>QAOC01033075.1:0-289382 GCA_003255005.1 Begonia fuchsioides
AAAATAATTGATTGCTTTAAAACCTTTTAAAGCTAACAGCAGAGGTGGGCACAGACATGTCCGATTCTATTTTATTTCGAAATAGAACTGAAATCAGAGCTCATGGTTTCTGATTCATTCCGATTTTAATCAGGTTTTATTTTATATTTAAAAAAATATATAACAATAAAATATATATTTTTATTATATTTGAGTCGAGTTTTAAGTAATTATGTGAGTTTATAACTATTTTTAAGATTTATATCAGAATTTATTAGGGGTTGAGTATAGTTTTACTTGATTTTAGAAGATTTTGACATACAGTCCAGGTATTACGATTTTTTACTCTTAAAGACTAGCACCGACCTATAACTACGATTTTTTAAAGTGTACTGGGATTTTTTTATTTTTAGTATTTGACTTTAATATGATATTTAAATTATAATGGAAAATAAATAAAAATGTGAGTAAGATAAAAGAATAAATGCAATATTAATTATGAATTTTTAAAAGTAGGAAAAAATGGATATGAATCATGAACTGTATATATGGCGGAGGTACACGTGCAAAGCAAGATTTTCTAAGGTAACATGTTTTGTTTTGAGACCACCACACGTTTGGCTTTGCTACCAATTAGCTGTTATTCAGAAATATCTCCTTTTGTATGCTTTCAATTTTTATTCTAATTAAGGTTGATTTCAATTGTTTTAGGGAATCATGGCTTTCGAGCACAAGTTTTTCTATGGACCCTACACGAGACGAGACGAGACGAGCGTTATCGAACTAAACGAATAGATTTGTATCCTAGCTTCCGTTCGAATATCATATAGTTATGAGCGTTTTTTGCAATGACAGTGTAAACTTCTAGTTCTACGTGTTTAGACCTCGAGAATTGGCCAAACTTCTAGTATTTAGGGGTGTGCACGGGGTCATGACCGATTTTATCTCGAAATAGAATCAGAACCGGAACTTACGGTTCCAGATTTTTGGAAACGACATCGGAACCAACGATTCCAGCTTCATTCTGATTTTAACTCGGTTTTTTAAATATATATTTTTTATTATATTTATATCGAATTTTATTAGGTTTTAACGGTCTCGATTTTGCCACGTTATAATATGTGAATTGGTTAAACAAGCCTTGCATGATATACTTGTGAAATGAACCTTGAAAACTATATTGGGCCTGTTGAAGGCCCATTATGGTTCTCTCCCTCTCCAGGAGACTCGTTACTGTCCATCGACGCCCTAAAATCCAGTCGCTCTGCGAATTGAGTTCAAACAGTGGTTCGTGGAAGTTCGTGATTCTTTGAAGTTCTTCCTCTTCCTTCGAAATCGTGAATTTCTTACCGTCATAAATTTTCTTTTGACGTTTTGAAATGTGGCAATCGCGACCTGTCGCGGAGAGTTCTCGCAGAGAAGAATTCGAAGGCGTTGAAGAACATCAACATTCCTCCTCCGAAGATGTGAGTCACTCGACTGATTTTAATTTGATTCAAATTTCGTTGGTGAATTCCGATGTTGAATTTGGTTATGTTTGAGTAGGAGGAGATAGAGCGGGAGCTTGCCGTTCGGATGGATCGCATGCTGTTTTCCGAAAGTCTGGTGATGATAAGAAAGGTGGGCTAGCTAACAAGAACATGTACTTTTAAATTAAGCTTGATAAAAGATGGTTACTTGTATTAAGTGAATGTATTGATATCTCTGTTCTAAAGGCCAATGGAGGTCAGTAGCAAAAAACCAATTAGTAGGTTCAGAGAAGTTGTCGAGATTCCTAAGAAGGTATAGTTCCTGCTTCAAGCACAATTTTGTGCTTTTGAAAATTAAATGGTGCTATGATTTGTATTGACGTCTAGAATTTTAATGGTTATCATTGTTGATTTGATCTGGTTATTATTCAGGTGATTCGTGATCCTCGTTTTGAATCCGTGTGGTGTACTTGATGTCCAGGGGTGAGTTATCCACATCGGGGATAAGTTTATCAATATAGTTATTTAGAGCATATTGTTATATGGGTTATTGTCTGAGTTATCAGTAGTGAAATTTTGGATTTAATCGATGTTTTTTCGTATAATGTTTCAGTCTTGATCACTTAAAATTTTAAAAATTTGAATTACAATCAGCCATAATGTGAGCATAGAACAAGAATCGAGTACAGTATGAGTCACTCAATGTGATCATGCGAAAATGTATCGGTTTATGTTGATTTAAAAAAATCCTTTTTACACTATTGTGGTGAGTCTCATTTGTTTTCTGGGTTTTATAGGTTTAGGAAGAGGTACAATTTTCTCTTTGAAAGAGATCAATCTGAAGGCAATCATCATAGTGGAAAAAAGGAACAATGTTGCAAGGATAATGCGAGGTTGAGCCTTAATGATCTTACACCTCCTGTCCATGTCATTCATTAATTGATGATACAGTTGAGATACATGATAGATAATTAAAATTAGATACGAATTGTATCAAGTGATGAGTGACTCATGAGGATGTTAGATTAAATTTTGTAATTAAAGGTAAATCTAACATTAATTTTTTCGTACTTAAATAATCCGAAGGTGTTTTTTCTTCTTCAAAATTTGTTAATTTTGTTTTTGGCCATCATTGCTCTAGTATCAATGTTGCTATAAATATTGTTTGTAGAAGAAATCAACAGATTCCAAAGGACAGAAACTTGCTGAAGAACTGAACGATCAACTATCGCAGATTGTGAGTTCTTCCCTTATATCGTATTTCCGGTTTTTCAACTTGCTCTCTCGAATGATGTTGGAATAGAATATTTAAAATAATGAAGGTGCTTTCTGTTTTCAGGAAAGACAATTGAAATCTGATGCAAAAAGCTGTAATGCCTCATTTTTGGCTAATCACATTAGGAAAGAAAGAGAAGCAGCAAAGAAAGGGAAAAGGCCATTCTATCTCAAAAAATGTAACGCTCTCTCTAGTTCTGGCAAATGACCAAATGTTGTTTAAGCTAACATAATTCTGTAACTATGCAGCTGATATTCGCAAGGAAAAGCTTATATCAAAGTATGAAGCCCTAAAGGTAGGTGTAATTTTTGCGATATATTTAAATGTCTCATTTGAATAATTCGGTCAGTTTCAATTGTTGACCTTTTCAGCGGATTACAACTGATTGAAAAATTCAATCTGGTTAGGATTCTGGGAAGCTGATGCGTACATGGAGAAAAGGAGAAAGAAGAACGCTGCCAAAGATCATCGATTCATGCCCTATTGTAGGTCTCAGAACGTCGGCCAGAAAAGCTGATTTCTCAAAGGACTTCCCGGCCAAACATCTCATTACGGTAGGGGCACTACATTCGATAGACTCGTAAAATTGACTATTTTTGTGAGGCAAAGTTTTGTTCGACAAAAGATTTACACATTAGATGCGTAAAAACACGGGTATCATATTTATAAATGGTTCCGAATTCTATATGAAAACATTAGTTGCACAATTCGAGGTATACAATCAACATTGTAAAACTTACCCGAAAATGTTCTCAGCTTTGCCTATAATTTGAAGTCCATTTCATGCCTTATATCCTACATTGTCTGAGATCTTTCTGGTTCTTCATGTGGGTTAAATTTTTCATGCAGCATTTAAAGAAAATGACTATCGAATTATATCAATACTTACGCGAGTCTCGGGTTATGCAACCATGTATTTGTGACAACCTACCGTGTATAGGCAAAAATGACCCGTGCGAGGGACTGACTCATATCATACGACGCACCCTCTCAAGCGAGCGGATATTGAATAGTTTACAAGTAAAATTTTACTTTTTCTATTTATCTAGGATGCGTTCTGCTGACCTAAAAAAATAGATAATATTATATCACGAGCGAAAGAATTGACGAGTTCACTAGGTGATAATATAGTGATGCAGTAGACTCATAACCCACATGTTTTTCATACTCACATAGAAGATCATCTCCTCTCTCGGAAAAACCAGGCCAGAACTGTAAATCAGACTAGAATCATTAGTTTTAATCCGGTCTTAATTCTAATTTTTTAAAAATTGTAATTTATGTGTCAGTGTTGGTTTTTAGTAATAAAAACTTGTGAAACCGGAACTGGGTTTATGTGTCAAAAAAGTTTTAAAATCGAGCAAAACACGACTAAAACTTTAATAAAATTCAACATAAATCTTAAAATGGATTATAAACTCGTATAATTACTTAAAACTCAAGTTAAATACAATAAAAAATATATTTTAATATTTTATTTTATTTTTTTAAATATAAAATAAAAATAAATTAAAATCAGAATAGAATCAGAACTATTAATTTGGGTGTCAGTTTCAAAATTTTAATCTTAAATTTTAATTATATTTCGAGATGAAAGTAATGAGACCAATTCGTCTCCACACCTATCTAAAATGGCCACGTGTGTTTCTTTTTTAATACGAGAATGTTTCAGAACACAACAGCACAGCATCATGATCCACCAAATAATTTAAAAAATATATATAATCGCCTCTCAATACTCACAAATGTCCACTCCAGACTCATATACAACAAACCCAGATTCTAAATTCTGCAGAAAAAGAAGCAATTTTTTTCCAAATAACTTAAAAATTGCTTCCTTTTCAGATGCTAAATATCCTACATTATCTACACCACTTTATATATTACACGAGAAACGGTCGATTCTGCTCTAAAAACATTGACCCTTTTGCTTGCTTCGGAAATATCAGAGCCGAGTCCAAGCATAGCCCTCCTTTCGTGTGCGTGCAATCAATCTGCGCCATCGAGAATTTTATCTTCATCGGTTCCTTCGAATTACCGACGACAAAATCACCCACGCGATATAATTCCCATCTTCCCCTGTTGTTTAAGTGGGACTGAGACGTCGAATGCTGACCGTCCGATGTTCGTAGACGGAATTGGACCGGCTTCAGGTCCCAACCATGGACGCGGTCCGTGTTGCAGATTTGACGACCGAATCTTCGAGATGGCTGGCCCAACTGGACTCTGAAGAATAGGCTGTAAGTTCCCGGAGGGAACGGGAATTCGACCTCTCCTTCCACTTCAAACCACCATATTTGTTGAAGAAATGCCACACTGTTGAATCTAAGATAAAAAAAAAGAGAATAAAACCTCTAGTTCTCTCATAGATTAAAAGATCATAACATCTATCATGAAAACTAGAACATTAGATCGCATTTAAGTGATTGCCACCGATACACGTTTGATTAATTTCACGATCTATCGGCCATGGCGATTGATTTTGTCGATTACGAGATCTCAAAAACGAATTATAGCATCTTCAAATTAAAACTCGAAGCCGCATTCAACGACTACATCTTTTCCGTTCTCGGAAGCGAGATATATTTTTTTCGAAAATTCCTCACAATGATACCACAAAAGTAGGTGGTCTCTTTTACACTATCAATGAGATGTAATGGAGATTGTAACTTAGTTTCAAATTCAGTATTTCATCAGATTCAAATTCCAAGAGATCCAATGCAGAAAGTAACAGCAGTTTTGATTAGAACTCACCTAGAATCATTGGTTGGAATATATTTCCAGTATCTTCGATCTTCGATCCCAGTTATAGCCAACCCTTTTGAAGAAATGGATAAACAAACACCAGAACTACTTTTATCAAGCCAAACTCTCTGAAAATAGAAGAAAATATAAATTCAATATCTATGTACTCTTCCCAGAAAATTTTCTCAACAATCAAACAAAAACATACTGTCTAATTTCAATCCTAATTCAACCTTTTCCTATCGATTTCCACGTTTTCTAAAGATCCATACAGGGATAAGATTGTGCAAAAATGACACCATACCTTAATTCCTCCATCTAGGGCTCTAGGTTGACAAAGCCTTGCATATATTTCTTTCTTACGCAAGTCTACAGGAACGTCCCCAAGCAATTTTCTGACAAGAACTTGATAATTCGAGGGCAGCTTAGATTCCCAAACAAAATCCGCCCAAGAACCCCCTCGGAAAGCCCGATTCAACCTAGCGAATTTGCAAATCTCCGGCGGATCCAAATTACTTAAAATAGACGCAACGCAGCTCTCCGGCAAGTCACCGAGTTTAAGCTTCTCAGAAGAAGATCGAGACCGGCTCTCTTCGCCGAACAAAGCAGAAAACACCGCACCCATTAGAAGAAAAACAAAAAACCCAGAAAAATCTACAGCAAAAGAGAACCACGAAAGGCCTCAATATCGGATCTTAGCTGTTGGATGAAGATACTATAAAAAAGAGGAGGGAAAAAGGGGGCGTTGATGAAGAAGAAACATCGGTTTTGGATGCCAGATGTTTCTGTTCATTCTGTTGTTTGTTTTCATGAAAGGAAGGTGACAGGCTGACAGCCGAGATTGATTTCGACGAAAAGAAATTTATTAACAGAAATTGAAAAATCTAGGTCGCCATGGCCACAGGCCACCCACTGACCCACGGTTTCGACGAAAACCAAAACCGATAAGTTACTGGTTTTTTGCAAATTTAGAAAACCAACTCATACCTTTCAATTTACTCAAATCTAGCCGTGTCTGCTCCGTGAAAATACCAATTTACCCTTATTTTCGGTGAAATATTCCCCAAAGTTTCATTCATACTATCGAAGAAGAGTAATGCTAAGTTTATATTTCTAACATATACTCTTAACATATGTTCTGATGTGTCGATATGTGATTGATGTAATAAGTATTACAGATAATTATTTTAATTTTATTACCTTAATTGTATTTTAATTCGACTAACTACAATTTAACACGTCAGAATGTATGTTAAATTGATATATTAATAGAGTAAACTTAACATTATTCGTTAAATAATATCAAGTTGATGAAATAGTTAAAAGCCATTAATGAATCTATAAATATTGATCATGATTATGGCTCAACTGGGTTAGTATTAAGTTATGAATTATGATCATTATGGCTCAACTGGGTTAGTATATTTGATCATGTTAACCATAAAAAATCTATGAATATTGCGTGAGCAAAATTAGAAAAAAATAGCATCGTGTTAGAGTTCAGTGTGATCTAAATTCTATTGGGCCCAGATTGATGAGCTCATGATAGAATTTTATTATGATTTTGTTTTTCTCTATAAATTAATGTAACCTAGAGTCTCAAAACTCAGTAGCTGTATTTTAATATTCATAGTAAATTTGCTATTTTGCCTGTGATTTTTTTCGTAAGAGTTTTTCAACGTTAAAATCTTGTGTCATGCAAGTTAGTTTCTTTCTGATCATCGTTTGTTTCTCAACACATTAATCTTCGATAGAAAAGTCTATCGAAAAATAAGAAACGAAGTTGTAATAGACGTAAAGAAGAGCAATTGTTGCAATAAAATCAAAACATGTACACACAATTTAAATCCCTAGTGAACGAATATCGCGAGAGGTTATTTTGGTAATTGTGTGTTTGAGCACATACATATATTGAGTAATGAGAATGGTTGAGCAAGTTCTTGTACTTTGACTTTTTAGAGAGACAAATAGGTCTAGGTTGAATGTTTGATAATTGTCCAAGCTTTCTCATCTCCCTCGACAATTAAGTCCTCCTAAATAATTGAATTTTTGGAATATTTTTGGGAGGGAGATATTGTATCAATTATTAATCTTCCAAAATCATCGGTCGCTCCCTCGTTTTAATGCCTTTTTTTTCGATTTACAGTTGTCGATCTGTATATTATGGTTGTGCAAAATCAGACGAAGACAACAAGCTGAACTGGAACTGTCAGTTTGGACCAGTTCCGATCCTAATTTTAAAAATTGTGGAATTGGAATCGAAATGGTTGGTTAAAAAAATATGAAATTTTATAAAATTTGATTCAAAACCGAATAAAATTTGACCATAAATAAAATAAAATTTGGGAATGTATAATTAAGAAGGCATATTGCATTTTTTACGTGAATTTAATATGGTTGACAATTTAACTGATGAATAATAATATGTATGTTTGCTTGTACAAAAGAAAACTCGACTCATAAGTTATGTTCAATTTTTATTTATAAGCGATGTGGGATTTGTCAACACTCGTATTGAAGGGGCAAGTCTTCTCATCTAGACTCGTATCGAGCATTGTACTCATCAAATTGAAAGAGGTTGTAGGATTGATTTCAATCTAAGATGGACAGTGATTTAGGTTGATTAGTTTTTTCGTGAATTTGTAAATTTAATTTTCTAAATGATTTTTCTGATAAAATAAGACTAAGAGTCAGAGAGATTTAGACCGATGTGTTAATGCAGTTTGACCAATCTTTGCCTACGTTCGCGCTCCAAGACTGCATCTTAAAGATTCTCTTACTTCTCGACCTCAAAAAGAAAAATGATTGACTTCTGAGTGTCAATCAAACTTTTACAATGACTCTTTTTTGCGAAGGACGTCACTCTTATTTCTCTTGACTATTCTTTTCGAAGGATGTCATTCATACTTTTTAATTTTTTTGCTATACTCGAAATAATTAGGTTATAGTTTTACGATTTGCACAATCTTACACTTTAAAAATAAAAACTCAAATGAAATTGCATCGAGTGTGAATAAAAAATTCAGCAGTGTTTACGCATTTCTTTTCTCGGCCGAATTCTCGACTTTTTTAAGCTCTTTTTCTTCTATTTATAATTTTAACTTTAGAACGATTGTTTGGTCAACCCTTGGGCATTCTGGTGGACCCTTTCAACTGGCCATCATGGGGAAAATTCTATCCGTTAAAGTTTCAGTCGACCATTTGTGATTTTAGTCGACTCTTGCAGTGGTTTGACATTTTTGGACATTTGTCGTTCGACCTTTTGTACAATAGGGGTCGATCCTTTCAGCATATTCAACACACCTATTTTTCAAAAACCGCTCAAACGAACTTTGATTCAACGAAATTGAAAATACTTGAACACACATGTTAGATATATTAAATATTATTTTTAGAGGAAATTTCTAATAAAAAATAAATAATTAAATTAATCATTAAAAATAGTAAAAAAACTTATTAGATATTCCACAAGTCTAGAAAGTTTTCCTCATCAACCCGAGCGTGCACGATGAGTCCATGCATAACTTGTCCGAGGTTATCGTTTCACTTCGATCTCTTATGAGCTGGCTTTTCTTGAAGGGCAATGAAGGATAAATGTTTGCCTAATGCAACCATTGAACTATCAGTTGAAGAACGAACAAACTACCAAACTATCGATAAGTCATTTTTATTAAAAAATAATATTTTTTTTAGTTATTTTAAACAAATATAATCCAAATGACTTGAAATTTTTACCACACATTTATAATTTTATAAGACAATATGTAGATTTTTGTCAATTTTTTGAATTTTATGATTTATTATAGTTTTTCGAATGCAGATTACGAAAAAAAAAACCCATTAAAAAATCATACTACCAAAAAGAAATCTACAAATCTAACAATAAACTCAATAATTTTGATTGAATGAGTACTTTTCACGAATTAGATGTAGTAATGATTTGATTCATGATTTGGTGTCTATCAAACAATATTTGTTGCATGAAACACTGCCAGATTCAGAGTTAAATGTTTAAAAGACATTAATTTTATGTTTGATGGTCTGATTTTGACAAATTTTTTTATTTAATGTAGTTTTTTGATATCTACGCGATGTCAAATTTCTCTTACACGCCTAAAAAATTTCTTTTGCTGCCTCAATTTCTCTTATCCAATTAAAATCGGAAAAAAGTTACGTTCATTCAGACTACGATTTCTCCGTATGACACTGTTAAATTTTGCATGTTCCTTGTACATTTTCAAAGTCCCATTAATTTTTTTTTTTCATGATTTTATATTTTTGGCTGAATTTTCGTTTGGCAAAATAAGAAAATTGACATTCATTTAATGGGATGAATGTCATCACTCTTATGCTAAAGTATAGTTTACTTATAAATAATTCAATTTCAAAATAATTAGCAATGCGATTTCATACATGCTCACTACTATGAATGCTGTCGAGTCGGAATACAAAAATTAATCTGAGCTGTTGGGTCAAAATTTTGATTCAAAGTTGGCTAAAGTTCGAATTAAACCAATTAGAAATCATTGTAAAACTCAAAAAATAGACTTAAAAACAAAAGATATTTAAATTATTTAGTCTTTTATTGTAATAAAATTTAAAATCGAATTAGAATCGATCCGAGACAGATCAGATCAGTTCCAGCTTGGAACTAGGGTCAAACCGGCCTGAGCCCACCCATTTTTGAAGTAAAGAATTGGCTAAGTTCAAATGCTATTAAGAACAAAGAAAACAATGATGCTGTCGAGAATTCGTTGTGTTAATCGTTAATTTTAATTTTAATTTTACAGTTATTATAATAGAATAACAAATTATTTAAATTACCAAAATTGTTAATAATTAAATTAATTTAATTTTTTGTAAATACCTTCATATTTTGGGTGCAAATGTTAGTTACATATATATTCTAAGCATAATTTGATTTAATTTAAGAATATTTTGTTTATTTTCTTAAAATAAATTGGAATACGCCAAATCCAAACCCGGGATAAAGTTATTCGTCAATTCCTTGCTTCCAAACAGACCCCAATCCTGAAAATCCCTTAAATATCGAGTGTCGCGTGGAACGGTGGAGAAGTGAAAATTCCGATTTTAGCCCCTACCTATAAATACCCTGGATTCTTCGTCGGCTTCTGCTTTGGATTTCAGCTTGTCGCCCAAGTAGTTTGTTGCATTCGATTTCTTGGTTAAACGGGAAGAAAATCTGCTGAAAATATTGTGATTCTGAGTTTTCTTATCTTGAGTTCTAATGGCCGGACCTAGTCAGGACGCAATTGATATGTTTATGAGCATCACTAGTGCATCCGAAGCCGACGCCATTCAGATACTCCAGGTCTGCTTGTTTATTTGAGATTTCAGATGCGATTTCTTCTTTGGGTGGTTTAATTTTGAATGGATTGAGTTAGTGTTGGATTATCTGGCGCGAAACGTTGGGTTTGATTGTGCAAGTTAGGTTTTTTCTTTTTTTATTCTCTATTGCTGCTTTTATCTTGTTGTTTACTTGTTGATTGCTGCTTTCGTTGTCGCATTGCTGTGTGAAGGGAGGGATTTGAAGAATCGATGTGCTCTTTGAACATCTAAATAAATTTAAAAAATTGATTAGTTTTGAATGATCTTTAGCGTGTTGAGAGATGCTGAGGACGAGGCTAAACTCAACAAAAAGAGTTTCTTTAGTTTTTGTAGTTAAAATTTGCATTTTTTTTCTGGTGAAGTTAACTCCAGCAACATCGCGCAAACAGCTTATCTATATTGATATTTTTGTATCGTGTGTTGATCTGCTATTGGACGAGATTATCTATATATGTGGTATGTGCTCAAATTTCATTTATTCCTCTACACATGAATCTAGAACAGAATTTTCTGCCTGTTACTATTCAAAGTACATTCTTCATGTTCTCTATATCCCAAGTTGACCATCTGTAGCTCTTGCCATTTATGTCTGCTTACTGCCTATAACACGCAAATAAGCAACTGTGATCTCGAAAAAATGGGAACTACTATCAGTGATTGAATGAATAATCCTTTTTTTTCCATTCTATGTAGAAGTGGAATATTTTATTGTGTTATTATTCTGAGAGAATGTAAATGAAATGGTCTATTTTCAATTGATTTTATTAATCATCATTCCTGAATGATTTATTAGTCCTTGTACCATCGTACAAACAAATGCAGAAATTTCTCTGTTTATAGAATTTAACTTTGTGTAAAGGTCCACTTCAGCAACAGATTACTACGTCAAGGCTGGAGCAGTTTAGGCATCATAAGTAGAGTAATGTTACATTTACTATCCTATTGTAGGATTAGAGAGAAGGATTACAGTGTAAACATAGAAGTATTTGGAACTAGGTTGTTGATTTCAATCAAGTTAATAATGAAGATAAACCAAATTCCATTTGAGTTCAGTTTGTGGAGACGCTGGAAGAGTGCATAAAGAAATTGTTTTATTAATTGAGAATGATTATTTTTTCGTATTTGGGGCTTAATTTTATCTCTTCCTCTTGATTTCAATCAGGCATATAGTGGTGACCTCAATTCTGCCGTGAATTCATATTTCAGTGAAGGAGATAGGCGTACCCCTGCAAAGTATGATTTCTGTTTATTTACCTATTTGAAATACTTTTGTGATTTATATTTTTACTTTCTGATGCTCACTTCCAATATCTGAAAATCTGTCCAGTGAGCACGAGTCATCTGTTGCTGCTCAAGTTGATTTCATGGATATCGATGATTCTGTTGAAATTATTTCGCAACGAATTCCTTCATCTCTCCTGTCTGAAGCTAGAGCGATAGTGAATCCATTTTCTAGTTTAGATCCAACAATCCCTGGGAGATTATCTGATATAAATCCTCATCTTACAAGTCTCTCTCCATTCACTCCCCCAAGAGAGGTGAGAGAGACTCCCTTAGAGGTCAAAGATGACAATCTACCACCCGTTAAATCCGGCCTTGCTCCTAGAATAGAAGATGGCACAGGAACTTCAGATGCATTTATTTCAGATGTAAAAGAGACAGTGGTATTGGTAGAAGATGGTCATACTTCAGTTGATCCCACGGTACCGGCTACAAGTCGTGATGAGCGGTCTGGTGGCATTTCTCGTGAAAGGGTTGTTAGACCTAGTACTTCTGAAATTGATCAGTACCCAGATGATGGCAATGACATTGAGGAAGAAATGATCCGAGCTGCAATTGAGGCTTCAAGAAGAGAAGCTGAACAAAGTTTCTTGTCTCAACCATTTGGTGCACAAAATGTATATAAATAACTCTCCCTTGAGAGAAATATCATTTGCGGAACTTGCATGTATTAAGCTTGCATTTTGATTTTTTTTGTAATGCAGGATTCAATGGCTGTTGGTCCCCATCAACAGGATCCCTATTTTGAAGATCCTGAACTTGCCCATGTCGTTTCTATATCTCTGAAGGTTTGTTGTTTATTATTTTCACCTTGCAAGCAGTTACTATGTGGTCTAAAGAAACACGTCACAAATGCCAGACTGCAGAGCAGGAGAAAGCAATACGTGAGAAGGGAACAAGTGTTGAAGAATTAAATGAGGCAGCTTCGTCGAATGAAGTGGAGGTGAAGAAAATAGGATCAGTGAATGAAAGGTTGTGAATCCTCTACTGCTAGACAAGTTTCATAACCCATTAGCTTTCGTTTACCACTCTTTGAGACATTCAATTGTGCAAGCAAATTTCTGACAAAAGTTAATCCTGTAAATGTAGTTCCAAAGCAGGAGACACATCGATTTGTATCGAGGATGAAGAGTTGGAGGAAAAACCATTGCACAGGAATGAATCCAGAGGTTCTTCCTCCGGGAACGATGGATCTGCCAAAGTTGGCATCAGTTCTATAAGCCCACCATCAAGTCCGAGGGAGCAAAATATAGGGAACTCTTCCCGGAACAATGGGAATGCCTTTCCGTCTGATGAGGTATGTACTCGATAATGTTTTCTCCCATGAAAAGAATTATAATTTCTCTTATTTTATCACATCAGTAAAAATCTTGTCTATAAAAAGCTTGTCTTGGTTTATAATTTTGAAGTGGGGAGGCATATCTTCAGAGGAACACGTTGAAGCAGTCATGCTGGAAGCTGCTATGTTTGGTGGAATTCCTGAAGGGAGAGGATATCATTTTGCACACGCACCTCATCAATTCATCAGAAATGGTGATTCTTATCTCCAACCATTTCCCCGTGCTCCTTCTCCATCACTTTTGGCTCAGCGCATTATACGCGAGCAGCAGGTTTGAATCCTGGCCTTCAATCAGACAAAAAAATGGTTGCAGTTTTCACTTATCAGAGTAATAATGTGACTTGGGCAGGACGATGAATATCATGCGGCTTTGCTAGCTGATAGAGAAAAGGAAGTAAAAGCAATGGAGGAAGCTGAAGCTCGTCGTCAACAAGAGAAGCAAAAAGAGGAAGAAATTCGCATTAAACTGGAGCAGCAGCAGGTAGCACGACTTGGTTGGATGTTTTTGTATCTATCAATCATATTTTCTGTGTTTTCATTTGATGGTGGTTGTTGAATGATTATTTATTTTACTCCCAAGAATTAGAAAATAAAATAAAATAAAATTGTATCCATCAAACAATCTTCTTGTCTCTGAGTTTCATTTCATGGTTGTTTACTGAGGCATTATCTATAATACTCACAGGAATTAGAAAGGCAGTTGGCAGCAAAAGAAGCTTCTCTACCTGAAGAGCCATCCGTAGACGATGAAAATGCCGTGACCCTTTTGGTGCGCATGCCAGAGGGTAGCCGTCGTGGACGCCGATTTCTAAAACACGACAAGCTACAGGTTTATTAGTTGGATAAATAAGCAATTTTTCTAATTCCAGCTTGTTTTTCTTACCTGATTTGTTGCTTCTTTTGCAGTGCCTCTTTGATTTCATTGATATTACTAGAGTTGTTAAACCTGGCTCATATAGATTGGTGAGTATTTTGAGTTTGAGTTTGAGATCAACTTCCAAATATCAAGTCTAACATGCTCATTCATAGGAAAAAAAGCATAAATAAACATAAATACATTTTATATCTACTCTTGATTCAGATTATTGTTTCATATTTTTTTATAAGTTTTGACATCGTGTGATGTGGCATCGAAGTGAATGATAAATAGATGTGTTAGTCTAAGATTACATAATAATACTTTTTTATTGTATATGTTAGACCTGTCAAATTATCAATTAGTATAATAAATATAATAAATAATTATTCATATTTTAATATATTGATCATATGTTTAATATATTATCATATATAATAAGAACACCGATAAAGTGGTAACCGTGATATTCTTAAATTTAGGAAGAAACTCATGCCCTAGATCATGTTTCAAACAATTGCTTTTTAATGCAGGTGAGGCCATACCCGAGGCGAGTTTTTGGCGAAGGAGAGACTGCGTTGACGCTGAGTGCGCTCGGCCTTACCAGCAAACAAGAAGCGTTGTTTCTCGAGTTGATATAGCAAACCCGTCTCGATAGCACGAGAATCTACCCGAATAGATTGGAATTCTGATACACAAAACACTGTAAGCAAGTTCAGTTGTGTTTACTATGGTGGGGATAAATTATAAACATCACTTGGGAAAAAAAGGAAGTATTAATTTGTCTTATGGAGTTACCCTCTCTGTCTTATAGAAACTGTGTTGGCTTCGGCAGAATTGTTCTTAAAAGTAGGCCTTGTTCTTCAACTCATAAATTTGAAATCGGCTGAAAGAATGTTCCAACTATCGAATTTATGTCGATGTGGTCCGGTCGGATTTTAATCGTTAATATCGAAAATTTAAAATTAGCATAGTTTGAACGATAAATATTGGGAACTTTGAACGATAAAATTTGAAAATTTTACCGATCAATTGTCGTGATGTCTGTTAATTTCACAATTTTTTGTCAATTTTAGTAATAATTTTGTTTAATTTGTTTAATTTAGTGATTTAGTGGTTGAAGTAAAAAGTAGTTAATAACATATTTATATTTTCTTTGATCATTTATTTTTTTTAAAACAATAGTTTTTATTGATATTAATAGACAAAAAGTATTAAATTTATGATAAATTTCAAAGAATTTATTTAGAATTAATTAAATTTAGAGATATCCACTGTGAATAGGGGTGGGTAAATCCGACTCAATCCGACGATCCAATCCGATCCGATCGGATAAGGTAATCGGTAAGGTTATGAAAAAATCAATCTGATTTTCAGATTGTTGTCGGATTCGGATCTTATCGAATTGAAATCCGATAATATCCGAATCCGACAATCGGATTGTGATATTTTTAATAACCCTGATTCTGAACCCCGATTCTCTGAATGTCTTCGATCGATCTTCATCCGATCGATTCGGAGTCTTCGACCCTAACTCCGTCGCCCAATGTCGAGGTATAAATTTTTTTTTTTTTAATCTGAACGCATGTTTTTTTTTAATATGTTAGATTTCTTGTTCAATCACTCCATACTTTTGTCGAATTTCAGTTTCCAGAACTCACAATCAACTTTTGTTAACGAAGGCTTGCTCTTGCACTGCATTGGATGAATTATCGGTGAAAGTTTTTTTTTTTGTCAATTGATCGGTTCCGATCGGATCCGATCGGATCTGTCGGATTCAGATAGGATTCGAATTCAGGTGTTTTCCTTTAAAGGTGGTTATCGGATCTGATCCGATAACCCGATAACATTTCAGATTTACAGCAATCAGATTGGATTGATTCGATCCGATCCGATGCCCACCCCTACTGTGAATTGATATTTACTGTAAAAAAACATATTTAAATAATATATCATAAGAAATAAATTCATATATTTTTTTAATTCCCAACAATTTATTGTTGGAAATGAGGAGAATGTTTTCTTGAAAATACAAGTAGAAAAAAAAAAGATAAAATATTTGGATGATTTAGTAATTTAATATTATTTATTTCATGTGTCTTGAACTTTGAGATTCTTCCATTTTCCAAACATCGTAACGTGGATTTAATTGTATTTTTGAGACATTTTGGACTTTATTCAACAAATCAACCAAAAACATTTAATTAATTATTCATTCTTATATTATTATGAATATGTGATAAAAATTTTAAATTATTCTAATAAGATTTATTAATCTAAAATAATTAAAAATGAAAATTTAATTATTAGAATCACTGACCCTCAATCGGACGTACCGACTATCGTTCGAACGTTCGTACCAGACTTAATGACTATCTTTCGAACATCTGTGTAGGACGCAATGACTTTTATTCGAACCTCTAATGGGCCTTGTAACAGTTCTTTTCCCAAATTAAAAAGTGTAATTCTTGTTTGGGTTTGGAAAAGCAGTTTTGTAAAACAACTTACAATTATTGTACTGGCCCAGTGGCCGTGGCCCCCAACCAATTCAGATTAAATAGATGGTTGAATGTTTTTGACTGATCAAGCCAAAACCACGCATGATCAGACGGCGCAGAGAATGTTGACTCTTCTGGGTCCACCTACTTATTTCCCTCGTTGACCCTGGTCAACTTTTTTGAGCCCTCACCCCGACACCATTTTAAGACTCAATTGACTTGCCAAGAGCCCGATGCCAGATGTCGTAATCACAGCGGTGTAGATTAGGAGATGGGAGAGGCGAACGTCTTCGTGGCGCTCTCTCAGCCGCTTGATTCGAAGACTTAATATACCATCTTTGACGTTTGAGCTGTCTCTGTATGATCTAGTGTGGTGAGGTCCAGGATACGGATAGGTGATCAGAGGGTTGTGATTAGATCTAAGGTGGGAAATAAGCACCGACCCCGCATTGAGATGAGGGGAATCTTTCGTAATCAGCCAGATTTTTCCATCTGTGAACGATCTGATCAATCAATGTGGTGGCCCACCCACGAAAGTTTGTTTTGACCCCTTGATTAGATGGGTCCAGAGAGTGACCGTCTGATCAATTTTCTAGAAAAACATATTACATGAATGGATTAAAGTAATAAATTATTAAAAAATAAATTTACAATTATTATTACGTGTGAACACGCGTTGCTCGAGAGAGTGAAGGTGGGCTACCCGCTATTCTGTTTAAATAATGCACAAGCTTCCCTCTCTTCCTCATCGTCGCTCTCTATCCGCCATAGCCATCTCACCTTCGAGCTCACATTTACAGAGAAGAAACTAAACCTAACATCTTCTAATTCTTCGCCATTTTCCTCACCTAAGCTCTCGCTCTCAAACCATGGGAAAAGCATCCAAATGGTTCCGTGGTCTTATCGGTATGAAGAAATCAGACCAAATAATGGAGGCTCCGGCGGCGAAACCTTCCAAAGACAAGCGCGGATGGAGCTTCGTCAAGTCTTACCGAGAGAAGGACAAACATTGCCACGGAAGCTCAGTTAAGTGCAGAGATCAGTCGGCGACGACTACGCGGAAAGATGTTGCGGTACGATCGATGGAGTCGGTTGAGCGCGTAGATTCAGATAAACACGCCATCGCTGTTGCTGCCGCCACTGCTGCGGTCGCTGAAGCGGCCATCGCGGCTGCTCATGCGGCGGCCGCGGTTGTGAGGCTTACGAACAGTGGGAGGTGCGGAAACGGGCTGAGGCACGTAATTGTCAATAATCAAATTCGTGAAGTATGGGCGGCTGTGAAAATTCAAGCGGCGTTTCGAGGATGCCTGGTTAGTTTCTCTGTTTGTTAAATTTAACTTCCATCGATTCAATCGTTACCTTAACTGCTTGCTAATTTTCACTTCTTCTCTGCTAATTCTATTTTAATCATTGGATTAGCAAAGAACAGAGAAGGTTGCACTCGTTCCAAACGGTGTCGTTTTCTTCGTCTCTGCACAGAGCCATATTCTCCCAATTCCTTTCCCTTCCAAGTTCATCTGTGTCGACGTTTCTTAGCTGTTTACGCAAATCTTTTTCTCTAAATTTGCAGTATACTGGATTTATACCTTTCCTTTTTCAGACCTCTATTATAGGCTTTCGATTGATCGATAGCTGTGCTCTATTTTCACCTTTCAATGGAAACAGAGTGAATCTCCCTACCTCGGTCTACATCCACAGTCTCTTATTTCGACGTGAGAGCGTTTTCACAATTGAATCCGTCAGATTTCTCCATTTTTACTTTTGGGTTTACTCCATTTTAGGTTTATTCTTTTGGTGATTTGCATTTATGGATCCACTTTGTAGTTATATAATTCGCCTATCCAACTTCATACCACAATAAATGTTGGTGGGTTCGTCGTCGTTGTCCTTTCAATTCAGTAAGTCACCGCTCTTTAACCTTTCTGCTATGCATCTATTTTAGCCCTTTATTGGGAAGCGTTTTATCACTTTAAACTTTTAAGGATCCATTTACCGAAAACTTAATAATCCCTTCTAAACTTAATATCTTCCTAACCATATTCGAGGTTGTTACGACACTCCGGCCACACTGCACTTTGTTTGGGGTGTTTTACTCGAGTCTTTAGTCGTCTTCCCCTTTCTTCCGGTCAGCTACTCCCTCCTGTCAAAAGCCTTGGAGCGGGAAGAATCTTAACATGAAGGAATGAGTCTCTTAACTAAGTGTGCCACGTTGTGAAGGGAGGGAGGAGTTGACCGTGAAAAAGTAAACAGACCCAAAAGTAAGAGGAAAGCGCTATCGAATAAATTGCGGTGTGGGTAGCTTCTTAACATAGGTCAATGCTCTTAACTACGTGAAGCAATTCTTAGGTTGAAGTTTAGCTGTTCTGAAATTTGAAACATAGACCTGGGATTGAGTGTTGAAATAAAGTGCGGTGTGGGTAGCTTCTTAACATAGGTCAATGCTCTTAACTACGTGAAGCAATTCTTAGGTTGGAGTTTAGCTGTTCTGAAATTTGAGACATAGACCTGGGATTGAGTGTTGAAATAGTGTGTACTGCTGTTCTTCATGTGAATGATAATCTGGGTTTGGTTGGTTGAAACAATTTAATGTAGCTTCGTAGTGTAGAGGCTACATTTGTGGAGGCAGAGAAATAGACGATGGATAAGTCTCTTTTATTTGCTTGTCTGTTGGGGCTGCTATTGAAAAGTCTCTGTCTTCTTTCTTTAATGTCAGACTTTATTTTAGCCTTCTGATTTGTGCCAAATTCATATAATTTGCCGCCATAGTTTTGAATTTCCTCTTCAAATCAAAGCTACAATGGTTCATATCATGTGCTATTATTCCTGTGTTTTTTTATATTTTTGTAAATAATCGACTCAATAAATGCGTTTTAAAATTATTTTCCCCTGTTTTACTTCTCTCGTTTTGAACATCGATTGAACGATAGTGTTATTCGTAGTACTTTTTCGGATCGAGTTGAGAATAATTGCTGATACAAGCTAATGGTTTTGTTTATTCTTGCGTAGGCAAGGAAAGCGTTACGGGCACTGAAGGGATTAGTGAGACTTCAGGCTCTGGTTAGAGGTCACATTGAGAGGAAACGAACGTCTGAGTGGCTTCTTAGAATGCAGGCAATTTTACGGGCTCAAGCACGAGCTCGTGCCGGTCGAGCTCAGATGTCGGAATTATCGCAATCTTCTTGCAAGTCTTCTCACTTTCATTCGCCAGTAAGCGTCTTTAATTTTTTTGGGTCATGAAGCTTTGTTCAATTTTGATTTTATATATTTGTTATTTTCGAGAATTTTTTCGAGTCAGCGTGTCATCTTATTGCAGGGTCCTCCTACTCCCGAGAAATTTGAACATGATGTTCGATCGAGGAGCTTGAAATTCGACCAGCCTTTGATTCTCCGGGTACGATATTCGTTTTCTGGACGTTACTTGTGAAGTTGACAAACGTTACTAATGAATAGTTTGGAACAAATGCAGAGAAATAGCTCGAGATCGAACTACCGGGCTGCAGTTGTTGATCAAGGAGAAGCTCAATTATTCTGGCATCAATCAGATGGATCGAATCCAACTGTGATCATCGGCGATTCACAAAGAGACAGAATTTTAGACACAAATTGGAACACCTTCTTCCACTCATCGAAACAACAAGCTTGGAAAGAATCGAATCATCAAACACCAAATTACTCATCCTCTTGTGAAATCCAGACTTTAACACCATTGAAATTCCCGAACGAAGGCGAAGAAAAGGATTTATGCACGGCCGAAAACAGCCCGCAATTCCAATCTAATTCAAAAGGCAGGAATCCGAACATAAGCCCCTTCACGCCAACCAAAAGCGACGGTTCGAGCTACTTGAGTGGCTACTCAGACTACCCAAATTACATGTCCTTCACTGAATCATCCAAGGCCAAGATCCGATCACTGAGTGCTCCTCGACAAAGACCTCAATACGAGAGATCAATCTCGACGAAAAGATCGGCTGCTCAGAGCAACGGCGATCATTCCTCTCAAAAGGTAACAACTTTGCATGCAAATTTTACAAGCAAAGCTTATCCAGGCTCGGGTCGGTTGGACAGGCTTGGAATGCCGGTGATGCCGGTCGGATACTGATATCGGAGTTCTTCAATCTGATTTGCCAACAAAGGCACCCATTGAAGCTTACAAAGCATGCTGTTGTTGGTTTGTCATAATCTAATCCTTTCTGCTCAAAACTTTAGATTCCTAGAAATGTAGACGATGGGTCTAATCTATATCTTGGTGAATGATAAAAATCGATCGTCACTTGTTCATCTGATGGAATTCCAAGGGTTTGTTAGATGAATAAGATTGACAAATTTACAATTTGTGTCCAAAAATTCTCAAAAATTGAGTGTTTTTGGTTTGAGTTGGTTCGATTTTGAAAATTAGGACACGACTATAAACATTAGGTTCTAAAATTTACGGACTAGAATCAGATCATTATAAAACAAGTACCTCGTCGGAACCAGACCATGTATTCGGTCCGATTTTGGTATTAGTTTTTCTCACTAAATATATTTTCTTACATAAAATAATGTAAAATTAAAAAAAATTGAAATAACATTATTCAAGAAATTATGATAACACAATAGATTATGTAATTATATCAAATTTACATAAAATTTTCAATAATGAAATTACAATTTAATTTAAAGAAAATTACAAATTTTGATGAATAATTTTTTAGCTGTCCAATTCAAATTTAATGATTTTATTACATTAGACTTGAAATCAGACCGACGAAAATCGTCTGCATAAGTGCAAAATCTGACCAAATACATCGGTTGAGGTCTCATACTATGGTTTGATTTGGTTTCGAACACCACTAGTAAAACCCAAGGAGAAATTAAATGTTCCAAGGAGACGGAATATTATTAGAAACGCTTGCAAGAAGTGCAAAGGTACAAAATGAATAAAAAAATGATGACTAGGTAAACCTAATGTCAATATATAATGGGAGAATCTTGCAAATACGCAGAAGCAGAGGAACCTGTAAAACGTGAGAAGAACAGAGATGGATGCTCAGTTATCACACTTCCATTTTGAAGTAGGCACGCAGCTTAGATAATGGCACCAGCTGCAATGATCGTTTCCATTCTCTCCTTTGAATAACATCACCAATCCAAAACTCCAACTGCAAGTTACAAACATTATTAGCTTCATTCAATTTCGATGATCATTCTTATTTGAGGTTAATTAGGGAGGGCAAAACGAAGCCAGAATTGCAACCAGATCAAAACTGCTAATTTTGATCTGGATGTGACCACAATTCTCAAAAACTGTGAAACTAGAACATGTATGCGGTCAAGAAAGACCTAAATCTGATACAACTTGACTTAGAACAAGATAAAACTCAACTCAAAATCGAGTAAAACTCAATATAAACTCAAAAATAGTATGAATTTGATTTAAACACTCAAAATTTGATCCAAATACAATGAAATAAATTATTTTATTTTATTAAATATTTTTTTAAATGTTGGAACCGGCACCACACTGTATTGCATGGATCCCGTCCCAATTCATCCCAAAACGGGATTGTGCCCACCCCTGGTCAACGCTTGTTTTGTTAACGTTAAAATAAATGACACGAAGAAGAAATCTGTATTATATTGGCTTACCCGGCAATGAGTAGAATCGAGGACAACAACAAGAATACGAATTGATAAGCCTTGTGTTTTGGTACAGAACGAGCATTGTTCGGTCGATACCGGTTTTCCAGCCACCCAAACTGAGGGCGGAGAAGCAAAACAAAGCCCAGGAAGAAACCCGTCAAAAACCCTCCAATATGCGCAAAATTGTCGACCCGAGGAAGTAATCCGACGGCCAAGTTTATTGCAATGACAATGATAAGAGTGAGAAGAGCTGCAGCCTAAAGAACAGTAATTAGAACCTGGCAAAATTCATGTCCTATGACAAGAAACCAACCTTATTGGTATAGATACTCCAGTTTGTCAAAAGTTCTGAAAGCATTGCTCCAAGTAAACCGAAAAGGGCACCCGAGGCACCGACAGAAATGTTTTTCTGTATGAAAAGAGTTGACAGTATGCTCCCGCCGAATCCAGCCAACAGATAGATTATCCCGATCCGTACTAAACAAATACACAATTAATCCCGGCATCAGAATGATTCGTAAACATTGTTCGAGTGAAAAGAAAAATATGACATACCGAACCCGAATTGCTGCTCCAACCGAATACCGATAAATATCAAACTAAACATATTTGCAAGCAAATGAATGACACCAGCATGCAACCATATACAAGAAAAAAGTCTCCATCCTTGATGTCCATGAACGATCTTGTACCACTCCAAAGCTCCCAATTTTTCCAATCTTCAAAAGGAGAAGGAAAATAATTCGAATTTAGGATTAAAAAAAAAGCTTTCTGTCAATTTCATAGTCTTTTAAGAAGGGAAAACAAAAAAAAAAACATGATTTTTACCTTGGACATTTAGTTTAATGGCAATACCAATGACTCAATAATCCATAAAAGTAAATTATATTCAAGAATAAAATACAGAATATAAGTCAAGCGGTGCAGCAGCATCATGATAAAACAAAATCAAGCGTTAGCTGTATCTGACCTTGTACTGTCCAGACTAGAATTTTAAGAGACCAATCTCTAAGAAAAATTAGAGAATCAGTTGAAAAGCTGGATTCTTCGAGATGAAGAAACATGAAAACATAGCGTAAACCAGCAGAAGAATGTTGTCTCACATATACGGCACCAAAAAAATGAACTCAACGATTGTTTTGGGCTGAACTCCCACACAATTATAAAGACTAGAATTACAGTCTTGTGGACAATATAAAAATATGAATTTCAAATCTCAAATATGGTATCACCTAAAAAAATTGTGAAAAGGTCAAATACTCCGAACTCGACAGCCCCATTCCACGTAAAAACAAGATATAGACAGAAAAAGCAACAATTTACAATTGCATAAAAAATAAAAATAAAAACTCACGTAGAAGAAGAAGGCCCGAGAAGAGGATTTTCCCCGATCGGCTCAAACGCAAACCTGCCAAGAAACTTAGCGACGCATTTCCCCGAGCCTAAATTATTTTTAGGGCAATCATTGTAAAACATAACCACAACGAACATAGCAATATTAGCCATCACAAACACCGGAATCAACCACGAGGTCCATTGCTTCTCGGACGTATCTACATAATACGAATTCGCGTAATTTCCATCCGGATATGAGCTGTAACCGGCGGGAGGGGCTCTCCCTTCCAGATCTTGACGATGCATCGCAGAAACTCCGTCTAATTGATTCCGAAATGGCCTCAGAGCTCCGGTTTGTAAACCGAAGCAAAACACGGAACGATGATTGATCCAAGCAACAAATTCAGAAGATTTCGAGAAATTTTACAAACCGAGATGAAGATTTTCGTATTTATAGCTTTTTTTGGCGGGTGGGACTTGATGAAACGACGTGCAATTTCAGGGGAGATAGAAACAGAAAAGAATTACGCAATTACACTAGTACCCCTGGTTCCAGCTGTTGATTGGTTGAGTCGTGGTGCGATCTGGACCGTTGTTTTCAATTATTTTCTTGAATTATTCATAAAAATTAAAGTTGGATTTATTTCAATCCAAATTAAATGTTTTGTTGAAGTACAAGCAATTTATATTGTGTACGTAATTTTAAATAAATATATTAAAGAGTCCAAAATTAGCCATCCGTGGAATCAAAAATCAAACTGTGAGTCCAAAAATAAGTCAAGATTGAATAAAATTCGATATAAACTTAAAATTTTGTTTAATTACTGAAAATCTAATTTAAATATAATAATAATATATATTTTATTTTATTTTAAATATAAATCAAGATTAGAATAAAACAAAAATTGACATGTATTTCGCGCTTCTAATTTCGATTCATCAAAACGAATCACGAACTACTATCATCAACTTACAAGCGACAGATAGCTCAAGAACTAAGCAATGTTGTTTTTTTTTTTTTAATTGTGAAACCAGAAACTGAACCATAGATAAAAAAATAATTTAAAATTAAATAAAACTCAATCGAAAATTAAATGAAATTCAATATGAACTCAAATATAATTCTAAATCCGGTCGAACAACTATAAATCCGATCTAAATATAACAAAAATATAATTAGCCACGTCACACTAAACATAAGTAGTGTTACATTTTCAAATACATATAAAATTTGTGCAGTAGTTTTGTTGTCGGAAAGAGAATCAAAGAAAGTGGGCCCCACATAAACCAGCCAATCAAATCCGACCACGATTGTCCGTCTGATTTAGTCGATGATTCAGCTGATGCGGGACCCACCAGTTTCACGATTACGCGTCGCAATTCCCCCGCCATCTAAATGGAATAACCGGACAAACCGGTCCAACCGGGCCGGAGGATCCAAACTACAAAACAAAAGGAAGCCAGACATGTTTGCGGTTTACAGGGAGGAGAGGACGACGACGAAGCCACCGTTTCTTCCAAAAATTCTTGGATCAAAATCTTGTTATTCTTATTTTTTTTTTTTAATTTAGATTCCGCCGCTTTTGATCTCTTCTTTCTTTCTGATGTTCTTGACTTTGGTGTTTCTTGAATGGATTTGATTCGATTGGTCGAGTGAGGTTTCGTTTTCGACATCCGAGATAATATCTTGAAATGGCTTCCTCCGAGGCCATCGTGGATTCTTCGCCGTTGCTGGCGAATCATGGGGGGTCTTCTACGGAAACGAATTCTAGTCGTCGATTTGTTCAGAGGCAGAGCCTGCGTCAGGCGGCGAGGTTTTTGAGGCAAACGAGCAGTCGGGGGATGATGCGCGACTCTTCGATGCGAGTGAGGGAGGCTGCAGCGGAACAATTGGAGGAGAGGCAGAGCGATTGGGCGTATTCGAAACCGGTTGTGATTCTAGATATTGTTTGGAATTTCGCGTTTGTGGTTGTAGCTGCTACAATGCTGATTGTGAGCAGGGATGAGTCGCCGGATGTGCCTTTGAGATTGTGGCTCGTTGGATATGGTTTTCAATGCGTTCTTCATATGGTGTGTGTTTGTGCCGAATATAGACGTCGTAGACACCGGCTCCCTGCGCAGATGGTTAATTCAGCTGAAGGAGAAAACGGAGCTTCTGAACAATCGGGCTCTGGATCCAGAGAGAATTCACGGCCGTACTTAAATTTGGGGCAGCTAAACGAAGAGGATACAAGGTTTGTTCTCTCATTTCTAATGTGATTTGGAAGGAACTTTTATCTTTAATCCTGTTTTGTGCTGTGCTGCGATGATGCCTCGAATTAACTGTCCTATGTTTTTGATGTTTTCTATGTGCTGTTTAAAAATGTAAAATTTTTGAATATTTTCGGCCAGAATAATCCTGTTTTGTGCTGTGCTGCGAGCATGAATTTCACCTCTTTCTTGGAAAAAAAATTGATGAATTCATCTGTTATCACTTTCCCGGTTCATTTTGATTTCAATTTCACTTGAACAAATGATCACACCTTATATTTGAGAAAGAAGTACCCATCAAGACGACCATTTTCTTCTGAATCGGCTTTTATGGTAGGCTCTTTTTCTAACTTTTATTGCAATATTAACGTTTATAGAATGGATGAATTCTACGGACTTATTATATTTCTCCTCCAATCTTGTTTGTTCATCGGACATGCCTTGAGTTGGCCGTCATACTTTGCGATAGAAGGAACCACTATCATAAATTTGTAATTTGTCACACCTACTTCATTTGTTTGTTCTGCAGTGTTGCTAAGCATCTCGAGTCAGCCAATACAATGTTTTCGTTTATCTGGTGGATTATCGGATTCTATTGGGTATCAGCAGGAGGTCAAAGTTTGGCACATGCCTCTCCTCAGCTTTACTGGTTCATGCTCTCTTTCTCTCTCTCTATTAGGGGTGAGCAAAACCAAATTGGAACTGCAAACCGGCCAGGACTGTCGGTTTTAATCCGGGTTTCAAAAAACCTTGATTTATGGGCGGGTTCCAGTCTTTAGAAGTAAAAAATCGTGAAACCGGAATCAGGACCGTAGGTCTAAGAAAGTTTTAAAATTAAGTCAAACCCGACCTAAACTCTAATAAAACTTGATATAAATTCAAAAACTTGTTATAAACCCGCTCAATTACTGAAAACCCGACCCAAATATAATAAAAATATATATTTTAATTTTTTTAAATATAAAATAAAACTAGATTAAAACCGAAACCGCATCGTAATCATTGGTTTCACTTCCGGTTTCAAATATCTAGAACCGTGAATTCTGGTTTCAATTCTATTTCGAGATAAAATGATGTGAGACCATGTGCCCACTTCTACTCTCTATCTCTGTCTTTTGTCCTGAAAACAGAAAGGCAATTTACGGTTTCATATTGTTTTTTTTCAGGTTGTGCATAATTTTCTTAGGATTTGATGTCTTCTTTGTCGTTTTTTGTGTTGCTTTGGCGTGTGTAATCGGAATCGCTGTTTGTTGCTGTCTTCCGTGTATCATTGCGCTTCTATACGCTGTGGCTGACCAGGTTGATCTCTTGCTTTTCTCTCTATCAATTCATATAAAGATTTTGCTTACTGCAATTTTTTTTTCTTTCTTTGAACGTATTTTAATGAAAGATAAATTAAATGACTTGTCTGATGATGCTTCGAGGTAACTCCAGAAAGGCTGTGGATAACTCAATTTATGATTTATTATTTTCGTTGCTAGTAATATGCGATCAACGTCGAAAGAAAAAGATAATCTTTGACTTAAATAATGAGCCTTGAACATGTTTTAAATTTTCACCAATCAGTTTTGCAGGAATCCTCGATATTTCTAATCTCTCTAACATGATTTTATTTACCTTATAAGTTATTTTCAAAGCTATTTGATTTGTATAAATCCAGGAAGGAGCATCCAGAGAAGACATTGAACAGTTGTCTAAATTCAAATTCAGAAAATGTGGAGATTCTGATAAGCTATCCAGCGATGTACAAGAACCTTCGGGAGGAATAATGACAGAATGCGGCACAGATTCTCCCATCGAACATGTTCTCTCAAACGAAGATGCAGTATGTTAAGCCACCATCTTCCCCTGACTTACTTTTATTTTATTAAAATCAAATGTTTTCCCTGATTGGCAGCCTGATTAATCTTCGAGAATTTTCAGTAAAAAAGAAATGGGTTTAGTTATAATGAGGTAATGCTTGATTTAGGAATGCTGCATCTGCATCTCTGTTTATGAGGATGGAGTTGAGCTGAGGGAGCTTCCTTGTGGCCACCATTTTCACTGCACATGCGTCGATAAATGGCTACACATTAACGCCACTTGTCCTCTCTGTAAATACAACATTTTGAAGTTTAGTAACCATGGACAAGATGAGGTTTAGTCGTCCGGGTTCTCTAAGGTTCATTGTCTATCATTTTGGCCTCCTCTACTGTTGTTAATATATATACTTACTTACATTTGGACGGAGTCTGTGTTTGTTTTGACCATTTCTTGATCTGGGTCACCTTTTTCTTCCTAGTGCTTGTTCATATGATTGTTGGAGAAGCCTGAAATCTGAGTTTTTCCAGAGGAAGGATGCAGGAGATGACAATAATCAAGCCTAGTGGACCTCTCTCTCTCTCTCTATCAGTGAAAGAATTAACAGGTTGGTTCCAATTTGAGCTTTCAGTGATTTTAATTGTCGAAAATAACACTCTTTAATCAAGGAAATACGATATATCATGTATGGTGGTATCGGTATCTATGACTGTACGAATATTGAGAATGAGTTCATGTATGCCGTACCCGGTTCCAATTCTCCCCAAAATCGGCCCGATCTTGCCCAATCTATAAGGTTTGGTCCGGAAATGTTTGAGTATGAGTTCATGTATATGCTTGTTTTTATTGAAACTCAATCCCCATAGATTTTAGTGTATATACGGTTGGTTTCGGGCTACCTGGATTTTGTACAAAATAAGGCCTAGGTCTATCTTAGACCCAGTTTAGGGCCCATTCGTACCAGTTTTATCTTAAAATAAAGCTGAAATTAGAACTCACGATTCTGGATTTTTAAAACTAACGGTTCTGATTCCTTTCCAATTTTAACCGATTTTATTTTATATTAAAAAAAATAAAAAATAAAATATTTTTTATTATATTTATGTCGAATTTTAAGTAATTGGACATATTTATAATCAATTTTAAGATTTATATAGGGTTTTATTAGGGTTTGAGTAAAGTTTTACTCGATTTTAGAACTTTTTTGACCTACGGTCCCGGTTCCGGTTTCACGGTTTTTTATTCTAAAAAATCGGCACCGACCCATAAATCACGATTTTTTAAAAATTAGAACTAAGACTGGATTACGGTACGTTCTTCTAACTATCTAGTGAGTTTTGGTCCTAACTTTGATCCCAATGGAGTCAGAGTAGATTGTGCTGGCGATAGAACTCGATGCGTTTGGGCTAACTGGGCTTGAACTGGGAGAGGTGAAAAGCCCAATAGGCCCAAATCCAAATTATCAGTGCTTGTGTGGGCCCTGTCTATGTACGGAAGGAGGTGTATAAAAATTCACGATGAGCTGGCAAAACCGTTGAGATTGAATATTCTAAGCCCCATGTTTGACCAAATCACCCTCACTTCACCGTTGACCATCACAAGTCTTATTCTTTTTATTTTATTTTATTTTTAAATTAATAATTAATAAGTTTGAAATTTTAGTGCAAATCTGTACTTATTGTGATGGGCTTCGTCCTTCTTAATTTAATTAATCATTATTCGACCTAGTCAACACTAATTTTGTTTTTTTATATAAAATATATTATTATATTATTATTTTAATCATTATTCATTATACTAATCATAAATTAAGCTTAAATTGACATGTTAATTTGTCAAGTTAGCATGGCAAACATCTAAAATTAATGTCCTGAATAATTATTTTTATTTAATATATAAATTAATTTTAATTGAAATTGATGCTTGCCCAATCACATTTTAGGGGTGTGGATGAATCAATAGTTTTTTCTTTGATTTATATTTTAAAAATAAATAAATAAATAAAGTAATTAAAATAACTGTCAAAGGCCGGTTTTCCCATTTGAGATATTAATAAATAATAATTTGATTAACACATTTCTTCGCGCTCTCCGGCGAATTGTTCGGTTGTCTCCTTTTGCTACTCTGTCTTCCTCGTTGACGCTCCGCACCGCCGGTTTTCGTCGCCGGAGACAGGTCGCCGTTGTTTGCATTTCTCTCTGCGGTGAATGGAGCTGCCTGTTTTGTTACGGCAGTACTCGGAAGACCGTCGGAAGCTTCTGTCGTTCTTGTTGTCGTCGCGTTTGATCAAAGAGCTTCGGACGCCGGCTGGTCCCACCACTGCTGTTTCTCGTGATGTTGTTGACGCTATTAGTGCCGATTATGTTATTGAATGTATCAAATCAGGTAGGTTTTTGTTCCGTTGATTTAGGAGAATGCACAATGTTCGTCCGGTTGATAATGAATGAGTAGAAGAAAGGAGAGTGATGATGGAGCTGATTAATCGTGTTCTGTTGGATGATTTTTCTTTGTTTTTGATTTTCTGAAATTGAGCAAAGAGACAGTAATTTATGTGTAGTCTCCAGCTTTGTCTTTCAATTGCCCTGATCTTTTCGCTTGAATTATATGGTGTTCTCTTGCTGCTAAAACAGGCGGAGTAGTTGACGTTTCCATTGGAGCTAAAAAGTACCGTAGTGAATCTTCTTACCCTATTGTGGTACGATTCTGCATACTTAGTTAGGCGAGGATCTCTTGGTCAGATGACAGATTTCTAACATCTACTTTCTATTTCTATCCTGGGGCTTCTGCAGATTAATTCTCGATTAAGGGATTCTTATTTTTTTGTTTCTGATCCTGATTGTTCTGGATCACCTCCAAGGCGGGTACCTCCGCCTCCTAATGTAAATATAAACAGAACCTTTAGTGATGTATTGGACTCACCTTTGAATGATGGTAGTAGTCCCTTAGATTCGGGAAATGCAGATCCTTCAAAACTCGTTGAAGATGTGAAGCTTTACCCTTTAGGATTGCCTGACCTGAAGACAGGTACAACAATTACCTTCTTCTTTTCTAGTTGCTTTCATAGATCACACAAAAAAAATTTCTTTGATTTTGAGTATAATAGTACTGGCAACTATAAATTTGTTGTTTCACCAAATATAAGTAACTTTTATTTCATGTCTCTTTTTTTATTTGTTTTTGGAATTGATTCCAATACTATGTTGAAAATTTATTAAGGACTCAAAGATGATGACTTGCGAGAGACAGGCTATGAAGTATTTCTAGCATGTATGGCCTTTTCCGGGTATACTTTTTTTCTCCCTGTTCAATGACTTATGTATTGTCCTATATACTTCCATTCTTTCGAGAGCTATAGTCTCATGTCTCTCTCTCTCTATACCTCTATCTTCTTTCCCTTCTGGTTCATAGGATTCAAATTCATTCATTAGAGAACATGACCCCAAGGAAGGATCCTAGAGTGATACCAGGAAAGAAAAGCAAAAGGGCTGGACTTCATGTCAAGTCATTGTCTCAAGATAGATATTCGGAGTCATTCAAAAATTTTCGCATACAGATGCAGGCAAGCTGTAGTCTCCTTGCTAGGTGTCAATAACATCATGCATGCGTACTTATTATTAATGTCGACATCAGTTATTACTTATTTTTTTAGTGTTTTTATCCTCTTTCTTGAATCTGTCTTTCCAAGCTTTCAATCCGTTAATTGAGGGGGTTAAAAGAAACACCTTGGTAGTGATTATAATTTTCAACTAGACTGTTATCTAATTTTATTCTTCTAGTTAAGGACGATCCTTTTATATCTTCATTATAATTGTTTGCTCATTACAGCCCATTATCCCTTGTTTTTTTCTTTTGTGAAGATTGATTGATTGATTCGACAATGTTTTCATTTGAAAAAATAGGAAATGAAAAGGTTTACGATCTTAAGCTTTTTTATTGCCCTTCTGTAATTGGTGTTCCAATAAAAAAAGACATTTTTTTGTAGATTTCAGAAGAAATGGATGCATGCACTAGGAAAACGCTCATGGAGATGGCGGTTAGGAAAATACGAGGACATATTGATATCCCTCAAATTTCGTTGGGACTGTTGAATAGCCTATTGCGGTCTGATTTTCTAAGCAGTAAATCCTACATGCAATGGAAATCTAGACATGTAAGGAATCTTAACTTTGTGATTGCGAACTCTACAAATTTTTGTATTAGAGATGATGTGCTTGCTCATGAATAGAAGCATTTGTACAGTAGTTCTTTCAGTTAAATCATAGAAAAGATATAAATCTATAGCAACAGTTCATCTAAGGTTATATGGAATCAGATTTACCACAAAAGACAATTAAGTCGTTGTAGAACACTATAAAAGGATTCCATGTCCAGCTGCTCTAGGAAAGTTGAGTTGATTTGGCGAGTCACTTGAAAGAGAGACCTTGAGAAGTGAAGTTGCTGTGCACCTATTTGCTACTGCTATTGCATTCCATAAACAATGCTTTCTAGTTGTTTCATTATCATGTTTACTCTCTGTCTATAGGTAAATATTCTAGAAGAACTACTCTGTTTTTCAGCTGATGTTGCAGAAACTGAGCATCAAACTATTAAAAGGTCCTTATCAAAGATAAAAAATCGGAAGGTGTGTACTTTATAGTTTGATACAATCGAATCATGGTAAATCTGGTTGATTTCTTGAATGGTATAAGATATCCTTTGTTCTTTTAATGATTTTGGTTTGCTGGTGCCCATAGGAACGGGGAATGCCTTTGACTGACCATGAGGAGGTTCCACCTGCTATTGAAAATGCAGCTTCAAGGTTGTCCTCTCTTCCAGGACAATGTGGTGTCCATGGTGAAACTCCTTATTGGACTTCTTGTTATCATTTGAATATTCGGCTGTATGAGAAGTTACTTTTAGGGCTCTTTGACCTTCTTGATGAAGGTCAACTCATAGGGGTATGTGCTTTCTTATCATTTGCTGCGCTGTGTTGACGATTTGGCATGGAAGATATTTATCCTTTGTCCTTTGGTGCATATCAGGATCGTGAAAGTGTCCTCAAGCTCATAAAATTAACCTGGTCTACTTTAGGCATCACTCAGAAAATGCATCATGCTTTATATGGATGGATCCTTTTCCAACAGGTATAATCCAGTAAGTGCTAAGAGAAATGCTGACTATCCTGGCATAAAGAAATAAAATACTTTAAACTTTCTTTTGCAATTTCACTACTTAAGGAATAATATTTCAAATGTAGGATAGTTTTGGACACTGCGATTGAGCATTTTCTGCACATATTTTTACAGAAACTGATTTGAATCCGTGGTGAATTTTGCAAATTGAGTATTTATTTATTAATGTATGCTGTTTTTTTCAAATTCTGATTCAAAGGAGTGTAGGCGTGAATGGTATTCATTGGCAGTATAGGATTTGTTCTGTAAGAAAAATAGTTTTTTTGGGCTCCAATGCCCGCTCTGATCACCACCTTACTTGCTTGTCTACGATTGGTTTGTTGTTGTTTTCTCAGGGCTCAAGATAGATTATTATAGGAATTTAGGCTATACAATGGAATATTAGAATAGCTATAAAGTCATCCAATTTGACAACTGTTTAAAAAAGCAATGTCGGAATTATGGGGCCTAAAGTTTCACTATTTTGTGATGTGTCTGGTCCTTGAATTCTTGATGGAAGCTTTTAGTGATGAGTCGATGCACACGACTTTAGATTTTATATTGAAATTCTTCTCTTTGAAATTAGTAGATTTAGGAATACAAGGAAAAGTAGACCTTATTTAGGACTTGTTTTGGTTTGTCAAATGCGGACGTGGGATAGAAAAGAAAACCAATGGTGGGTTGTTTCCAATATTGGTATATTTCCTTTTTATTTTGGGTTTGAATAGAAAAAATGTTTGTTTTTTATTCACCTGCTAGGAGTTTGGGACGTAGACAAAGATGTCAATTTTTTGACTTTATGTAGCCTTGACCTTAATTAGTGGAGTTGAATATTCTAGATTTTCTCTAGAGATGCCGGCATATGCATTGTAATATATTTGTAATATCGAAGGATGATTGCATATGATTTTTACATCACCTTATTACCGATTATATGTAATAACTTCTGTGTATGAAACTGAAAGGAAGAAACCATTTCTAATTTGTATGGAATTGTAGTTTGAGAAGTTTTAAAACATGATTCTAATATGAACATTTAATTTTGAGAAAGATTCTTTCCGTCTCTTCTCTTGTAGTTTTTCCTCTATGTTTCCTGTAAAAAGTCTTAGATTTTTCAAACGTTTGTCTTAGAAAATTCTCCTTATTGAAGTTTGTGGAGACAGATGATAACAAATGTGTGGACTATGCAATCCTTGAATTACAAGAAGTTGTTTCCTTTAAAAAAGAAGATGAGAGGGAGGCAAATTACTTGAAAAGCCTGTCATGCTTGATACCATATAGTGATGGTAAAATGAAGTTAAGTTTGGTTGATGCTATTTTCTTCTCAATAAGCATCTGGTGCGACAGTAAACTTCAAGACTATCATCAGCACTTTGGTCAGGTAACCTGCTGCTTTCAAGTTTCACACGATCTTGTTCTGCTATTCATGTCATTAAAAAAAATTTAAATAAGGGTTTTTTGTTGTGATTTAGGCAAATAGTATTTTCTGCCTTAATTCTTTTCCAAGTTCACTGAGATTTATTAACCAACCCATCAAGCTACTGCATGATATGCATGCCACACTCACTGTATTAGATATACATCCCTCACTGACTGTATATTCTCTCTTGCGTGTAATAGAAACACCTGTAAGGATTTGATTCCTTTTGCTGCTTCTTTAATTGAGGAGCATCTGTATTCTTGAAGAATATACATAATACGGAAATACTTTACTTTTCTTAAATTGTGCAGGCCATTTAACTTGTTAATTGTTTCTCATTCTTCTATTATCTCTTGCTAGTGTATTCACCTCTATCACATTTTATTATAGAAAATATTATTGATTATACGAATGCTTCATTTCAGAAACCTTCTTACTTTGGGAGGGTAATGAACTTGCTGTCAACTGTTGGGGTTATCACTTCCTATGACTGCAGTGCTGCTGAGGTGGGTGTTTACACTATTGATTGTTTTACTGTTTCAAGTTTATGTATGCCAATTGTCATATACTTGCATGTAGACTATGGGGAATTTTTTTCAAAATAGCAGTGTGGCGTTTTGTGAATAAATTGGCAATTAATAAAGGAAAAATGTATTCTTGAAAGTTCAGCATCCCATATCATACCTGTGCATAAAATTATTTTTTACCTTATTATGCTGAGACAATTTGTTTTCTATTTCTATAAAAGACCTTTGCGATCATGAACGAATTTTGTTCTTGCAGTTAACCATTTTAGATGCTTCAAACGAGACTGTGGCCATGAAACTCAAAGCATATGTAGAAACGTCTTTTGAAGTTGAATATGACCGAGTAAGATTAATTGTTTTAAGTCTATACAGACTTTCCCTGTTTCTTTACAGTTCAGTATCAACTGAAACATATGCACATTAATCCTGTCAGATAGTGAGGGCAGTAGATTCTGATCCCAAAGCAGAGACTATACATCCTTTGGCTTTGCTTGCAAACGAGCTAAGATTGTTTGCTCTGAGGGAGATTGAGGTTTTTTTTCCAGTAATGCGTCGTTGGTGTGCCGAATCTGGTGTCATGATGGCCAAGCGATTGCACCATTATTATTGGGAGGAATTGGTTTGTTTTGTGAATTTTCTTGTTGAAAGTTACAGTCATCATCTTCCTTGACGTTTTTCTCATGTATTCTTTTAGCTCAGGTGGATTGTTGTTTTGTGAAATGTAGAAACCATTCCTTGATGAAGTCTCTTCTCTATCTAAAGATGAAAAGTCGGTGCTTCCAGCTGCCGATATGTTGGACCAAGTTTTAACCCGTCTAATCAGTGATGCCCGGAAAGAAAGTAATTTGGATCCCATCCTCAAAGAAGATCTAGAGCACTATCCGGTTTGTAAAATTTTTGTACTTCTACAGATCAAAGAAGACCAAGTTTTATTTGTCCTCATCACACGGTTACTATTGTTCTAATTGAAACTTGCTCCGCTTTATAATTGTCTGATCAGTACTTCATTAACTATGTTTCTTATTTCCATTGTGTATTTAGACCTACTATTAGTATCAGGACTTTCCATGGCTTGTCTTCTCCTAAAATTTAGCAATGGAAAATGCACAAAGGATTAGTAGATCATTCGTGATGTTTTACTACCATCCTTCTTGGCTCCAAAGTCCTGATATAAAAATAATTGATTCCATACTCCTAAATCTTCACATTAATTGATCTTCAAATTGTGATATGTGGTGCCGACTCCTGAAAATGTGAAAATTTTATTATCTTGACGATAAATGATGCAGAATGACTATAAACTTTAAGGCTATTGATTCTCACCTTTAAATTTTGCAGATAGGAGAAGTTGTTAAGCCTATTCTTCTTGATTGGCTGATTGCGCAGCATCCATCTATCTTGGAATGGACTGGTCGTGCTTTTGACATTGAGGTTGGTTCCTCAAGAGTGAGATGTTATTTTAAAGTTTCAACATCACACTCATCTAGTCAGCCTCAAAGAATTTTGTAGTAAAAGAGTGGATCTCAAAAGAAAAAAAAACTCTTGGTTATAAATTAGGAGCTTTCTTTTTCAGTGGCTGCAGTTTCTTCAAAATCATTTCTCATTCATTCTGCTGGAACTTCAAGAGTTCTTAATATGTTTACCAATAGCTCAAAAATGAAGTAATATCATTTCACCTTCAAGAGTTAATAAATGGCCCTCTTGGTTTTTTTGGTTTTTACATGTGTAGGACTGGGAACCCTTGTCGAAACAGCAAAGACATGGAACTTCAATCATTGAAGTATTTACATTTATAAATGAGGTATTATTATTTGGAAAATTTCATCTGATTTTATAGCTAAGAATATCTAATTTGTACCAGAATTTTGTGATGATTGTTTTGCGGCATATGTTAGTTTATCTTAAATGTTTTCTTATATTGTGGTTTATTTGAGGACTGCTTCTTGTGCTCTGTTGTATTTGGTCTGTATAGATTCTTATTTTCTGAATTTCTCATGTCAATGTTCCATTGATGGCTATATGCAGACTATAGATCAATTTTTCGGATTAAAGCTCCCAATCGATATATCACATTTGCAAACGCTTTTGTCCATAATCTTCAGTAGCTTGGACAACTATATAATGAAATTACTCAACCAGTTAGGTAATGGTTTTATGATACTTTCAACTTTAAATTTTAGATGTTCTGTTATCTTGAATTCACCAAATTCATTTCAAGTACAAGGTTATAGATTCAAAGAGGTTTTTTTTTCATTGTCTCTGCAACTTCTCATTACAACACTGGGGACCCTTTTAAAATGCTTGTAATTGGAGTTCGTGATTTATTGTGTACGCGTTAGAGTTGGTATTAAAATGAAAAATACTTGATAGAACAGATAAGGTCTTCATACCCTACCTACCCCAGAAAGAGGAAAATAGAGTTCAAGATGTTACAGTGCCTTGTCATTTGAAAACAAAAACAAAAGGATAGTTCCTAAATGATTAAATGCATGTCACTGCAAAAGATGTTATGGTTTCGACATAATATTATGTATGACTTATCCTCAAAAAGCCTATCATTACTAGAGCCAAAGAATCCAAAGTTTAGGTTTACTATGTCACATGCAAAATATTATCTTGAATAGTATGGAAAAAATTGACAGAGTAAAACTACTACTCAATCGTATTATTCATCACTGCACAGCAGCTAAAGCATTACACAGGAAACTTCTAGGGTTTCCCCACCTCCCCACGCTCAAGTTACTCGTGATGCCTCCATCCTACCTCCTCAGGGAGTTATATATCTTCCCGCTAGAAGATTAACTGACTACTTACAGTTATTCAACTTCCCTCTAAAAGACTAATTGCTTACTTACAGTTATTCAACTACTCCCTTAGTATTACAGTTACTTTCATTCTTCTTACCCCTTCTTGCATAAGTAAACCAAAAGGGATACTTATAAAAAATATATGATTATTATGTTGGTATCTGATTATAATAATTTTTTAGATTGTTGTTATATAAATAGATATTCTTCGTGTGGATAAACATTGTCTTAAGGAAATTTCGTATTAATTTAAGTGTATTTTTTGCTGTAGTTGACAAGAAATATCTGTATCCATCAAAACCACCTCTGACTCGTTATGAGGAGGCATTCCTGCCCGTATCAAAGAAAAAGTTGCCTGAGTCTATTTTAGACATAGATGTGAGCAACCAATTAACTGGGTTGACAATATCCAAGCTCTGCACAAGATTGAATACACTTTCAGTAAGTGCAGTTTTGATTTACTATTTTCACTGACATTTATGCAATTGTTTGAAAAGGGAAAGTTCTCTCGTGTTGGGGGTGGTGGTTAAGGGAACTGATACTGGTGATATTTTGAATATTATAACCCTCATCTTGTCTTGCAAACAATTATATCCTGTGTCATCAGAGAGAGAGAGAGAGAGTAGAGTAATGTTCATCAGATATTCTAGAAAGATTACGACCAACTTATTTAAGAAAACATCATGACATGCATGACATTCATCATTTTTTCCCTCTATTTTTGTTATATTTTTCCCTTTATGCAGTATATAAGAAAACAAATCGGAGTTCTAGAGGATGGGATCCGAAAATCTTGGGCGCTTAGCAGGAAATCTGGTCATCATAATATGGGTAAGTTCCTTGTGCTTTATAACGACGAACATAAACTGCATGATACCTTTATCGTGTTCTGACAAATGATGTACTTCATGAAGGCATCGAATTTCTCTTGCAAAATGAAAAAAATATACTCATGATATATAAAACTTAACAGTATAATAGTGCATCGTTTTCTGTTGTAGAAAATCAGTCAAACTATGTCATAATAGAAAGCAGAAACAAGTGTGGTTAAAGTATAAATTGAAGTATGAACCGTCACTGTTATTTCTATCGTTGATGTCTTATAACTTCCAATTTAGGAAATCTTATTCACAAAATGACGCACTCTTATTCTTACAATGCTATGTACAGCTGGATATTTTGTATAAGAAAATCACAAGAGAGAATGGCTACTGCCGATGTTGACAAGTGGCCTCTTAAAACTTTTTTTCACGTACAATGCATTCTTAATGATCATCTTTTTTCTTTATAGCACAAGAGAAGCTTCACGAAACTACAGAGACTGATACAAAAAAGCGTAGCGAAGTTGATGAATTGTTTGTCACTACCTTTGACATCAGGGATTCTATCTCCAATGCTCTCAACAAAATATGTGACTTTACTGGTTGGTCAATCAGTTAAAATGATTTATACAATGGACTTCTCAATAGTATTATATTGCACATATATGACCATATCTATTTTCTCTCATCAGCTGCAAAAGTTATTTTTTGGGATCTTAGATACTCATTCCTCTTTCAATTATATCGAGGAAATGTTGAAGGTGCTCGCTTGGAAGGCATACTTGATCATCTTGATTCGGTAGGAGACTGGAACTGTATCGCTTTCATGTCTAATACTTTATATATATTTGAATATGTCATGTGTTAGTTCATTTCGATCAAACCCTGTTACATATACTCACGAGCGAGCAAAATGTAGGTCCTTGATTGCATATGTGGTTTAATATATGATGATCTAAGGGATCTTGCAGCATTAAGCGTTTGTCGAGCATCATTGGTATCTTTTTATTCTCAAAATCTACCATGTTTTGTAGAATGTTAATTCTCATGGATGATCTCACTATACCTTTTGGGTGCAGGAAGCATTTTCATGGGTATTACTTGATGGCGGTCCATCTCGAGTCTTTTCTGATTCAGACTTTGGGTTACTGCACGATGATCTTAATATGTTAAAGGTATGCACTTATGAACTTCTTCGATTAATAAAAGTGTGCTACCGAGGAAATAATTTAACAATATAGAAAACACCTTTTCTAGTCAGTAGGAAGGAAAAAAGAATTATATACAATAATGGACTTAAATTAGAAAGTCACAGCAAGTGTGAAATGTGGAAAAAAGGAGTCTACACTTTTTATGTTATAGATTCTTTATTATGAAATGGGAAGCTGATAATAATTTTCCTTGAGTGAATTGAGGTTGGCAGCAAAAAAATTAAAAAAAAAAGTGTTGAAAATTTTATTTGAAAATATGAAAATAAATAAATGTAGTAAGTCCTTGATAGGCTCAAATACTTAGGTTAAGGTCCAACTTATAAGGGGTAAAAAAATATTACTACAAATAGTGATTATGATATGACTTTCAGGTTATTTGTCTCTGGATCTGGTGACAACCCTTATGCCCGTAACAAATTAGTTATAAAGAATATAAAGAGAAAATTAGGGTTTGTTTTGGGAGCAAGTTAGACCTCCGTTAATTGTTCACCAAGGGGTTGACAAGCTCTCTACAATTGTTATTTCATATTTTCGTTGTTGATCAAACTTTGTTGTTCTTTTGTTCTATTGTATTTGATTCCATCCATAAATTTTCTTCCCTATGCTTTATGTGTTCTTTTGTTGGATTTTATAAGGGTCCTATCAGTCCTTTTAGATGAGACATTTTTTTGGGTCCTGTTTTAGGAATTCTTTGTGGCTGATGGAGAGGGCCTTCCTCATGCTTTAGTAGAAAAAGAAGCCAAAGTTTCTGAGGAAGTTCTGAACTTGTATTCCCTCAATGTAATCATTTTTGTGCTCGAGTATATTTATTTATATTCATGTTTTAGCAGCTTATTAATGGTATCATCTACTTCTGCAGACACCAACTCTTATCCAAATGCTTATGAGCGCAAGCGAAGAAAACTCGACCGATTCATATCAACGTAGAAATAATAATTTACGGGACGCACAGGTGATAATGCGAGTTTTATGCCATAAAAAAGATAAAGAAGCTTCGAAATTTTTGAAAAGGCAATATCATCTTCCCTCGTCTTCAGGTAATTTTTCATCAAGAAACTTCCACTTTTTTGCTATTTAACTGTGTTATAATGATGCTTGATAAGATCACAACACATTTAATGGACAGGCAAGGTTATTTCTTAACATTTTTTAACTGCAACTCGACGTCGAAACATTCACACAAAAAAATATGAAAGAACGACATCGATTATAGTTTTATAAAGTGGATTTTGATTTAGATCGAACAATAAATCTAATGATCCGAGATTAAGTTTAATGCCACGGATGTCTCGGTATAACGGGAGAACAGTTATCCTTCTTTTTTTTACCGTCTTTTACTATGCGTTGGAATTAGAAGTTTTATACTTCCATATAATTAATTGCTTTCATATCCCTGTAAGCATTGTCATCATTGCTAGCTGATGATTTTAATTCTCCTCTTCTTAGTCTAAGCTTTTAATTCCTGATAATTGCAGAATATGATGATTCACTCCCAAAGGATCCAAATCTCGGAATTTCGAATTGATGGACAAAAAATAAACTCGACGAAGCAAAATTCAAAACATGAGATGCTATAATAAAGATGCTGGAATTGGCCAAAGCCCCGAAGAGCGATTCGGAATTTCTTCCATGCGTAAAACTCTCTAGTCTTACACTTTCTAGTTTGATTCTTTGCCAATTCAAATATCTTATAAACTGAAAAATATGTATATAACATTGACTTACAAATGACTGAAAATTTTGTTACAACGAACCAAATAGTGCAAGTTCTTGTTGGAGAAATGTTTGCCATATTTCGGTCATCTAGTTGGTGGCCGGTCGAAATTAAACCCATTGTTTTTGTGGAGTATTTTAGTTTTACTATTTACAATAGTTTATCACGTAGAATCAATGTGTGCATAGAGTAAATGCAATATAATTGTCGCTAATTATGTGAGCCTGAGTTGATATGTACAAATAATTGAATGTTTTTTATTTTTTTCAATATTGTTAATGTGTGACAAAAAAATCAAGAATTTTTGTTGACGTACGAAATTTTAACTGAATTTGTATTGTTTTATGTATTAAAAAATTATAATAAATCGTATAATTGTTGAAAATTTACGAAAATTTATGAAATATTGTCTTACAATATTACAATTGTGTGATAAAACTTTCAAGAATTTTTATTGATGTACGAAATTTTAATTGAATTTGTTTTGTTCTACATTCAAAAAATTATAGTAAATCGTACATACGTCAAAAAAATTGACACATTCCAGATTAGTTTATTATATTTGAATTAACCCAATCACGCAGCGATACATCAAGAGACATAGCAAATGACAACCCTAGACTTACTCTTCTACAATTTAATCAAACCCCGGAGTTGTTCGTAAACCTGCATCGAAATGGAGGAGAATCTGAATATAGTTAGGAAGAACATCATTCTTGGTTAATAAATAGAATAAATAAATATCGAGTAGTATTCTTGGCAAGAAAAAGGATCAACAAGGCATGTAATTCTAATGAATAGTGTGACTATATCTGAATCATAAATGTCGCTGTTCTTCACGGATGATCGTGTGTTATCTTCAAGGCTTGGTCTGGTACCCCCACGGATTGCGGCTTACCCACTTCCATTGATCTCTGCACATTTCTTCTATTCCATACTTCGCCCTGCGCAGGAAAACAATTTCACAAAAAAAAGAAACTCGGAATACTCAGAAAACTCAAAAGGTTAACTTTCGATTATTCGAAACATATTCAAAATGTTTCGAGCAAATAATTTAAAATGGTTTTTGTTTCATGGTGCACCCAAGAATTACAGAACCTTCACTATCCGAAGCTAATTTCCCAGATTCATAATCTAAGCTGTAAACTGATAACAACCCTAGACTACCCACAAGCCTGAAATGACCTATAATTCTCTTCTGCCGTGTAAGAATACTCCTCAACCAGATATCAACTTGCCTTTCTAAAGTTAGGTCTAATGAAAATATTTATTTCAATATGGAAAGGTGGTATACCAAGAATGGAAAGGAGAAGCAGAAGAGGAGGAGAGGAAACTAAAATTACGTACTTCCAACCGAGTTCTCTCTCGGCTTTCTTAGTAGACGCGTAAACTTCAGTAGCATCTCCTGGCCTTCTGGGACAGAACTTGAGGGGTATTTTCTGAAAGACAAATATTGAAAGAACACATGCTATGAGCTATACTGTGTAACGGATCTTAAATAAGGACTCGTTTATCACCTTGCAAGAGGCCTTCTCAAATGCAGCAACAATTTCAAGCACGGATGAACCCCGTCCGGTTCCCAAGTTGTAGGCTGTACAACCTTATAGATGTATAGAAGTTTGTTCTGAGTGAACTATTTAAATCGAACTAATACACTCGTGAAAGTTGATTAGGACAATTCAATCTCACCTATGTCGTCTGCCGTGAATAGCTTCCTAAGAGCTGCGATGTGTCCGTCTGCCAAGTCCATAACATGGATATAATCTCTAATCTGTCACGTGTACCAACTAATACTTGAGGAAGAGAAAATAATTATCAATTTAAATAATAATCTTTATGATTAGAGTTAAGCCTGACTCCAAGCCATGAGGTAATAGAGAAATTAATGGAACGTGTCCAACCATTCCAATTCTAGTCAGTGTTCTATGTAAAGAGAATGGATTGATTCTACGTACAGCAGTGCCGTCTTTTGTTGGATAATCATGGCCATATACATTAAGCTCAGGGAGCCTCCCAACTGCTACTTGCTGTATATAAGGCATGAGATTGTTTGGTATACCCTTTGGATCTTCACCAATTTTACCACTTTCGTGAGCCCCAACTGGATTGAAGTACCTAAGTAAGATAATTCTCCAATCTTTGTCTGCCTTCTGAATGTCCCGAGCAAAATCTTCTGCAAACAGCTGACAAAAATTTGCATGAAATAAAAATTAGAAGAGAAAAAAGGAAACTCGTGGTTTCAACTCTACAACGGAAGATTAATGATACAATTGAGAATGTATACCTTGGTTCGTCCATATGGATTCAAAGCAACTAATTTGTTATCCTCTTCGCATGGGATTTTCTTAGGTTGGCCGTAAACAGTTGAAGATGATGAGAAAACCATCTAAACATCAAAATTACGATGCCAATGTAATCAAAGACGAGCGACAATGCCATTTGCAAATCCACAACAAAAAGTACTTTCTACAAGCATTTTTAGTGGACAAACAAGGTACCTTCTTACAATCGTATTTTTCCATAACCTCATACAGATTAATCGTGCCACTCAGATTGTTATCAAAATAACGCAGTGGTTGAGCCACACTCTCTCCTACAGCTTTCAGGCCAGCAAAATGTATAACAGCATCAAATCTGTCCCACCATCACGAATAAAACACCATTAATCTGTCCCACCATTAATCGAGGTTTGTGATGAAATTCCATTTAAGCTAGATAGAGAGCTCAAAAACACCTAGATCTTGGAAATCTTTCGGAAATAGAGTGGCTAGTAAAATTATGAAAAAGTTGAACTGATATGATCATTAATCTCTAGGCATTTCCCGGTAAGAATCTTGAAATGACTAGAGAAAAAAAGAAGATGAAGTAATTCGCAAAAATTGTTAAGAATAATCAAATCTGACAAGAATCAGATACCTTGACTCAGAAAACAACCTCTCCAAGTCATCCTTGTTCCGTAGATCTCCCTGCATCAAACCAGATAAAATCAAGACAACGCCAATCACTCAAATCCATCGGTTTCGCGGATTGGTTTCGCTGGTTCATACAGGGACAAAGGTAAACATAAAGAGAATCCAAGAATTAGTCAATTACGCCCAAATCTACTCAAATCAGATCGATAGAGGAAGGATTTGTCGTCCAGCATTTGGTTTTCAATTCCTTCTTTTTACTCCATTTTTCTCATCAACAAACTCCACAGAAATCCAGCCGATAAAAAAATTAAAAAGCTGAGGCGAAAACCATCGAAATCTCACCAGTCGGAATTCAAGTTTCTTGGAAATATGGGAACCGACCAATTCCCTAACCCTATCAACAGCTGCAGGCACAGAATTATCGAAATTATCAAAAATGTAAACTCTAAATCCCTGTTTCAGCAGCTGAACCACCGTGTGACTGCCAATGAAGCCAGCGCCACCTGTCACCAGAATCGTCTGCTCCAAGCTCCCCATGGCCAAAGCTCGGACAGAGAGAGGGACAAAATTAGGAAAGAAAAAAATAGTTGTCAATCGATGATTTGTAAGCGTAATGACGAAATCAAGGAAGAAGATTGACAATTTTCACATCGAAATGGCGACAAAAGTTGAGATTTGGAAAAAGGGAAGAAGGGGGAAAGTAGAAGAGCTGGCAGGTAAAGTTTAATATTTTATCCATTTGCGCGCGCAACTGGGCAAGTCTTCGTCGTCTTATTACCCAGTGACGTCACCTGTCAGTTATGCTCATTCGTGGTGAAAGCTTGAACCTTTCGCCGTTTTGCCTTGCTCATAATCTTCTCCACAGTTCTGTATTGAGAAGCGGTGAGTTCATTTATCTGGGTTTTTCTATTTTCTCACGCATTTCCCCCCTTTTTTTTCTCTGCTACGAACAGTATCTGTCGAGGCAAATTGATTTGATTCGCTTAACTTTGATGATTTCCAAATAGTTTCCAGTTTAAATGGGTTCCAGAGATCGCGGACGGGAAGAAGAAATCCGTCGGCGCTGCGCATATCAGCCTCCGGGGAAAAGAACGAAAGCACCGGTTCGGTGAAAAAAAGGTTCTTACCTTTCCCAAATATTTCGATTACCTGAGAGAATTTGTGATTGAATGAACCTGTATCTTCTTCATAATTCAGATAAAAATACAGCAATAAGACGCGAATTAGAAAAAAGACCCTCTTTCAGTCATTTCGTCGAACAGTTACGAGCCATTACCATCTTCCCCGAGAATTTTAGGAGCATCCGTATTTGAATCATGAGTTCTTCTGCAAATTTTCATGGTGAGGAAATGGATGAATCTTCGGCTCATCCAAATTTCTGTACTGTTTTTAGGGAACAATTGAATAATACACTAAATGGAGTTTGTGAAGTGTAGACTTAATGGTTATCAGTTGCAGCTGAAAAAAGAGAGAGAGAGAGAGAGAGAAAATGATGAAAAGGGTTTCGATTTATAGTTGTATGGAACCAATATCATATGGGTGGCATTGTTGCAATTTCTCTAGGTGAGTTCCTTCTTCGCTTGAAATTCAAACTTCCAATCGATTTCTCGTCATTTGACTCGATTGGCTGGTCTTTGAATTTTGCAGGACGTGTTTCCGACCAAAATGTCAAAAATTTTACGCACGTAGTTTACATGCGTTTCCAAAGAAAGAAGACCTCGAGAAATTTTATGGGAGTTCTTTCTACGCATCAGTTCTAGACGAGCACGTGATGCCTTACTGCCATGTATGCTCTCCAGCATGTAACTACCATCGCTATATTCCTAAAATGTTATTGTGTTCGGTAATTCTGTAAGCAGTTTATAATAATGTTTGATTATTTGTTTTTTCATCGATCAGGGGATTCACACAGATTACGAATCTGAGGTGGAAGACGATATCCTTCCCCTATTTCGAAAAGGAGAGGTTTGAACAGACCAACTTATACTTTTTTACCAGTTTTATGAAAAAAAAAATCACTGATTTAGAGAGAGAGAGAGAGATTGAGACTCTGAGGGAATGCAAATTATGTTCAACTATGGTGTGGAGTTAGTTCATCTGATTTCATTTGTTCAAGACACTTTTAGTGAGGCTATAGAGGATGCATTATCTTCTCTCGATACATTGGTGAATAATAGTCCATCCTTAATCGTTCAATCTACTCACGGTGTGTTCTTATTAAGACCCGTCTCTTATCAAAGTTGAAAATCAGTTTCAAAGTAATGCTAATATAGTTTGAATTTTACTTTCGTCTCAAGGTTTGAATTTTAATCTCGGAAGTAAGGACTTCACCCACGTGGTGGCAATACGATTTCGGTCGAGTAAGCACTTCCTTGCCTTCTGTTCTAGTTCTCGATATAGAACATAGTTTTTGACTATTTTCTGCATATTTTGCAGTTGAAGCTTTCGAGATTTGTACAAGCGATTCAGAATACAAAAATGTAAGAAAAACTACTTCTGCATTATGTTAAATTTGCAAATAAATTTTTCATGCTTGAAAAAAATGATAAATCACGTGTAATTATAGCTATATATACCACATTTTGTTGTTTTTTGATTTGGAAAATAGATGTGGAGTTTTAAGTTCGAGCCAATCTCCGAAAGAACGGTTTCGCTTCATTTTTCTGTCGATCCAGTGGGCACCCGAGCTAATGTAGCACGGATTATAACTGGTCAGTCTCTCTATATCTTCCTTTCTCTCTCTACAATTGCAGTGTTCTTTTAATATATATTTTAGAACTCATACGAAATGAAAATGAAAACGCAACGAGTAATGGAAATTTCTGACCAACTTACAAAAGATGATTTGAAAACTAGTGATCAGTTGTGAAGTGTGTTAGGTCCACCTGGCACTGTTCTTTCTGAAACTTCATAAAAACTTTGATTCTCTTCTTCGTTAAATCCTTCTCTTCGTTTCGCCGAATCCCGCCATGAAAATGATGAATATTTATTTGCGTGCTTTGTTTCTTTTGCGACGTGTGGACAACACGATGGTTGATTGATCATGAGAAATATCATGAAGAATGCGAAAGCGTTTTGAATGCGCATGGCTTCAGAATAAGAGAGAGAATGGAAGAGGAGAGACAAAGAGAGAGTTGGATGAAGTTTGTAGTGAAATGTAGGCTGGTTTTTAGGTTTTATATTGTGGTGAAACTTGAGATATGCTTTTAGAAACAAAACCAGTTTTGTAAAACAGTTTTTGCTGTATTAGAAAAAAAAACTGTTTTTGACAATAGATCTGAACTGGAAGTCGATTTACTTACAGTTTTGGCTGTCAAAAGCTATTGGAATTGAACTGAAGTGATTTTTCGAACATTTACGATACTCATTTAAAACATATACTAAAAAACTCTATTGAATTTATATTTTCAAATTGATTTCATAAACAGTTTTCCGTAGCATGTCTGATTCGGTTTTTAATAATTCGATCGGAGCTTGCATTATTTGTTTCGCAGAATTCTCGAGACAACGTGGGTGGTAAACGACATTTATCTGTGTCGCCACTTTGGCTTTTGCTACATGGCCTGTGATGGTGGGTTCAGATTCAATAGCTATGGTATATTTTGTCATGTTTAATTCTTTCTCTGCTTCAGATTCTATAGTTTTCTCCAAATATCTCCATGATTTTAACAAAAAACTCTAGAACTGCTGAGATTAACGTTGTTTTTTTATCATTTGAGCAAAAAACAGAGTATTCTAACAAAAAAACAGAGTATTCTAACAAAAAACAGAGTATTTGAGCCAAAAACAGAGTAGTTGCACAGAAAACTGTTTTTGGAAACAGATTTATGTCTACATTTGCGGAATGAATGAAGTTTCATTGGATTTTAGCTAAGAAAGAAATGGAGTTGTGTGATGTCATGATGTAACGCGAGAGAAAATCTGTTTCCTCATTTTTAAACTAGTTTCTGTTTTCTCATTTTCTTTTTTGGAAATAAAATATGTGAACTCTGACTAGGTACCCGAGTGTCACGTTTTTTAATTTGATCGACGCTTATCGTTACCCTTTTCGGATCGAATAATTCTAGCAATATTTCTTTCGATTATGAATAAGAATGATCCCCGAAAAAAGGGGAGGAGAAGAAGTAGGATTAAACGAAACTTACCAATTCAATTCAAACGGTGGTGTTCTTAGTGCTTTTGTTCGGTAATTGTTACGAGAGTCTAGTCAAATTATAGATAAGTAAATGATGCACGGGTTGGACGAAGTGGCATGTTTAAAGTAAGAATAGAGGTTACAATTAGAGCCTAAATCTAATGTTATTCGTAAAAGTAATCTGATATCATAACACGTAGTTTATGCACGATGTTATAGTGCCTTCGGATTATAGCGTGGCTTAGCTCGGGGACCTCTTTGAGAGGTTGGAGGTGTTTTAATTAGGGTTTGTGGGTTGGTGCTGATGGGGTCGACACCTTTTTCTGTCTTCTCACGTGTTCATATAAACCTTAATTATTTTTTTCTTTTTTTTCTATAAATTATAGAATTACTACTTGTTTCCCTTATTTTCCGTTAATTTTAGCATATAATGAATTTTTAGCATCATAATAATCGTGTCTACAATGATATTAATAAAGTAAACGCGGCGAACCAACCCTACCGATCGTGTTGATCCTCTAAAGAGTTGTTTGAAAGAGCTCAGCGCAGCCGAGAATTGAATCAAGTGAGTTTAACAAGCCTAGTTAAAGCACCCAAACCTCACTAGCCGAGTGCAACGCGACGATACACGATTAAGATTTTTCATGTCTTTGGTTTAAAACGTCAAAATTCTCGTTCTTAAATCTATAAAAGAAACAACGTAAAAATAAAATAAAATCTCGAACATGTTTAAAGTTATATATTAGTAATGCATTGATTATCCAAACACACCTAGCACGTTGCGGTTGCGTAAAAGTCGGACAAACGATTGATCTCACATTATTACACACACTTCTTTAGAATTTAACAAAAACTTAGTAATTATTGCTTGAATTATTGCTATAATCGAGCGTAATAAAGTTTAACAAAGCGTTAAAATCTATATCTCGATTGATCTAACTTAAACATGATTCATCTTCATAATCTCGAAAGTCTAAATCTTCTATTCGATTATGCTCGTTTAACTTAGATGAGATGGTTCACAGGACCAGACCAGACTAGCGAAAAGACCGAGTCGAGCAAACATGCACTAATTTTCTAGCATTGCATCTAATCAATTAATAATTAAAATGGTTAGATTCCATGGGGCAAAATTTTAATTATTTTTTGCAAATTTTAGCACATTAAAATTTGGGCAATTGACGTTTGAGCCTAATCATGAGCGTGACAAAGGTGGGGTATCCCACATTAAATAATAATTGTTATAGCCACCTAAATTTGATCAGGGTAGAGGTGAGTAAAACCAGATCATGACCGTAAATTAGATTGGAATTATCAGTTTTAATTCAATTTTGGTGTTAATTTTTAAAAAGATTGTGATTTATGGGCTGGTTTCGATTTTTAAGAATAAAAAATTGTGAAATCAGAATCGGGGTCGTGGATCAAACAAAATTCTAAAATCGAGTAGAACCAGACTCAAACCCTAATAAAACCCAATATAAATAAAAAAACTGGTTATAAACCCGCTCAATTATTTAAAATTTGACACAAATATAAAAAAATATAAAAAAAAATATTTTATTCTTATATTTTATTTTTTAAGTATAAAATAAAATCGGATTAAAACTGAAACTGTACCGGAAATATTTATTTCACTTTTATTTTTAAAAATTTAGAATCATGAGTTCGATTTCAGTTTCAAAAAAACTGAGCCGAATAGCTCGTGAAGGAGAGGACACAAGTCATATGCCTGCACGTGCATAGCTCAGTTGGTTCAGAGATGGCAGACTAAGTACAATAACCTAGGTTCGACGTCTGCGTTGTCCTAGTGTGAGAGTTGTTACCCCAAATGTTAGAGTAGCTCCTTGGAACATCAGACTAAGGCCTCTCATCTTCGGCCCACTGAGTCACCGTGATTAACCATCTCACAAATTGTTGGACCGGGGTGTGAGAACTTTGAGAACGAGAAATTTTGACTTTTAGGTATAAGGACACAACTCATATGCCACCAAACAATGAAACATCTTATTAATAATTAATTATAGTATGACAATGACCTGAAATCTTACCATACCCTACGTGATTATGTCACGGATTCTGAAATCTATATATAGTTACAGGATTTTAAGTTATAAAATATCTATTTTTTAAATTAATTTTAATTTAATTATAATTATAAAAGAGTTTAATTATAAAATAGCTATTTTTGAAATTTGGTTTTTATGGTAAAATTAATTTAATTATAATTTTAAAAGAGTTTGTGACGTCAAATAATTGAATAAATAAATGATTAATATAGTCAAACTATTTAAAATAATTTATTTTCTCCGGATTATTTTTATTTAATTTATTCAATATAATATTATTTTTTATTTATTTTTTCATTCACTCTTCCTTTTGAAGCTTCAGATCTGCTTGTTTTGATTATCGTCTTCAAAGTTATCGAAACATTTTCGATGGAAGATTCATCAGACTCTCTCGGTTTCTCTTGATCTGAAGAGCTCGAAAATCTGTTTCAAATTGATCTTCTCAATTGCCTCCAGCGTCAATTTTCTTTTACTGTCACAATGTGCCGGCATTCAGTGTTCGGTAACTGTCGGTGATCTTTTTGGGGGGTCTCCGGAGCTCCGACGAGGATGGAGAGTTCCGGTGGTACCTCCGGTGAAGCTTGGGTGTGAGGTTTGGAGAAGATGTTTAAGTCGGCTAGGTGGAGGGGCGATAAGAACAAGATCAAGGTCGAGTTTAAGTTGCAGTTCTCTGTGACTCAGGTTATTTGAAACTTCATTTTCTTGAATCGAAAATTGATGAGGCTAAAATCGTAGGAAACTGAGTTGCATTGAGGATGATTTCTGCTCAATTGGTATCGGTATTGAAATAGATTATATAGAATTTAATTTATTTGTAGGCTGAGAGAGAGAGAGAGAGGTGTTGGAGATTATTGCTTATAGTGTGAAAGATGAATTCAATTTTGTTGAAAATTTTTCCAGTTCCGTTGTTTTGATCTCAGACAGGGAATCAAGTGAAAATTATGCAATCATAGGAATGCTTTGTGATTTCAGGTTTCACAAATAAGTGCCGATTCGTTGACCATATCTGTGGCTTCAGGCGAGTTGAGTAAGCCAAGTTTGAAATGTGAGAAGGCTCCACTTCAAGATGGAAGTTGTCGCTGGGAAAATCCGGTCTACTTAATCGTAAAATTTGAAAGAGATGGGAAAACTGGAAAGATTAATGCAAAAATCATCAAGTTTCTTGTTTCATCAGTATGAAAAATTGGATTGGTTGTTCATTTTCAATGTATAGTTTGATCTACATTTCTTACGAGGCTTGAATATTCAATTTTGTGGCTTCTAATAGGGGTTGACCAAAGCTGGCGTTCTTGGGGAAGTTTTTATCGACTTTTCTGAGTATGCTGAGGCCACAAAACCTTCTAATCTCTCTCTTCCCCTCAAGAATTCAAATTCTTCGGCAATTTTACATGTTTGCATTCTCTCTCTTTCTCGCCCTCTCTCCCTTACAGACTTACTGATAATGATCTTTTTTATTCTGATTGTATGAATGGATTCGAGAGTGTTAATGATAACTTTGCTTCATATAATACTCAAGGGAAGAGTTGTGTTTTGATCTGTTGCTCTATGCATTTTGGATAGGTTTTTCTGCAAAGATTGCAGCAGTATGGTAATCAAAGGTACAAAACCACTAATGTAATTTTTCAAGTTCTTTTCAAACAAAAATATTTATTCAACTTTGTTATTTGTGGAGGAGTTTTGCAGGGAAGTTGAAGAATGTGATGATAAAATTGCATTTCGAGATCTGAACGCTAACTTAACAAATGTCAAGGGAGTTGTAAATGCTCGAATTAATCGTACCAATGTAGGGTTTTTTTCCTCTTTGATCTTCATATTCATACGACAATAATAGGTTGTTTGTCGGAGAATCGAAAAATGTTTACTACCCTACTATTCATGAAAAAAATTCTTCACATCTTAATTGGCCCATTTAGATTAATGCATTGTTGTGCTTTCTTAACAGGACGAATCAACAGATAGATCGTCACGAAATATTAAATTATACGGCAATCGCAGAGAGTCGAGTGCATCTGACATTACATTATCAAGCTCAGAGAGCAGCTCTGGCTTTGATACTCCCTACGAAGTGGAATCCAGAAACAATAAATTCAGTCAGAGCTCTCCTGGATTATTGGGGCTTAAGAAATCATCAGAACTTACCTCATCAAAAAATAATGAAGAGCACCAGAATGAGGGATGGGAGTGGGGTCTAAGCAACTCGGCAAGGCCCATCCTCCCAAAAGAAAGTTCCGAAAAGGAAAATTTTGAAATTGAAAGGCTCAAGGCTGATCTTGCTGTATTTGCTCGACAGGCTGATGTGTCTGAGATGGAGTTACAGACTCTTCGGAAGCATATTGTGAAAGAGAGCAGGAAAGGGCAAGATTTGTTGCGAGAGATTGTTAGCTTGAAAGAGGAGAGAAACTTACTCAAGTTAGAGTGTGAAAAACTCAAGGCTATTCAATTACTAGTTAGTGTTACCAATGCTACAAACTCATTACAGGTTGATGGAGGAGGAGATTCACAAAAAACTCTTGAAGATATGAGGCGAGAGATCAACTATGAAAAGGACTTAAATGCTAATCTAAGGATACAGCTGCAAAAGACACAAGAATCTAACAGCGAGTTGATTCTAGCAGTGCAAGATCTTGAGCACATGGTTGAGAAAATAAATGCTGAAAATGCAGATGAGCTGAATAAGATTGCCTTTTCAAAAACCAGGGCAATGGAAGACGAAGCGCAAAAATCGCTGGAAGATCCTGTAAAGGGGCACAAGAATGGAAGTGAAACACTTGTCTTGGAGCAGAAACATATGGATCTCTGTCGTGAAATAGAGATTTGCAGGAAAGACAAGGATGAGCTAGAGATGCAAATGGAACAGCTTGCACTTGACTATGAAATAATGAAACAGGAAAACCACGAATTATCATATAGATTAGAGCAAAGTCAAATTCAAGAACAATTGAAGCTTCAGTATGAATGCCCGTCTTCCTTGGACACTATTCAGGAGCTTGAAATGCTCATTCTAAGCTTGGAGAATGAACTCAAACAGCAGTCCATTGACTTCTCAAATTCTTTAACAACCATAAAGGAGTTGGAATCTCATATTATCATCCTTGAAGAAGAGCTTAAGATAGGAATAGATGGGTTCGAAGCTGACATAGAAGCTGTTACTTTTGCCAAAGTTGAACAGGAAAAACAAACCCTTAGAGCAGAAGAAGCCTTGAAAAAGACAATGAGGAGAAATGCTAATACAGCTGAAAAGCTTCAAGAAAAATTTAGAAGGCTCTCGATGCAGATGATGCCTATGTTTGAGGCAAACGAGAAAGCAGCCTTAAAGGCGATCTCAGAGGCCAGCGACCTGCGTCAGCAGAGAAGAGAGTTAGAAGAATTACTTGCGAAAGCTAATACAGAGCTTCAGTCATTGAGGGACGATTATGAGGAAAAAATAACGGAGTTTTTTTGCCAGTTAGAGAATAACAAGACCCAGTTAGCACAAATGTCAGAAGAACTTGACATGAAGTCAAACCAAGTTGATTGCCAAAGAAAGCATGAGGAAGAAATGTGCCGATCTTTATCTTTGGAGATCCAGACGCACAAGTATGCCATCGAATGCCTGAGAAATGAGAACAATAAACTTATTAAGCGAGAAGAGTATTTGAGAGTTCAGTTTGGCCAAATGGAGGAATCAGTAAACGAAACTGAAAAACTGATCCAGGAGGGTAATGAGAACAGAAACGAGCTAGTGATTACAATTGCACTGGTGAAGAAAGAAGCGGAGAAGTGGATGAAAGAGCTAAAAATCACGAGTCAAAAGGAAAGGGAAAAAACAATTAAACATGGACGTCTACAATCTGAGTTTGAAACTCACAAACTTCATCGTAATTACTTGAAACAGTTTTCTAATGAGGATGAAATAGATATGGAGAAACCCAGAGACCATGTAGTTCTATTAAAGAGTATCCAAAAGGCGGAAGCATTACACAGTGTTGAGAAAAGGCAAGGGAAGAGCAAAGGGGATGGAGTAACTTCTCGTGGAAACAACACTAGTCATCAAATAGCAGGCAACTCTGAATTGGTCAATCAAGTCTCCAAAGAGGTTGGGAGTCAAAGGGAGAGCATTGAATTACTTGAGGTAATTAAAAAAGATTAATTGTAGCAAAAACTTATACAAAGGATGCATGAATCGTAAATATTTTGTTAGAGCCTAGGAAACCTTTCCTGTTTCTGAAACATTGTCTTGTTTGTTTTGACAGACTTTACTGTCTCGTAAATGCAGTCGAGATTGACTTGTGCATCATAACATTTTCTAAAAATTTAGTGCCAAATGATCCATTTTTCGTCGGCTGATTTCTAACAGGAAAGATTCTCCCGGATGCCGGAAAATGGTAGAATTGAAACTGCAGTGACAAGAAGAGATGAGTACCTAACCATTGATGAGTTCTCAGCTGAAGAAAGGAGGCCCAAAATCTCAAACAAGGGGTCTTCATTCTTCACAACTTGCAAATTGTATGGTCCTTTTTCCTAATTGCTCGTTGACTATCTTCTAAATCATTATATTCTTCTTTTTTGTGCAGTGAAATTGAAGTTGCTTCAGAGAAAAATACTCAGAGATAAGCCTCAAGTTCGCAGAGGGACAAAAGCTTGCGATGACTCTAAGAAGCCTCAAGAATTCCAAGAAGCGTTTGTAAGTAATTTCAGCATATTCTCATATATTTGTATAGTTGAAGCTACAAATTCTATCAAATTGAAATAAGTTACCTTGTACATGTGTTCTTTCCCGATATCGTTTCGGAAAATAATGATTTTTTTAGAACGGTCTTCTGGTCCGCTGAAAATGTCGATTTCCTAAATTACCCGATATTATGCTAGTAATACCTTTGTTCGTTTTTTATTAGCTTTTGTTGTAGCTAGCTGCTTTACGTTTTCGATGAAATTTTTCATGCTATCCTAGAAAAATTCAAGATTTGCTCGAAAAAGATTCTAACAATTTCTACTATAATATCAATTAAGTCTTGCATACAGTTTAAACCATTAAGTTATATCTTGAAATTTTTGTATAACTGTGCTAAATCTAGATCTTCAGGGAACTTGTTTCGGCAGCAATTACAATATCGTGTCACAAACATCTGTAGGTACGATTATTAATCGTAACGTTGAATTTAATCTTAGTTCTAACTTGATTTTTAGTAGGTAAATTTTCCGCCTTCGTCAAAAAAAATTGCCAGTCAAAGCATTTCCCGACAAAGCTCCATGCCAATTCGTATTTTACTTTCGAGTTTATTGTTTGATTCAACTCTTTATAGTGATGAAATTCGTATATCTTTTGTGCAGTTTGACTTCAATACATCGTATTTGTGAAAGAACTCGGGCCGATAAATTAAACGTATAGCTTTTGATCGAGAAATAAACGTATGTGCTTTGTATTTGTTGCAGTTCATACAACTTTATCATTAGATTATACTCAAAATTTATGAAATGTAAAAGAATAATTATATTTTTTAAATTAATGAACTCAAAACATCACATAAATTGCGATAAGCTTCTCATTTGGAGATAAAATACTCGTCTGGGCTACACATTAGCATCGATTTTGTTCTCAGACATGCTGAAATTCAATAGATGACTAGAGCTTTTTCCATAAAGAAAAACAAACTGAGGAACTAAGGCTATCTTATCCAGTATGTCAGGAGATAATGCCACCCCTAATGGGCAAACACTTTGACTAGACAAGTTAAAACTTCTCTGCAGCCTCACCAGCAAGTATAGTATATAGCAAATATACACAAACTTCTAGAACCAATTGCGTCACCCACGAGTTAAATCGATGCCGGAATGAGGGATCAAGGGCCGGGATCCGGGCCAAAACCCGGTCGTTGATTGAGTGTAAGTTTGATCAGGAAAGGTAGACTCAGGAGCTAATTCATCGCTCGGTTGCGGCTCGGAACTGTCATCGCTTTTGGGAGCAGCTACTTGCTTGTTCTTCATCTTTGAGCCACCATAAACAAAACTGCACATAATAACCTGCAAAGAGCCGATGGCTTCAAATAATCACAACATTATAATAATTATTAATTTTAATATGAGAAAAATATTAAAATACATATTTATTTAAATTATTAATCACATCATTAGATGGTCATTTCAATTAGGGATGATAATGGTCAGGTCCGGTTCTTGGAAAAAATAAGACCCTATTAATATAATTTTGTTTAAAAATTTTAAGACCAAAACCAAGACTATATGATTAAGACTGATCAGAATCAAATCAAAAAGCTAAGGTCCATGTTAGGATCTTCGTCAGAGGATTTATCCCTGAAACGAGTAATCACTCATTTTCTTTTCATCAAGAAAGCAATTGAGAGAACTAAAAATAAAAAAAAATTAACTAAAGAAAGAAAATATTTGATTTTTACTGATTGTCTTTTCACTTAGGGTTAACAACTTTTAAATAGACTTTATTGACCTAGTCTTTGACCTAATTGCATATTAAAAAATCAAACTGACCCTCTGATCTAATTGAACATAAAAGACCAAATTGATCATCTAACCTAACTAAAATAACAATTAAGAAAATAACTAAAAAATAATAATAAATAACTAGACCCAACGGGCCTTAGGTCCGTAATAGTCCAAGCTGGTTTATTGTGTTAGGTCAATTCTGTTTACCCCTATCTAGAAATATAATTTCCAAACAGTTATAAAAGAATCTATAATTAAGGGGAGAACCTGAACAGGGGCTGCTGAGATGAGCATATCAGCTGCACCACCGATGACCTGACCGTCGGGAGTAGCAAGAGATACACTTACTCCTCCATTTCGATTTCGAGAGCCTCCATCTTCAGAAACCAAGTATGAACCTGACAAACACAATATTTGAAACCTCCCCTGCACACCCAGATGCAAAAATTAACCCTTAGACTGATTGGTATTAGATACTATAACGATGTGAAAGAAATAACAAAAAGTTGTAGAATCCAAAAAGGAATTTATGACAATGTGATTACAATTGACAGAGAAAATAAACCAAACAAGAGAGAGGAAATGAGTAACAAAGAAAATCACATCTCAGCAACCAAAAATCAAACCAGCAGAGTTTAGATTCATTGTTCCCGGATTATCAAAAAAGTATATCCAATACAGTTATCAACCAGCAATTAGATTCCCAAACAGGTTGTGGTGTTTAAGGGGGAAATGCAGATTTGCAAAAAATAAAAAAATTAGATTACTCTTAATGGATTTTGCCACTGCATACAGAGGACAAAAAAAGAACCAAACAAGTGAAATTCATTTCTTAAAGATTTAGGACTCTTCTACCTCAAATTTTGGGCCCATCTCGGCAGATGCAGGTTGGCGAAGTGTTACAGAAGAAACTGCACCATTTCCAGACATTATGCAAACAGCTCTTCCCTTCTGTTGCGAAAATGACAAAACTTTGGCGACAATGTCCTGCAAAGCAAATCAGAAAGGCTCAAGTTTAAGAGCCAAAGATTCAAAACCATATAGTAATTTGAATACATATTACAAGCAAGCATCGATTGAGAATAATTGTGAATTCTTCTCGAGTATAATCATGATTAACGAAAAATACAAATATTCTTTTAGCAATCATATTCATTTCTTATATAGATCATAAGACTTCCAAGAAACTCAAAAAGATATACAACAACCTCTCCTGCTCCAATGTGCATGACATGTGGCGCAAAAGCTTGTCCAGCTGAACTGTTCATCCATTCACCTACCACAACCCAAGAGCAACAGACAATTAGCACATCTTAGAACATTAACAAATACATAAAAATTGAATCTATAGATAATTGGCTTGGCTGTATGCTCCTTTTAATAAAAATGCAATGCATCCAACCATATTTTCAGAAAACAGTAATTTATTTATTTGTCTCAAGAACATATGTTTGGAAACATCTCTGGATATTTCCTTACATTTTCAGCAGAGCATTAAGGAAAATAAACTAAATTTCAAGACAGAAGATCCAACTAAGAACATATAATTCTAAACCAAGAACATATAATAGTCCGCAACAATGTTATAACAAAACTTTCTTTTTCAACTCTGAATAATTCAAAAAATGGAAATATTACATAAAATCTCACCAAGTAAAGCTAATTGTTGCTTCCTCCCAGTACCAGGCGGCCTCCCTCTACCTCGTTTAGGGTTCTCGGAGTTGGAACCAGAGTTTTTATTCGAATTAACCGACATCGAAGACAGTCCCAATGAAACTGGGGCATCTGGTGCATATTTCCGAGGCCGTCCACGTTTCCTCTTTACCGGTTCACTAGCGGGAGCACCGGTATCAACGGTCAGGGAGTAATTTTCTTGCGGAGGCTCAACTGAAAATGCCGTTCCTAGTGAGTGAGGATTTGAGTTCGCAAAATGCCTGAAATCCATCGGAGAGTGCAGAGCTGAGGTCTGATTTCCTGGACCAGATCCGCTATAGCCTCCTCTGTGAATAAAATATTGAGCAGACCCACCTGAGAGTGCCATAGCTTCTCTCCCATCCATGCATTTATCGAAGAGAAGAAACCTTCACAAATTTCTGCAAACTTAGGGTTCGAAACTACTACTTCGAAGCATTCAACGCAGAATCACAGCAAACGCCGAGCTTCGCTACAAAAGATCAAAGCAAGAACCGAACATCTGAAGTTTCCAAAACCGAACAAGCACCTTGAGCTCAAAATAGTCAAGACCCACGAAACGGCTTCAAAGTTCAGAGCTTCTCAGCCATTCGGAAACTCGAGACGCAAGAAAAGACCCCCAAGAAGCTAAAATGGGGGGAAAATCGAAAATGAAAAACAAAAAGTAGCCGCGAAAAAACTTCACCCGCTAACTCCCCGCTTGAGAAGTGGAAGAAGACCAAAACCCTAGATCACATCTAGGGCATGGAGGAGAAAGAGAGCCTGAAGGAAACGACAAGGAGAGGAGAAGCGAGGGGCTGGACACTGGACAGAGCAAACTGCGGTTTTGGCTTTTGAATTAAAGGCTCTAACTTGGTTACTTTCTAAATAATTAAACGTTTTATAATTATTTTGGTTTATAATTATTTATTAAAAATTCACAAGGATTTAAAATTAAAAAATAAGGGAAAATGATAAATTAAATATTAAATAATTCTAAATTTAATTTATTAAAATAAATATTATACAATGCATGTCATAGTGAATGAAAGAAGATGGTTTTTTCTATGATGAAATTAAAATTTTATATGTAATAAATATAAAAAATAATTATTTATAAATTATTTTTTAATGATATGACACATCAACATAGGTTTTAAAATAAAAAATAAAAAAGTAAGGACTTCCGTAGCAAGTGGCAAAGCAGATTACCGACACGTGTCGTTCACGTCATCTCTTTCACCGGCGTAACCGGTATGATCTTCCGCGTTGGCGTGCACCGTGGTCTTTCTCTCTCCAGCCTGTGTTGAATCGATTATAAGCCACAAAAATCATCTCCTGCCTCAAGAAACCAAAAAAAGGGGAAGATTCAATTCTTCGATACTCGACTGTAATCCATTTCCTTCACTCTTTTTCTCCTTCTATCAAAAATCCTGATTAGTTTCGTTAATCCCCCAGGTTTTTCTCTTCCCTTTTACCCTCCATCGCACCTCAGTTTCGTCATAAGTTTCTTAATCGTTGCGTTTTGTTTTAGTTTCGGATTTGCTATGAAGGGTTTCTTTCTACTTTCTAGTTTATATGAATGTTAAATTGAGCAATTGTGGTTAGTAGAGTTGAAGTTTTTGTTGTTTTCAGCTGTTTGCTCTGTGTATGTTGGATTTAGATTGATAGATTTGATGTATTAGAGGTAATATGCTTGGTTTTTTCTGGAATATATTGTTTGTTTGCTGATTGGGACTTTTCTCTTCGAAAGCTGATATATTCTTTACCTTTTTTTGTTATAGAGATTGGAGATTGAATTGAGGTTGCTGTGGGGAGAAGTTTTGTTCATCTTCCAGTCTGTATTCTACGTAGAAGACAAGTTAAGCAACGTTTTTCTGGTCAATATTGTAGATTAAAGTAGATTTTAAGGAGAGGGTTATTGATCTTAAGGTTCAATCAATGGCTGCAACTCATCTTCTTGGCCACCCGCCTCTCTTAGGAGGAAATCTAGTAAAGGATGTGTGCTGTAATCGAAAACCTTCTAACCTCTATCGATGTTCCGCAACGGAATTTTTTGGACGAAAGCTTATGATTTCTCATAGTTTGAAGAGATTGAAGGTCGATCGAGTTGTAATTTCTCCGATTAAGTCTCTTGCATTGGAGCTTACGAAAGAGGTATCTTCGTATAAACATGACCGGATGCCTGAGGATTGGAATTATGACATTGATACTGGATTCGATCGAAAGCCCGGATTATGGCCTCCGAAAAACAAAGCTGATAACCCTTCATTGCATAATCCGCTGCTTCGACAAGACAGAATGGGCTGTGGTTGGTTGGGTGCCATTTTTGAATGGGAAGGAGTTCTAATCGAGGATAGTTCTGAGCTCGGAAAGCAAGCATGGCTGGCTCTTTCTCGAGAAGAAGGAAAATCTCCCCCTCCCACGTTTATTCTACAGAGAGTCGAAGGGATGAAGAACGAACAAGCGATATCTGAAGTTCTTTGCTGGTCTCGAGACCCGGCACAGATGAGAAGAATGGCTTCTAGAAAGGAAGAAATCTATCAAGCCTTGCTAGCCGGAAAATATCAGGTTCGTCCGGGGTCGAAAGAATTCGTCAATATCTTGATGCATTACAAAATCCCGATGGCGTTGGTCTCGACCCGGCCAAGACAAACTCTTGAAACTGCCATTGGAACGATCGGAATCGAAGGTTTCTTCAACGTTATTGTTGCAGCCGAGGATGTTCAAAGGGGGAAGCCAGACCCCGAAATGTACATATTTGCAGCTCAGCAGCTCAATTTCATCCCCGAAAGATGCATCGTGATCGGAAACTCGAATCAGACGGTGGAGGCCGCCCACGATGCACAAATGAAGTGTGTAGCCGTCGCCAGCAAGCATCCGGTTTATGAACTCGGGGCTGCAGATTTGATCGTGAGGCAACTCGATGAACTATCGATTGTCGATTTAAAGAGTCTTGCCGATATCGAATCTACCAAATTCGGTTCGGGGGAGCCGGAGCTGGAGATGGAAGAGGAATACGATGATCCGCCTCCGTCGACGGCTGCAGCAATGGACGACAATTTATGGTAATATTTATCGAAAATATTTGAAGTTTATTTTTTATAGTTCTTCATATTGTCAATGATTATAGTTGGTCGAACTGTATATAAACCCCCCAAAAAATGAAGAAAAGTAGGAAAAGGCAGAGGTGGTCTACATTGGCCCACCTTAATGCACTTCATAGTAGGCAAAAAATATGCTTTTGAGACATAAATAAGCATTTTTCCGAGTTCAAGGACCAAACATTCTAATTCTTATGAATAGAGAAGCAGCAGAGTTTCATCCACTTTCTGATGTGCAAAGGGTTGTTTTCTAATGGAAAATCTGAGTTTAATTATGATTTCTTGCATAGTATTTTCCCAACAATCTCAATGTATTCCAGAATGATGAGGACTAACAATTTTTATGAAGCAGCTTTCAAACTAAAAACATGTGAACTGAAAGCAGGCGACAATAAGTTGGAAAGGTGGAATTCAATAACTTTAGATTCAAAAGATGTTTGAGAATTTGAAGAGCTAACAAGTGAAAAATCAGAACAAACCAAACAAAACTGATATTGTTTGATAATGAAAAAGCTTAAGATCCATTCTGTTTACTGAGAAAGCAACGAACAAAACATACTTTAAGAAAGGTTCGAGCTCGCAGCACCTCCACCATAGCCACCTGCTCCACGGCCAAAGCCAGGCCTTCCACCAGGACCCTGATTATATATATGGCAAAATACTAAATCAATACATTTTAACAAACTAGAAATGAAATGGGGGAGTAATAAACAGGAAAAAAATGAAATTGAGATTGCTTCAAAATAGAACATCGAGGTTTGGCAATGTCACATTAAAAAAAAAAAAGAGATAGAACTTACTCCAAAAGAAGGTCTGTAATCAGCAGGTGCTCCACCTTTGTCACCACCAAAATCACCACCAGGTCCTCGAGGACCTCCTCTATAACCATCCCTATCTCCAAATCTCCTCTCACCCTCAAAGCGAGGTGGGCCACTATTTCATCAAAAAAGCATGGTGGCATAAAAATCCGGTCAAATGGAAGTTCAAAGTAATTATCTCAAGAACGTTACAAATTCAGAAAACAACCTAATAGATCCAATGAGGCAGAAAAACAGAAAATAATCGAACATTACTAACCGCGGCCGATCACCAGGAGGTCCTCCAATTGGCCTACCAGCAGGCTTAGCCTGTTTCTTCAAGGTAGCAGGAACAATTTCCGAAGGAAGATTAAGGTAAGTTCTGAGAAACTCAATGCCATCGTTGGTGAGATACCAGTAATAGTGCATCCAAGCGAATGTCTCCCGCACATACTCCTTGGACTTAAAGCTCTGCATAAGCTTTATCACTTGCAGATTCGGCACATCGATCTCTGGATGCTTGGCCAAATTGTAATCCTTCTTTGCATAACAAACTCCCTCTAAAAAAACAAAGCCAAATTTAACCTAAAAGAACATCCAATTATTCGAATAGACGAAAATATCAGAACAGATTCTCGTACCTTGAAAGAGGTACTTGGAAATCTCTCTCCTGTTCTTCTCCGAAATGATCTGAAGATACAAGAATTCACAGATTAAATTCCCAAAGATCAATTAAATTCACAAATTAAACTCTCCCTCAGCTTCTCCCTCACTAGACAGAACAATCGTAAAACCATAGTCATCAGATAGAACTACCATTGTTGCAGTGAACTACGGCGAGAGGAAGCGGCGGGTGAGGGCAATGGTATGGTCTCAAACCTCCAGCTTCTGAAGATGTAGTAAACCCTAGCAAAAGAAATGAGCTTTCGCTTTATATACGAACACATTTGTTTAGGCCCAGTTTTATGTATGGGCCCATGGATGGTTATGTGGCCCATGGGTGGAAATCTATTCGGTTTCGTCGGTTTGGTTTTTCAATATGAGAACTGAAATCAAACCGAAGAGAGCATCAGTTTTCTCGGTTTTATTTTTATCGGTTCAATTTTGGTTTAGGCTGCATTTTAGGTTTTTGGTTTCATCGAATTTTAATCGGTTTGAGCTTCGATTTTCAATTGGTTTGATCCATTTTCTCTCCTTTTTATACTATAAAATACCTTTTTTAATATATATATATATATATATTTGAAAAAAATTTAAACATATTTTAACTGTTAAATATCAAATAATATTTAAATTTTCAAATAAGCAACTAAATTGGTTTATCTACTAATAATCAAATTAATAAATAATCAACAACTAATCAAGTAATTAAAAAATCAATCATTGACTAATAAACTAATTACAAAACAATATTTTTTAATCAAATATTCATAAGAAAATTCGTCTTTACGGTTTGGTTTGAGTTTTTTATTTTCTAAAAGCAAACCGAACCAAAATTGTAAGTTTTAATCGGTTTGGTGCATATTTCAGTTTTTTTGCAAACGAAACTGTACAAAACCAAAGATTTGGTACGGTTCGATTCAATTTTTCAAATAAAAGCCAACCGATTTCCACCCCTAATTTTCGTTAAACTAATGCAATAAAAATATCTTATTTGAAAAAAAGATTAATAAGCATGATAGCTAATTTTTGCAATTTATTTAGAATACAAAAAAGGGGTATGCAAATTTCATAATTTTAATCGAATAAATTCATAATTTATTTGTTGGTTTCTACCAACATCGACTAAACTGAGCTGCTGGTTTTAATCCTGTTTTAGTCACAATTTTTAAAAAAATCATAATTCATTTGTTGGTTTCAGTCTTTAAAAGTAAAAAACCGTGAAATTGAAACTATGTGAAAAAAAAAGATTCAAAATCGAATAAAATTCATAGCAAACCCTAATAAAACCCGATAAAATCTAAAAACTAGTTCCAAATCTGCTAAATTACTCAAAACTCAACTCAAATATAATAAAAAAAATTATTATTGTATTTATTTTTTTTTTAAAATATGAAACTGAAATAAAATTAGAACCGCACTGAAACTGTTGATTTCGCTTCTGGTTCCAAAAACCTAGAACCATGAGTTCTCGTTTCAATTTTATTTTAAGATAAATTGGGACAGACCAGCTCGTGTACACTCTCTATACTTAATTTACTTATATCAATATTGGTTTGACACGTTAATATATTTTTTAATATAGTTTAAAATAAGACAATAGTTCTTAAGATAGTAGGTTAAATATCATATAAATAATTATGAGTACTACGAGAATATACCTTAATTTTTACAAAGACTATAGGCTTACTTTATTTTCCATTACAACTATAAAATATTTTAACACTTAACACACGTCATTGTTCGAGTGCGTTATTAATTTAAAATAATAAAGTTTTTTAATTTTAAGAAATAAAAATTAATATTTTGATTCAAGAATGATATTGGGATCAAATGAAATCCATAGCGGGCAAGAGGATGGTGGACGAACATGAGATATTTAAGCTAGGGCTTTTGTACTTAAAAAGCAAAATTCATCGCCTCAGGACTTGTACATCTCGGTCCGATAATTTATGAGTAGGTTAAATCACGGTAACTCAGTGGCTCAGATATATGAGACATTTATCTTATATTTCAAGGAGCTACTATAATATTGGGGGTAATAATTCTCATACTATGACTAACACGTCATTGACTTTTGGTTCCCCTCTTGGCGGTTCGCTAGCACGCGCTCTATCCAATTTCTCATTCTCAATACTACCCTTTCATTAGTCAAATCGCCATTTCTGCAAATTTAATAGTAATTGTCGATTTTTAAATTGATTGGACCAATATATTTGAAAAATAATACAAAAAAATTCAGTTTTGGTATGATTTTTTGGATTGATTAATTAAAAATCAATTACATGAGAATATTTCTATTTGACTAAAAATTATTATAAATATAAAAATTAAAATTCATATTTCATGATTTTGAACATTTATAAAAGAGTTAGTCACATTTTAACTTTCGTTATATTATTTTGTCATACATTTTGACTTGTCGCTGTATTATTATAATTAATTTAAGATATTAATTCAAAAATTATTGTGTGATTGAATCAATTCAATTAATAAATAAATATTATATTTTTATTTATTATATATATTTAAATTAATCTAATTGTGAGGCAATAAGTCACTAGATATACTGAGATAATAATTCTAAACCTATTTTTGTAAAATAGAGTCGTCAATGGTCTTTCGGTAGTTATAGAAAATAAGGCAGGGTAGTTCCGACTTTAGTTTCTGTAAATGGAGAGAGAGGAAAGGTCGCATCTGCAAAAGCTATGGCGCCACTCCTTTAATTTCGCTCTTTCATGGCTGAAAACCTGATTCCTTTATCTTTCTTCTTCTCATCCTCTTATTTTCTCTTCTGGACTCTCTAGCTTCTTCGTCTCCCTCTTTAGTCTTTACCTCCGGACTACAATTCCTCTCCACAAGATGCCGGCGACGGAATTTCGCGGCTCCTTTCTGAGCCGGCTAAGTATTCGCCGGAACCAAGTCATTTCCATGGACGGCAACCACGAACAAGAACTCGAAGACCTTGAACTGTTCCAGAAACACGTCGCCGATCTTTTTTCCGATCTTATAACTCCGTCCGACGATCAATCGTCCTCCGATCCTCTTCTCTCCGTCGCGTGGCTCCGGAAACTTCTCGACGCCTTCCTCTCCTGCGAGGCTCAGTTCAAAATCACCGTCGCTCCGCCGCGCAATCCGTCGCAGATTTCGAAACCGCCGCTCGATCGTCTTCTTCCCGAGCTTCTCGATCGCGTTGTGAAGTCTTTGGATGTGTGTAATGCTGTTATTCATGGAGTTGAGGCGGTTCGTCAGTTTCAGAAACTGGCTGAGATTGCCGTTTCGGCGCTGGAGAAGCAGCCGATTGGGGACGGACAAGTGAAGCGAGCTCGGAAAGCTTTGAGCTCGTTGATTTCTTCAATGGCGGCCGAGGATAGAGATATCGGAAGCACGAAATCGACGGAGAGAACGTGGTCTTTAGGCTACCGGCAGAAAGACCGTTCGCCGGCGGAATTCCGATCTCTTTCGTTGAGTATGGCCAAGGGGTGGTCGGCGGCGAGGCAGATTCAAGAGATTTCTTCAAATCTAGTGGCTCCCCACGGCGGCGAGGCTTCCGGTTTGGCTACGCCGGTGTGTATAATGTCGACGGTGCTTGCGTTTGTGATGTGGACTCTTGTATCGGCGATTCCATGCCAAGAACGGACCGAATTATCGACTCAATTCCCGGCGTCGAGGCATCTGAGCTGGGTTCAGCCGATTATCAACGTACAGGAGAAAATCGCCGACGAGTGGAAGAAGAAGGAGAAGAAAGGAACGAGTGGATTAATGGAGGAGTTGCAGAGAATTGAGAAACTAAGTCGTTCTTTAATGGAATCGACGGATTCTTTCACGTTTCCATCGGCGGGCGAACGATTGGCGGAAATTGCAGAGGCGGGGAGAGCATTGGGAGAGACTTGCCGGAAAATGGACGAAGGGCTCGTACCTCTGCAGCAGCAAATCAGAGAGGTGTTTCACAGAGTTGTAAAAACAAGGACGGAGATGCTGGAATTGATGGAGCAATCAGGGAAAGTTGAAGCTCCGATTGTATAACAATGGCGGACGGAAATAGGCGAAGTTGGAACAGATTCCCCAGCAGAAACTTCCATGGATGAGGGACAGGTGAAGCTGCAAAATTACGTGTTTTTAGGGATTGGAAAAGGAGTGAACTTTATTACTCTTTTAATTTCTTTTTTCTTAAATGTTTAATGCAAACTTGTAAATTATGTTGTATTTAGAGATTCTATCAAACAGGACTGTGAATAATAGGGTGGGCATGGGACTCGATGGGTCTGGTTTTGCACTGGACTGACCCGATCCGTTAAAAATTTGGTTATACTGGGTTAATCGAACGTGTGGTTCCAATAAATGACCGCTTATCGATCCATAACTAATTCAGGTCGGGTGGTTTTGATTTTTGGATACAAATAAACACTTATAATAAAAACACGTGAAATATAGGCCCTAAATCTTCACACTGGTCGGGTCAAGCTTCATTTGACGGTACGCATTTGGGGGCCGCAACCCGTTTTTCGCTGCATAACCCCTGAATATTAGTGGATTTAAAAAAAACACACACACAATTGACCCGCAACCCGTTCTATCACTAGATAACCCCTAAACCAACCCAACCTAACTCATCAGGTAAAATCAAGTCTATGTGGCGGCTCGAACGAGAGGCGACTGAGGAAGAGGCGAGTGGGGCGACATGAGTACGTCGTCGTATCGTCTGGGCGAGAGCAAAAGCTGATCCAAGTGACCTTGCCACCAAAACTGCTGTCTCTTCTTCGTTTTCATCTCCGTGTTCTGAACAGCAAACATTCTTATTCTCCTCAAAGCTTCTCCCATGGTTTCTTCCTCCATGTTCGCAAAGCAAATCCTGAACCACCCTGGCTCCGAGCAGTGGAACGAAGAACCAGGCGAAACGTTCAGCTTTACATCCTTGATTATCACTCTCCACAGCGCCATTTCTGCTTCGAACGTGGTTTCTTTCAAGAGATGGCGTAAATCCATCCACAGAAACAGCCCGGCGTTGCTTTTCAGACAGTTTATTCCGACCTGGGATAGCCCTTTGGTGAAGAGTTTCTGTCGGGCTTCTAATCTCCGGCCACTTTCTCCGATGAAGGAGTCGATGAACTCGTCGTCGGCCAACATTCCGGCGATCAGATGCTGGGTTTGGGTTGAGACGAGACCGAAGCTGGACATCTTTCTGGCGATTTGAACAACTTGGTCGTTGTATGAATACACGATTCCGATTCTAAAGCCGGGAAATCCCATGTCTTTTGAGAGCCTGTAAACTATGTGAATTAGATCTCTGTTGCAGCGCGGGTCTTGTTCGATTATTTCGGAGATGCTTATGAAGTTTGGTCGGGAATAGACCGTGGCTGCGTAGACTTCGTCGCAGATTAGGTGGATGTTGTTTTGGTTGACGAAGGTGACGAGGGTTTTTAGGGTTTCTGAGTCTAGAACTGTACCGAGTGGATTTGAGGGGTTGTTTATGAGCAAGCCTTTGACCTTGACGTTGGATTCTTGAGCTTTTTCCATGGCGGTTTCGAGAGATTTTGTAGTTATTTTGAAGCTGTTTGAGCTTTCGCAGACGACCGGAAGAAGCTTAACTCCTGTTCTCCACCCTAAATCTCGATCGAATCTGTAAAATAAGCAAGAGCAATTCAGGGCTGGATTCGTATGCTCTCTCTCCCCGACTCTCTCTCTATAATAGACATGGTAGATTATAACCAGACAGACGAAGGTTAGTCAAGCATAATAAATTCCAAATATTGAATCTTTCAAATCCAAAACTAGGTACGTCTATGGGATGAGATCAATTAGTCAAATTAATTCAAACTTGCTATTTGAGTCGGATCATATTAATTTTTAATTAAAAAAATTAATATGAATTCAAAACGAAACTAACTTGAAATTTTGAATCGATTCGATTATACGTTCGGTTCGAGTTTGAGTTTAATTTTACAAGAACCAACTCGTTAGAATCAATCAGTTGATCGATCAAATCTAAAATTTATTGAAAAAATAATTAAATTTTAGTTGATCTTAGTCAAAACCAGCAAGCTTTAATTTTAAGAAATCAAATATAAAATCGAACTAAAACAAATCGGACATTTCAAGTAAGATTTTGATAAAAAATGAATCAAACTCAATTTTAAGAAACCTAATTGGGTTTTTTTTTTCAAAATCCAACCGGACCAGTTGGTTCCCACGGCTACAAAAACAAGAAAGATCGAATCACAATTACTTACGCAGGATAGTAAGGAGTTGGAACAAGAAAAGCTTCGCCGGGATTCGCCAGACAGAACCCCAACGTTTCAAGAGCTCCGGTGGCTCCGCCGCTCATCACGATCCGACCAGGATCGTAGCTCACCCTGTCCCCTCTGGTCCTCCCCATGAATTTCGCCACCGCCTGCAACAAAAAACTACTCATTTTAGTAACCAACGAAGATCATGCTTTAGCCCCCATGGTTTGTTTTATTGATTTTCGAAAAAAATTACGTTTCTGAACTCCGGCAAGCCATGATAATCCTGAAAAATGGCTCTCTCGCCGAACTGGTTAACTCCTTCTGCGCTGCAAATGGAGGCCTGTGGGCTGTTCAAGAGCCACTCCTGAACTAAATCCATGGATAGCTGTAATGAAATCAAGAGATATTCAGAAACAGCTCAGTTTTTCAAAAATAAAAAGAAAAAAACTCAGTTTTTCTGGATTTTACCAGATTTTCTGCGAGGCCCATCTGTATAACTCCATGGCGGTTCAGTTTAAGATGAAAAGGATCGCTATCGTACGCCTTCCAGCCATCGAAATAAGGAGAGTCTTCGCCATGGCCATTGCCTGTAGCCATGTTCGATAATCCAACCATTTCTGAAACGGAAAAAAGAAGGCTCGAAGAAGACGAAGTTCAGAGAAGAAGATCGAAGGATTACGAAGCGAGATGAAAAACCATGAACGATGAAAGCGAATATATATAGCGATTGCGGAAGAAGATGGAGGGAAGATGAGATTCTAAACGAGGAGACTTCAACGAAGATTCGCAAGTCGATGCGTCGAATTTCTTAATTTTTAAATTTATTTTATTTAATTTTTATTTTGTTCATTTTCAGAGCCTATTATCACTAATATAATACGTAGCATGGCAATTTGATGATGTAATTTATACAATATTATTCATTTTTAACCGAATAATTATACGTTTTCAAATATTTCGGAGAATAAATGTAAATTATCATATTATTTAATACACACTTTACGTAATAAGCATGATTAAATCGTATTTTCAGGATGACTTCTTCGAGGCTAGTATTACATCGAATTGACGAACCCTAATTGGTGTAATTACACCAAATTCATTTCGTAGTAGTATTTATTAATTAAGTAAAGATTTGACCAGACCAATACTTCGTTGACTGCATTAAATTTTAATTAACAAATCAAACTTTGCACTGACATTTATTATCAAAACTAGGATTGGACACATCAAAACTAGGATTGGACACATAACGATGGGATGATTTTATCTTAAAATAAAATTTAAATCGAAATTAATCTCATTTTAATTTTAATTTAATTTTATTTTATATTTAAAAAATTAAAATATAACTATAAAATATATATTTTTATTATATTTGATTCGAATTTTAAGTAATTAGACGAGTTTATAATTAATTTTAAAATTTATATTAGATTTTATTATGGTTTAGGTCGAGTTTACACGATTTTAAAATTTTTTAACCAATGGTTTCGATTTCGGTTTCACAGTTTTTTACTCATAAAGACCGGACTAGTTCCATAAATCACGATTTTTTTTTTAATTAGAGACTGAATTAAAATCTGCATTTCCGATCCAATTTGTAATTCAAGTCAGGTTTTGTCGACCCTTAATCAAGATTATAGCTCTTATGATGATAAAAAATAGTCAAAATTAATCTTTTACTAGTGATGGACATGGTTCGATCAATGTAGTGTGAAATACTTCTTAAGTCGGTTCGGTTTTAGATCGAGAAAATCCAAATGCAAAGAACCACGGTTTTTTATTTAGTTTACGACCGGTCTTTGGTTACCTAGTCAAAATCGAACCGAATCGAACCGCCTAATTTTACTGCACTTTAGTTGGAGTCAAGAGTCACGTGTGACAAATCATAGTCGCTTTAATTAATTAATGGAAGCATATATTATAATTTAAATAAAAGAAAAACGATGATGCTGCATGGGTGGCTAAAATGGGTCAAAGATGAGTTCGATCAACATGAAAGAAGTCAAAGGTCGTAATAGATCGGCACTGTTTGGTCGTGTCCCTTTTGAAGCCGTCGTCAAACCTCTCTTTTTCTGATCAATTTCTAAACGTGGACGGCTGAGATTTTCTTGATACAGAAACATCTCTCTTTCTCTCTAACGTTTTCTCTCTCTAGGAAAAGTGAGAGCAGCCCAACTATCCTGCATGGCAGCATCTGTTCGAAGAGTACAAAGGGTTTGACGAGAGACTGTAAACGTATTTGAATTCAGAAATGGCCGAAGGGTTAACCTAGTATTCGTCGAAAAAACATAATCAGAGGGAGTACTCAAATTCTGTATGTCTAATCAAATATTTCACGTGCGTTCAAAATTCATTTCTTCAAGAGATGGCTTCCCAAAAGCTAGAGAGAGAGAGAGAGAGAGGGGAAGGTTGCCATGCAATAGTACTGTAAATAAGGTTTCTATTGTTCAAATTTTCTTTTGTTTCGTTGTGATATGCATGTATTTTACAACTTGGGAGAGATCGAGGTTGGGTCGGTTTTGGTGCCCGTTCCAATTCGTAACTTAGTTGGCAGAACCAACTTGAGATTTTTCATCCGTTTATTTGGAGTCGGCCGAGCTTTATTTTTTAAAATCATTTCAAAATTAAGGGTTACATAGAAATTTGCCATTGAACCATCTGAAAAAGAACGAACCGGACACCGAACTTTAAAAATGATGAACTTACCCCTTGCAGCGTGTCGAATTTGCCGCTCTGACCTGCCTCCCTATCGACACGAGCCAGGTCAGCATAGTAAGTCATTCGAATGAGTGACAAGTCATTTTAACTTTTTTAAAACTAAATTACTTTTATTTAATTTTTATTAAAAATCAATGCATGAATACAATATGATTGTCCCACTTTCAAGCCTAAAAAACCCTTTTTACTACCGCTATTTTTGTTATACGATTATATTCCCGAAACCTCTTGCCGTCAATTTTTTTATTCGTGATTTTATGTTTTTGAGAGTCAACTTAGGTTCACTGTCAAGAGTAGCAAAATCCGAGCAACGTAAATAATATATATGTTTTCAATTCACTCGTATTCGATCTGAGTTTGGCTTCTTTCCAAACCATTTATCAGTTTGAAATGACATAATAAAAGTTTATCCTTGAATTTGTAAATTGTTTTATTGGAGTTCAAATTTTAAATGATTTTTTTTTCATTTTTTTACAATATTGTAAATATATATGATAAAAAATTCAAGTAAATTATTATTTGGAATTAATATTAATAATTAGGGTTTTCAAATCAGGTTCCGCAACCCCTAAAGCATCATTTCTACTATTCTTGAGATTTTCACCTTTTGAGATCGTAATAATCAATAATCCCGAGTGAGGTCACCGCAACAAAATTTCAGAAAAAAACGATTTGGAAATTTGACACTCGACGAGAGTGTAACACCCGAAACAATGTTCCAAAACATTTGTCATGGATCTACATGTTTTGTATCATGTCACGGTGGTCGGGCTTCCTTTGAAAACGAGGTCGTTTTCGTAAAATTCCATCAAAATCGAGACATGAAGTCAAGTGAAAAGTCATTGTAAAGTTCATAAATATTTGAAGAGTTTCTAACTCAAAACTATCAACTTGGAAGATCATAAAATCAGAGAATTAGAGACCTACTATCTTCAACCTTAACTGAACTACTTTTTCTCTCAATTCAAGAAACTACAAGCATGCAATTCTTAACTACCACGACAGTCATTTCATTGATTCCAAGTCTGCAATGTATAGAGAGAGAGAGGAGAGAGGAGAGAGAGAGGAAAACCTTGCCTTATGGACATTAGTACCTATACTCACCTATTTCTGTTCAACTACATTCTTAGGAAATGTCTATTTCTCTCTCTAGAAATATCATGGGAGTGTCCAAAGAAGTAGATAAATTCTCAAAAGCCAAACAAAATCCTCTACCCGATAAGCGTTAAAATGGATCGAGACGTCGTACCTTACAACATCGCAAATTCAGAAGAACAACTCCACCTCGCTCCAGAAATCGATTGGATCAGCCTTCTCTCTTCTTCTTCTTCTTCTCCTTCTTTCGATTTGAACCGTCAGATCAAGCACATAACACCATCTGGGAATAAGCCTGTGATAGCAAGAAATGGAGGAGAAACACTTAATGAAGGTAGAAATAAAGGGTCAATCAGCAAAGCTAACAAAGCTGTTGCCCCGAGAATTGCCTTCCACACGCGAAGTGTTGATGATATTCTCGATGATGGATTTAGATGGAGAAAATATGGACAGAAGGCTGTCAAGAATAGCAGTTTCCAAAGGTACAGCTCTTAATTTCTATTTATCTCTACATAATCATTACCTTTTTGCTTGAGAAAAATTGAAAAATGTTTCGATTCAACATGATCTGGACGAAAATTATAGGTTAAAAATGAGCATTCATTTTGAAAATTGAACAAGGAAGCATATCTAATATGGACTTTTTATTAAAAAAAATCATATAGGAGCTATTACAAATGTACCTATCATACATGCAATGTCAAGAAACAGATCCAGCGGCTCTCAAGGGATCCTGGCATTGTGGTGACAACTTATGAGGGCATTCATAACCATCCTTGTGAGAAATTAATGGAGCTCTTCACCCCATTACTAAGACAAATGCAATTCCTGCAAGGAGATTTACAATAACTTCTTTTTCTATTTGTGCTGAAAAAGACTTGTGCAATGCTAACACTGAACAAGAGAAAGTTTTTGTTACCAACTGGAAAAAAAAGGCGAGTTTTGTTTTTTTCCAGACCATAGAAAAAACTGTACAAGATGATACCAAGTTAAATTCAATGATGCAAGATAAGCAAGCCCAAAGAAACATGAATGCCATTTTAGTTTTATTTTATCGTGATTTTAAATTTTAGTAGCGTTAATTTATGTTTTCTTGTTAAAGGGTTGAGAAATACTTCTAGTATTAGACTGTTGATAACTATTATACTTGTTTCTATTCTGAGAGTTGATTCTCCAACATTATGTTTTGTTTATGAACCAAAATTTTGCGATTTTGCCGCTGTAAACTCAAGAGTAAGTTCTTTTAAGAGGAGAAGATTATTGCAGGACAATCAAGCTCAAACAAGCTCAACAAGTCCATGAATTGTTTTTTAAATTTATTTTTAGTAGTTTATAGTTTTCATGGTCTTAATTTGTGTTTTCTATTCAAAGAGTTGAGATTGTTCAATTATTATAAAATTCCGAATTCAAGAGTTGATAATATTGTGTTATTTTATTGTCCTATCCATTTATCAAACAAAACTTTAGCTACGAGTAAAATTTGTATCAAAACTCTTTATCAGTTGATCAAAATGTCACTAAATTCTAGAATCTAGGTCCAGACTCAAGAAACGCAGATTGAAGCTGTAAGAACATGCTAACCTCAGTGTTCTTGAATAGAAATTCGCTATCAGGAGAATCCACTAACCCACAGTAAACATTTTTGTAAATGACTAGAACTGAAAAGTCCCAAGTTCACGGCCAAGCCTCTTCAAAATTACTTTCCGATCAGCAACCCACTCAAGTCTATAAGAGAGATCTAGATTGTGAATCAATAGCGACAGTTTATCCCCATGATTTAAACCCTTTCCATTGTCCTACATGAGAGAAGAAAAAAGGTAATGTTTTAAGACTGTGTTACTCGGTGAGCTTTAGCCATTCAACTGCAACTTTAGTGAACACAACAAGATAGAACGTCATGCCGAAAAACAACTAAGTACCTTAACATTTGAACGTTTATCAGAAACCATTATGCTTTCCATAATGCTTAACCTTGAAGAGTTTGGTGATAATCCTTCCCATGGTGGAACAAAGATAAGTTTGGTGCATTGAACAGGAACAAAGTTCCTGCTCAGTTTCTCCCACCAAACAGATCCTAATGACCACCATCGTATCGTTAACCCATGTTCAGAAAAGGCAACCAACCCCTGTAGTTACATGTAGGGCATAGTGAGATCAAAACTAGAATTCATTTCATGGTAAAGTAATTAATTCAGTTAGCCAAATAAAATAATATTAAATTTACATTCTTAGCATACATTCTGACGTATTGAATTGTGATTAGTATAATAAATATTATAATTACATTAAATATATTTAACTCAACCAATCACAATTCAACATGTCAAAATGTATGAAATAATTATTTATAATATTTATTAAACTAATCATGATTGTACATATCAGAAGATATGCAAAGAAAATATATTAAGAAGATAAATCTAACATTACTCGGTCAAATACCATCGCATATTATCATCAAGAATTCAAATGTGACGATTTTGTATTTGAATACCAAGCATAACAATTGATTATCAAGAGAAAGAAAAAAACAGGGGGATAAACAATATATCTTACCTCTCCATCTGGAGAAAAGCTCAAGGCCGAGATTGCAGAAGTTACCATAGTCTTTGACTCGGATGCAAGCAAACTTGGAAGTCCTGGCGGTCCACTTGCATCCAAAACCTTGATCTTTGTAACACTAGTTTAAAAGGAAGAAACTATCAACATTCTCAAAATCTACTCAGAAATCCAATCTCATTAAGTAGTTTCTTATTGAAGGGCCAGGTTTGTAAATAATTTTTACTTCCTGATCAAACAATTTATAAGCAGATTAGATCATATATATGATAATCCATTCTGAACACCAACAAATCATACACTTAACTTGTGAATGTGAGAGTTAGTACCTTTGCATGTCATATACCGAAATACTTGTACTGTCAATCTCTCCAATTACATCCCCAACAGCTAATCTCGTCCATGAATCATTCAAGGATACCATAGGAAAGACATTTACAACTTCCTTTAAAACTGTCATTGAACTCTGAAAGCATGTTTTGCGCATGACAGTGTTGCTAGGGTCCACAGTATGTAGAATGAAATTAACAAGCTGCAAGTCAAACCTACTGTAAGAAGCTTAAAAAAATAGTCAAAAGTATCTATCTAAACCAACAATGGGGTGGTTAACAATTACAACAGGAGGGCCACCAAGACACCTAAACTTAGACGCATATTACATATGAATATCTCTTCCCTCTGGTTTCTTTTGAGATTTACCATTCAAATCCACTAAAATAAATTGAGGCTTGAAGTGTAAAGCTTACATAAAGACATCAAAGTTTTCTACTCGCTAGTCATGGTTACCATATAAAATTCACTCAAGCACCAAATTTAGAGCAGACAACCTGTGTCTGCAGTATGCAGCCTTATTTATAGTCATCAAATGACACAAGCCATGCATTTACAACCAAATATTTTCTCCTTTCCTGAACCACCCATCCCAGTTTTACCACTAGAAAGGGAATTGATCTAACAAACCTTATCGAGGTATTGGGCCAAGTTTCTCGGACATCCACGCACAACTCTGACCAGAGTCATCAAAGACACAAGGTGAACGGATGAATCTGATGATGTAGACCAGATTTGGCTCTCTATGACCGTTAGAAAACCATGTATATCAGCCATAGCTAAACTTGGAAGAAGAACTTCAACTAAAGTTTCACGAATAGCAGCTGAAGCAGCTTCATTTCGTGCAGGTGGATTGACCAATGGAGCACTGACACACTCTATCTGGAAGAATATATCCTCAATCAATCGATGAATTTCAGACCCAAGACATCCTTTCCACGTGCTCTCCATACCTTCTGCAAGGAGTTCTGCTGCAGTAGAACTGTATTTCCCATTCATGGCCATTACTAACTTCACTAATGGATGTATAACTAGCATTGAAAGACGGGGATTTACAAGACTTGGATACCAAATAGCCAACGCTGCAGCAACAATGATATGAGACGACATTGCGTCTTGGCTTGTTCCTCCAACGCAAGAAATCCAATCTTGCAGTTCAAATGATTCTAGCCAAGTTCTTATATTAGAGTCTTCTGCTTGAGAAAGTCCCGTTTCCATTTGATGTAGATTTCCTTCAGACGGCTTAGTTTCGGTTTGGCTAGCTCCAGCTGGCATCCTCGTATTTCCTTGCTCAGTGGATCGTTGACCACACAACGGAAGAGGAATTGAGCGCGAAGCAGCACAATGAAATAGAGAACGTGCAGCCATTCGAACATGTTCACTTTTATCTTGCCAAAAACTCACCAAAAGCTGTACAACAAAAAATGGATAAAGAAGTGATTCACGTTGATTAAAATATTAATTGAGCAGTCTTATCATATGTTTAAAAAAGTCAATGAATACAACTTTCTCATAGCTTTACAAGTTCACCTTTAATCCTGCTTTTATAGAAACATCATCAAATTTGGAAAGTAGAAGTTGAATTGAAGTTCTAATGTGGTAGCTATGACAAAGCGATTTAATAGAAATAACTTGATAAGTATCTTTTTTGGTTTACTAATGCGAGAAGAGGTAAGAAGGGTGAGAGTAGTTGTATAATGAAAGGAGGGTAGTCGAATAACTGTAATTAGGAAGTTAGTGATTGAAGGGAGGTGATATAACTCCCCGGGAAAGGAAGACTGGGGGGTATCACGAGTAATGAGCGTTGGGATGCTGGGATAACCTTGAAGTTTCCTCTGCATGACTTTTAGCTAATGAGCAACTATGAAAAACATGAGTTGAGTAGTTTTACTCTATCATAACTCAATTTGATACAAGCATATTCCTCTTTGAACAGTGCTCTTTAAAGAGAAGGAAAACACCAGGTATTCATTAAGAATGACAATTTTAGGTTCCTAAATTCACTATCTTCATTCAATATCATCATCCAGCTATAATAAATTTGATGCTGCAGCCTTATTTTAATTTCATTCTGCATCTACATACAACTAATTTGTTTAACAGGATTTTTTGTTTAGATAGGATTAAACCTTTTTCAAGAGAAATCTGTTAGGAATCTAAACAAACTATAAGAAAATAAAGAAACATAAAAATTAACACACAACTATATATTTATACACATAATAAATATAACAATTTAGTAGATATTAACGATCTGATATCCCTCTTTGGCAGAAATTCGAAGATTTGCTCTCCTCTTAATTGATCCCAGAACTCCCTCCGAAAGACCCCTCTAATAATTCTCTTTCCTCTCTTATTTACATTCAAACTAGAAACTACCTAAAATTATCCCTAATTATTTCTTAAACTACCCTCAAAATGTTATTTATGTTCCTAACATAATCTCAAAATGCTACGCTGACAAGAGGCTGATATTGTGAACTTATAGAAATTATTCATCTCTGTCATATCAAAGAAGAGTTGTTTGTTACCTTCTTGATCAGAGATCTTGCCTGTCAAAGATAACTTCAACAGAACAGTTCAATTGTGGAAAGTTTTTGCCATATTCTTTAATGAGAACAAAAGGTTTCGCTAAAGAACACTACTTTAGTTAGCAAATGCCGCATGTAGCTACGACACTAGAAAATTAACCACCTTCTTGGAATATCTAACATCAGAGCAGTATGATAAACTTTCCATATCCATGACTTACAGCAAGATATCTTATAAATTAACTATAATTATTCTAAAGAAACACCAACGGAGAACAAAAGGCAATTATAATTAGACTGGGACCTGAAGTAAGGGCGGCTTCATATCTGGGACTTTTTCAGCAAACGTTCTACTGTAGAACGCAGCTAAAGCACTGAAAACCATAGCAATTGCGTCAGAACCTGAAAATCCTGTCTCTCCTCACTTACACTTGAGAAAAACTAAAAGAATGAAAGAAAATAAAAAGATACGACAAATAATGCTCATTTGAATGCACGACACTAAAATAAAACATATAACTAAAATTTTATCAGGGGGAAACGCAAAGTAACTTATACCTAATACACTGGCCAAACTGCGTAAAATAATACTTACAATCAACTCGAAATAACTGAATGAAAACAGAAATACAAATTTTTTCTATGATTTTGTACAAAGTATTCTAGCAATTATGCAGTATAGTAGCACAAGTATGAGGGAGAACCCCGTATAATTTATGGACCAGGATGAAATTTTTTACTCACTTCTAATATGAGATAAATATAAGACGTGCTAAAAGATTTAATTTTTTTTTTCTTCTGGCAGATTAATAAGTGAGAACTTATACAGTGCATTAAATTCATTATACTCTTGACATTGTACACTTAAAGAGTCAGAAAAAACATCCAATCAAAAGAAATCTAATGAAAAACAATATAACCAAGAGGAATAAGTATGCGTAGTTGATTTTATTTTGTGATGAAATTGTGATTAAACATCATAACACCTGCTTGCAGCAGAACCCGAGTGGGATAAGGTAATCATGCGTTGAGCAAGGGACACCATTGTGAGCGATCTCATGGCACAAAATTCAGATGATGAAGTCCAAAGCTGAAAAGTTATTAGTCTCAGGAAAATGGAAGTTAAATTAGAAAACATGGGGATCAATATTCAAAACACTGTCGTACCTCAAGAATAGAAGTCATACCAGGAAAAGACACTGTCAAAGAACCTTTGTCCCCTTGCAATCCGGAAGAGACAATAAAATTATTTGGTCTCTCTAACTTCATGTCTGTAATCAGCAAATTATCAAGATCTCTATCGACATTCCACAAGTGTAACATGGATAGGCTAAACCGAACCAAGCACTCTTCGAGTGACTTAGTCCCTTTTTCAACAGAATCAATCAAGGTCCCTGGTATAATAGATCCATCATCAAACTTAGTGGGACTGAAACTTGATGAATCTGTTTTCTGCTCCTTTATAATATGCATTTCTTCGTAATTGCTGCCATTTTCTGTGGAGTCAGATATCTTAGAAGTAGACATTAATGATGCAAGATCAAAAGTTACACAAGTCAGTCCAGGGAATGTAGAAGAGCATCTGATTGAATGTTTGATGCGTTGAGAAATAGATGAAGAGGCAGGAGATGATTTCATAGACATTTCTTTACCAAGATGCGACTGAAAAGGGATAGTTTCTTTTCTTTTTGTCAAACTTGTAACCACATTTGCAGAAGAAACGGATTTATTCAAACTTGCCGCAGATTGAAAAAGACTTTCTTCTTCAATTATCGCAAGTAGCAATGAAGAAGCTGAGGTATCTCCACTCAAAGTAGTATCAGATTGAGAATGTTGACAGATGCTTCTGCAAAAATGGTCAAACATTGCATGAGAAGCCCTCCCACGAAGAATTCGCTCACGAGAACCTGTTTTAACGTCCCAAATGTAAAGAACATCTACTGCATCAGCTGTTCCAGAATGGTCTTTGCATAGGCATGAAACATAACCTCTAATACCATCCCACACAACTTTTGCAGGATAACTGGCATGGCCAGGAAACATTCTCTCAACCCTTAAGGTCTCCAAAGAAATGAGAGCAATACATGAATCCTCTCCAACAGAAAGAAAACAATCAATCCATGGGCGGTTGGTTTCTTTAGGGGAAAGAATTATCTGTCTCACGGGAGCAACATGTTGGTGCATGATAGTGATAATATTTCCAGAGTCAAGATCCCACACACGAACGGTACAGTCCATGCTTCCAGACAACAAAACATGTTTGAAAGCCCATCCTTTAGCAATGCCAATCATCTGATGAGTTGCCAAACACAGTACAGCTCCTGTGTGACCTAAAAATTTGACTTTGGGCATGTTAGAACACGATTCACCATAAGAACTTCCACAGTGAGGAGATGTAGCCTGAAATGAATCAAAGCTAGCCCCAACTGAATCAAAGCTAACAACCTCTATGGCCCCACTTGAGAAGCCATAAACAATAGCATACGGAATGCAGAAACTGCCTGGGATAACCATAGAAGAAGTCACTACTTTACCCTTCCTGACAAAAGCATGATCTTCATCATCCGTGCAATTTGTTTTTTCAACATCAGAACTTAGAACTGCCAATCCATCAGAACTTAACTTGGCTTCTCTACCAAACTGGTCCTCAATTTGATGAAGGGAAGAGGAAAACTGGATCCAGTCAACTATATGATTTCCTTTACAAAGCATATTGCATTGTTGAAAAAATTTCCCATTGTCCTCACACTTTTCATAAATCATAATGTTGGGAGTCCAGTGCTTAGTTTCTTCCACATAATAGCAAAGTGATTCAATGCATAGTAGACAACGGCTCAATTGAACGAAAAATTTTGATGATCTCAAATTTGAGGAACAAGGTAGGGCGGGAATCTCACAAAGAGGTTGGCACGTAAATATGTCATTTAAATATGATATCATATATAAAGTTGCATAACCTTCACTATTCCAAACCACAAATCTTGATATTTTGGGGGATTCCAGAATAAGCTTCATATTCTCGGACTCTTTTCTGTCAAGGAAAATGCAACCAGTAGCATGTTTTTCAGATGAATCCTTTTGAAGAAATTGGGAATTTTCCATGAAAGATACATGTCCAATAGTGACGCCATTAGACAAAAGTTTAAATATGCAACGATCATATAAACGGAAAGCAATGATGGTACCCTGGGTTGTAACTGCCATCACACCTCCTGTCTCACTCACTACCTCTTTCCAGACAGTGATTTCCAGATGTGAACTTTTATGTGAGCCTGACCCACCTTCCTTATCTCTGTGTGATCCTTTTTCTGGTATCAAAACCATATGCACCCTACCAAAAGAATCTGCTAAGACAACTGAACAAGTCTCCTTGTCATCAATGGGTGAAACAACTACCATAAACCTCAACAACCCACAAGACAGGGTTCCATGAAAAACAGTCTGAACAACAGCAAGAGTATATGTATCGACAATAACTATGGCACACTTGGGACGTTTTCTGTGTTGTGATTCTCTATCAAATGAACCGTCACTCCCTTCCATGGAATCAAAAGATTGATGGTCAGAAAAGATACCACTTTCTGTAAAACGACAGCCAATACACACATATCTCGGTTTTGAGGGCAGTGTATGAATGACTGATGGGCTTCCCACCCAGGCAGGCAATTTCCTTCTCCGCCTACAATGTCCACTTCTCCTACTCCATACGCACAGAACTCCATCTGCACAAGCACTAATTAACGCGCCCCAATTTCCTGAACTAGAGTTCACTCCAGCTTCATTGGTGTCATCTGCTGTCTCATTTTCCGAGACTTTCACAGGATAACAAATCCCAAGATCAGATATAGTCGCAGCATGACCACAAAGAATGGCTACTGCTTTGATTTCCTGTTCAGATGAAATTTTTATCATGTAATCCAGAGGACGAAGAAAAGGCACTTACAAAAGAAAGCAGAAAAGTTTCCGGTATTTCCTTTTTTTGCATAAGAAAATAACAATAATTCAGCCATCCTCTGTTAAAAGCCATATGTGGCTAGAATCAGACAGACAAGCAGACATAGGTTCCTTTCGATGAAGCTAACGGCTAAATCATCCACTTACACAGTCAATTCAAATCAGAACAATTCAGAATATGATAAAGAGCGAGTTTGAATGATTCATTACCAGGTTGGAGATGCTCCACCAGATGATAGAGCCATCAGATCCGCCGGTGTAGAGCGTCGGAGGAGAGTCGAGCACGGCGGTGGCTGTGACTTTGTGAGATGGTGGGGTATCAGACCATACGCACGCGACAGACTGGCATTTCATGACTCAGCGAGTCGATTCCGCTCCCATTCGGAGCGATCCCGATCAGTGAAATGGCGCGACTGGAAGCAGTTGGAACTGGGAACATAAATGGAAAGGCAAATTGGAGCAGCAGCGGGTAAGAAGATGGTTATCGGGTCGGGTTATTGGACGTACGGGTCACTTGAAGCCGAACCATTTTATCAGAATAGAGATGGGCAGATCGGCTTGTTACTTCCAATCTCAACCGTTGATGGTTTGGTCACGGTTTTGGAAGTCAAAATTCGCGAATAGTTAACCAAATTAACTCAAATTCGATTAAAATCTGACCCAAATAAAATTAAAAATGTTTTTATTTTTAGAAACCGATATGTGATATAGGGTTTGGTTTTTGTCTGAACCGGATCGAACCAGTCTGGGCCCACTCGAAACATTTATCAAATCGTACAACCCATACTAATACAAATTCGACAAGCATGGATTAAATGTAACATTACTCTTGCATAATGCCCAATAGAAAATAATCAAGTTAATGGGTGATCGGGATCGAGTCGGTTTTAAGGCCGAACCAAATCAGTATCCAAGAGTTCTTAATTTTAATCCTAGAACCAAAACCGTAAATATATGATGCATGAGATGTTCAAATCCAAATATATGATCAGGATCGTGAACTTTAAATCACGATCGAGTAAATTTAGAACCAAGAACACAACACAAGTCATTTACTGGGAAGTTGTTTTTTGAAATATTTAAAAAAAAAAGATAAGAGGTATGATATGATCGTAACTCTAGATAAAGATGGACAAAATCAAACCAGAACTGTAGACCGGATCAGACTCGTCGATTTTAATCTAGTCTTAGTTTTAATTTTTTGAAAATCGTGATTTATGGGCCGGTGCTGATTTTTAAGAATAAAAAATTGTGAAACCAGAACCGGGACCGTGAGTCAAAAAATTTTAAAATCGAATAAAACTCAACCTAAATTCTTGTAAAATCCGATATAAATCTTAAAATTGATTATAAACTTGCACAATTACTTAAAATCCGACCAAATATAATAAAAAATATTTTATTATTATATTTTAATTTTTTTAAAATATAAAATAAAACCGAGTTAAAACCAGAAAAAACCGAAACTGTTATTCCAGTGTCGGTACAAAATAACTGAAATCTTAAGTTCTGATTCTAGTTTTATTTTAAAATAAAATTATGTCCTTAACTCTAGACTTAATCTTAGACAAAGTATGTATGGGTAACTCATGCCTTTTAGTTGGCCCTAGTAGCCCAGTCCATTTTGGCTACGAAATGAAAAACCCTAGCTGGCGCGATCGAATTTGTTTTGCAAAATTCTAGAGATCTTCGTCTTTCTCGCTTGCCCCGTGATGAAAATTTTAGTAATCCGATTGAAATGCGCGGCCATTGCCGGCGCTCCTTCTTCGCAGAGGTTGAGGGGCCGGTATTTGCTGGCCTTTTCAAGTGGATAATTGGCAGTCTGAGGGTTCTCTATCTTCTAATTTTTGGTTGAAGTTGCAGCGATTTTTGCAGGCTTGAAATTGTAGGTTTCCAGGTCCTTCTCTCACTTTTTTGTTTTACACTGAGAAACCATCTGCACTTTTTGTTTTTCTTTCTATTGAGGGGCAATCATGAATGTGCTTCCATCAATCGAATATATGGATTACGAAAGGAGATTTAGTGTTCGTATTTGGAAAATATTTACTGAATGTTTTTCTTTATGGGAGCCTCGAGCTCGTGAAGGTTAGGCTGGCTGAGGAAAATCTCCTTGGACGTCGCAATACTTTGCTTGATTTCAGGTTCAGTTAGAATCATCCTTTGCCGTCGTAAGCCGGTGAATAATATCGTCGAGCACCGAATCATCCATCAAATTCCTCCAAATCCAGTTCCGCAGGCAAACAACGCAAAAACGCTAAAAACTCCCAAAATCTCCCCTCAAACAACGAAACAGAAAAACTCGCGTAAGAAAGCCAATCTCTCCCAAAGATTCTCCGACTGGTCAAGAAATGAGATCAAATGACAGAAGAAATTGAAGGTCAAACAGTTATGGATGCTCCGAAAAGAGGGCGTGTTAGAAGACGATTGCAGAAATCAGAAATGAAGATGAGATCGAACTTTTTCGGTGTACTGAGGAATCCTAAATAGATCAACTCTCTATTCCGGAGCCCTAATCTGTTTGGGCCCGCACGCTCTCCGCACGTGCGTCTTTGTAAGAAGAATATCAGAAAATTATCAATAATGAAAATTTTCGACTGATGTACAAATATATACAAAACAATATATTTATTTTAATGTTTTTAAACAAATTTTTAAATTTAAGAAGAATTCATTCTATATTTTTAATAAATTATTTTATATTTGTCTATTGAAAAATTATATAAATCTTGTAAATATTAAAAATTTATAAAAATTTTGCAGACTACCCATAGTGATGGCATTCGAGCGAGCCAGCTCGGTGACTCTCTCATATCGCTCGACACTATAGCGAGCCGAGCTGAGTCAGGCTCGAGCCCGAGTTTCAAGCTCAAGAGCTCGAGCGAGCGAGCCTAGCTCACGAACTAGCTCGCAAGCTGGCTCGCCAGCCCCAGGCTCGAACTCTCTAAGCCCGACCCCTTTCTCCCTCGAATGACACCTCTAACTACCCATGTGCTAAAATTTTAAGTTATTTCAATAGTATATAATTAGGTAAATAAATAAATACTATATATCATGAATCTAGTAAGAACTAAGTATATTTATTCTTTTTCAAATACTTTTATTTTTTTATTTCAAACACGATAATTCGGAACACTGTACTAGACAGATTGATAGTATTGACGAACATTAGATGATCGTAAAAATAATGTTACAACAATTTCATCGCGACACAATTCGGCAAAAGTTCACCCATGATACTCGAATTAATTCAGAAAAGAAAAAGATTTAGCTCTGTCATCACCTCGAATAGCCGACTTTCCCAGGCATGTCTGCAGCTTCTATTCGATCTCTCTCAAATGCACTTAAAATCCATGGCAAAGCAGCTTAGAGTGTTTGCAGAAAAGGATTAAACCATGAGCTTGATAATAGGGGCTTCTGAAAACGACTCTTTGCGCATTTCCGAGGCAAGACATCAACCCTTACCGCCCTGAAACTAATCGCTATCGATCATGAAAATCGCAGTCCACTATTCGGTTTAATGTTAATTGAAGAGTCAAGAATCAAACAGATGAACATTCTAAAAAAGAAATCACAATATCCATGGAACCGGAAAAAAAAACTTTATCGAAGAAAGAAACTTTAAGATTTTGAACTGTTATTTTTTTATGTAATCATTTCAATTCGATCAAATCCACCGCGAAGAAATTGATGTACCTTGTGAGGAGGAGTTCCAGGCCTGGCAGCGTTATTGCTCTGTCCTAATCTTAATTTCTTCTCTGAAGCTTTAAGAATCTGAAAAGAACATGTCAGTGTATCATCCACGCTCATCATAGCACCAGCATTGTCAAACTCCCCACAGTAATTCGGTGCTGAAAATATAGTTACAAGCTGCCGCTTAGCAAAAAACTCGTAGCCATCTTCCACGACCTGGATTCAGAAAGAGTTTGAAAATTTTGTGCAAACGATACGAAGCAATGGACAAGGCCAAAGATGCGAACACAAGGCCGACTATAGTACCAACTATTTATGCCAGGTGACAATATGGTGATTAAGGAACATAGAATCATTCTCTCTACTTTATACAGAAAATGATGGAAATAACTACCGAACTTTTCAATTACCAGCACATGCACGTGACATAAATTGTTGATCAAATTCAACTACACAATATTTGCCTATCAGTAATGGTGAACTTTAGATTAATTGGATCTATGGTGACTATATCTCGTGTTTCTATGTTTAAATTACAACGGATAGACAGATTACGAATTGGAAATTTGCACCACTATTCACCAGGGATTACATATTAAGGCCAAAAGTGTCTTGAAAACTGTACCTGGTGAGCTCGACAAATGAGATCAAGATCATGTGTTTGAAGAAATTCAGCAACCTTGTCAGAGCCAAATGTAAATGATATACCCCTATCATTCTCTTCCCAGCCATCAATATCTTTATCAGGATCCGCCCATAGAAGATCACAAAGAAGGCCCTGATCTGGAACATCAGCCGGCCGAGCAAGTTTTCTAATCTGATCCAAGTTCTTCAAATCAGGTGACAATCCACCATGCATGCAAAGGATCTTCTCATCTATTAGGGCCGCAACAGGCAGACAGTTGAAGCATTCAATAAACGTTTTCCAAATACGAACACTAAATCTCCTTTTGCATTCATCATAGAATCCATATATTCGATTGATGGAAGCACATTCATGATTGCCCCTCAATAGAAAGAAATTCTCCTTGTATTTTATTTTGTACGCAAGGAGGAGGCAGATGGTCTCAATGCTCTGTTTACCACGATCTACATAATCCCCTAAGAATAAATAATTTGCCTCAGGTGGAAAGCCACCATATTCAAAGAGCCGCAATAGATCAGAATATTGACCATGAATATCTCCTGTCATGCACAAAATATTAAGGATTGATTAAATAGGCAGAAAAACACAGCATAAGAAGAGAAACTCTTCTTCATCATATGAGAAACAAACTGGAGGCCTCTCGTTTACAACAATAAACAAATACCAATTCTAAGGTTGGAATTAAAATTCCTTTTACACTCTTTCTCAACAAAAAAGCCATAAATGAACAAGCATGTGCATGCAAACATATAAAGATAAATACCCTTAAGCACCTGAATTCGCAACTGACAAAGTACATACACTGTCCCACTCCAGGGTTTATTAATTGGTTACATATTCTAAAATTGACATCAAACTTCTTACTATCTTCTGTCTCGATAACATTGTATATACATACCAGCGTAATCATGTATATAAATACATTGAATAGTAAATTAATAGGTACTCAGGAACTTGTGATTCATTGTTGCCACGGCAAGAATCTCAATTCCTACGTGACAAAACATACATTCCACAATAATGTGTCAACATATTAACAGATGATTGTGCAGAATTCCAAACTTTAACATTAAGAATCAACTATAAACAATTTCTAAGTAAAAAACAACAAATAAATTTTGCTCATAAGTGAAACCTAAAAGAATCTTCACGTGGTATTATTTCTTCAATCTACTGAGAATATGAACGGAGAAAAAAAAGACTGAACTTCTTTTCTTGAACGTCCCAGAAAACCATGTCATACAAAACAATAAAAGGCATGTTTTTTATTAACTTCTAAAGTAATGACTTGTGTAATGTTGATGAGAGCCAAAATTAATTGGAAGAACTACTTTCCAAAAACCAAAATTTTATTCATGAGAGTGAAAAAACCATATTCTTTTTTTAGGAGTCTTCAAAAAGAAAATGCGAAGAACAAAATGCACAAAATAAAATTCTCACATAAACACGTAACAAAACTGCTATGTACAACAAAGGGTACACAGCAAAAGAAGCCGCAAACTTCCAAAATCCGTTGTGAGGTCAATTAAATAAACAAATCAGTACTTGATCATGTACAAATTAAGCATGAAATCCATTTCAGAATCCTTACCACAAATCTTTATAGGAGCTTCAAGCTCAAGAAGGTTAGGCTGGCTGAGAAAAATCTCCTTCGACGTCGCACAAATCTGTTTGATTTCCGTTTCAGTTAGCACCACCTGTTTCGTATTGCGGCCATCCTTTGCCTTCATAAGCCGGTTAATAATATCGTCGAGCACAGAATCATCCATGAAATTCCTCCAAATCCAGCTCCACAAGCAAACAACTCAAAAACCCTCAAAACTCCCAAAATCTCCCCTCAGCATAAACCCGCGTCAGAAAGCAAATCTCTCCCAAAGATTCTCCGACGTGTTAAGAAACGAGAACAGATGACAGAAGAAGTTGAAGGTCAAACGGTTATGGATACTCCAAAAAGAGAGCGTGTAAAAGGACGACTGCAGAGCCAAAGCTAGAAACAAACTTTTTCGATGTACAGAAGCCCTAGATAGATCACTCTCTCCATTTCAGAGCCCTAATCTGTTTGGGCCCGCAGAAGTAGGCCACTCCTGGCCGAGCCGGTTTAGGGTAAATCAAACCGGAACTATGAAATACAAGGTCGTTTCGATTTGTCCTGGTCCAATTATATATTTAAAATTAAATATATATACATATATTATTATATTTGAAACAAGTTTTGAGTGATTAAATTGAGATTAGAACCGAGTTTTGAGTGATTAAATTGAATATATCTCGAACTATAAATATATAAAATTGGAGTGGAAGTGGTGGCTCGAAACCACTGCTAGTGATAGTCACTCATTGATGTGACCCTAACACCGGTAGAAACCCTAATTAAATTTAAAATGGTCGTGTGCTCACTTCCAATTATAGCTCTCAATTGATGCAGCCATAATACCTTGGCAACCCTAGTTATAGTTGATTACAAGAATAAGGTCACAAGCAAGCCCTAAGAACATGGGTAGGTTTAGTCATAATTTGGGAACCCTAAAACTTAACCTTTGTTGGTGTGTGTCTAAATCTAATGCTTTCTTTTTGGCATTGGGTGGGATGGGGTTGACAAATGAGGTATCAAAGTAAGAGTGAGTTGTCAAGCATTAATACATGGTAAGGTAATGGAACCCTACATAATAATCAAAATATAAGAAAGTGGTCTTAGAGTAGGAGGGACTAGGCTTCACTTTCCCTTCCTAAATATAGTTTTTCCTTATTTTAAATAATAAAATATAATAAACTCTAACTTTAAATAAACAAAATTAAAATAAAAAAAAAACCCTTAGCAAAAGTCAAATGTCAGTACATCCCTTTTTTTAGAGGCTCTACTCTTTTGGCATTTATATATTATGAATTCGAGGTTCAACTCTTTGTTAGTCTATGGGCAATCAAAGCTAGCCAATAATATATTACATGTCGGTGAGCTCGGTAAGCGTTTGAAGGTACTCATCCCAACAATCTGTTCATTTTTTCATGCAGACTCTAAATCCAATACGAGTATTTCATAAACCTTGTTACATGTTGTCGTAATGACGTTACTCATTAATCGACAAATTATATGATTAATTTTTTTTTTAAGTCTGTTCATCCCCAGGTGATAGTCACTAATCTTCTACGCCATCATAGCTTCTTGACCGGCAAAAGAATTATACGCGTATTTTACATTGGTAGTACTCGAGAATTATCTATGATTTAATACATTTCTTTGTTATTTTATGCAGCCATTTGGAGTAAAATTGGTCACATTATGCTTCCTTGTTGCCCGAGACCGTATTTGTATGCGTATAATACTGTATGATACGATTAATTTGACTTCATTGCAGTCAGCCGCGACCCGTGCTACGTCGCATTACATTGCCAACTTAACGGCATTAGTGGAGAATACTTTGCGAATAGTAATAAGTCGAAGCCGTCTTTCAGCGTGACATTGACCGAAACGAAGTAACCATATTTCCGAGCATTCTTATCGTTTTCTTCTTTGAATCCTTGTGGAAAGTGCTTGAATTCGTTTAAAACATATCGATATGAAAAATCATTTCGTCACATAAAAGAAAAAAAGGACGATCGACGGTTGCGATCCACCACCCACCACCATGTTGATTGACGGTAATAAACGTAAAGCTAGAAATAATTATTACAAAATTCAAATTTAAATAACTTAGAGCATCTCCAACTTCAACCTCCTCATAAGTAGCCTCTTTATCCGATGACCGACTTCTCCTTTATTTGGTCCACCACAAGACTAAGATCCCTTGGATGCACATTAACAACGAGACCATACTTCATGAATAGCGTTAACGACATCTTTTGCTCCACTCGATGACCCGGGACGACCGTGACCCGGTGTCTGAGCAGGACAGCCGATGCGATCGACTTCATCTGTAAATAAGCCAAGTCTTTTCCCAGACAGATTCTCGGGCCGGCGTTGAACGAAACAAACTTAAACGAGTCTTTCACATCCATTTTCTTGCCGTCTTTGGATAACCACCGCTCGGGTTTGAAATCGAGGGAGTCATCTCCCCAGATGAATTCCATGCGACCGGCCGAGTATATTGAATACGTGATCGATGAACCGGCTAGGACGAATTCTCCGCTCGGTAAAACGTCGTCGTTGATTACGTGTTTCGAATCTTCCGGGACCGAAGGGTAGAGTCTTAGAGTCTCTGAAAGTGCTGCCTTTAGGTAGATCAATCGATCAAGTTCTTCGAATTCTAGAGGGTCTTCCAACCATTTTGTTGGGTCGTTGCCACGTGTCTCCATCAGGACGGTACAAATTTCTAAAAGGATTTTTGTTTCAACTCTTGGGTGTCGAGTCATTAACCAGAAAAACCAGCTCAATGCCACGGAGGACGTGTCGCGGCCAGCTAGGATGAAATTGAGTGCCACGTGTTGGAGGAAGGTGTCGGAGTAAGCCTCTTTCTTCTTCATGAACCTAGATAACAGATCATCGTGTGGGGTCCCACTGCCACCTTGCTGCTGAGTCAGCAATTCATGCTTACGTGTTTGTATGATATCGCTCAGATACCGGTCGATTTCCTCGAGGCTTTGGCTCAACACTACCTCCATTCCCAAGCCGAGCCGTTTCTTGAGCTTCCATACGAATTCGGGGAGTATCATTCGTCGGAGCGAGGCTTCAGTGGCTCGGTCAAAAGCCGAAGCGAAGCCATTTTCGGCCAATCCAGGGGACAGAGTTTCTGGATCCTTCCCAAACGTCAAACCACAAATGTTATCAAACGTGAGTCGGAGCAAGAGATCCTGAAGATCAATCGACTGGTTTTCTTGCTGAGCTGTCTTGAGAATCGGACAAAATCTAGTCTTGATAGCTCGGCTCACCCATCGAGCCATTGCCTGGCGGAGCGTCCGGGTGGTAAACTCCAACGCGGCAGTCTTACGCTGAAAAAGCCACGTGTCACCATCCGAGTTGAAGATCCCATCTCCAAGCAAGTCATGAAAAACACCCTGCCAATTGGGACCTTTTGGGTAATTGTCAAATCTTGTCTTCAATATATGCTCCAAATTTTTTGGATCGCACGTGACAGTCACGTGGCCTTGTTTGCGAGCCAAAAATGGGATCGCGCACGTGCAAGTTTGGTACGTGCCGCCGCTTGCGCGAAGATTGTCAGCAATCCAGTCATGCATGCAGTTGACGTGGCTGATGAGTCCCGGAAGGCTGCCCACTACTGGCCAGACACGTGGACCGCTGAGAGACCTGGCCATCATCTTGAACCAAATTAAGTAAGCCACGATGGCCGATAAGATCATCAACACCATTGATATCTCCATGCGAGTCTTTTGATCGTTTCCTCCGGCAACCACCGGAAAATACCTCCTCCACTGGCCGGAAACTTTCAAATTCGAGCCGGAGAGACGGAGAGAGCCAGACCAGAAAACAGCAAAATGGAGTTTTTTCAAGAACCCAGATCAGAAATTCGAAGAGAAATTCTGGGCAAGAGTTCTTCAGTCGAAAAGCTCTACAGAGATCGGAAGATGAAGAAATCTTGCCGGAGGAAAGGAAAAAGAGAGACAAGAATGAGAGCTCTCGGTGATCTGTATCGTAGAAGAGGGAAAAAAGTGATTTATAGAGAGAGAAAGAGGAGAGAGATATGCCATAAAGAAGGAAGGTGGAATTCTGAGGCATCTCTTTCAGGAGAGCCCTCAACCAGCTTGTGAAGCGACGGCCATTAATGCCGTCAGAGGTCGCTGAGACATTACGTTTCTCAAATTAACCTAAAATGAACTACAACTCTATTTACAAAATAAATAATATAAGTTCTTCAAAACCAAGAGATATTTTCCGTTCCATCGATATAGACTATACTCTCATGATCTAAGGAAAATTACTTCGTAGTTGAAGTGAAAGCTCGAAATCATGCCAATAGGGATCGAACATTTTATTTTCTAATTCGAACTCTAAAAAATAATCAAATTTTGGATCGTATTTGAACGACAAGGTAGTAAATTCAAAATCTGTCCAAGGTTTTTCAGAGTTCGAACTCTATTTGGATCGTATTTGGATCGTATTTTGGATCGCTGAGACATTAGTTGTGGAAATGAAGATTTGCTCGACCGAGATAAGTAAACAACGATGTTTCGAAACAGTAATCGAGGTTAACTTTACAAGGGTTTTTTTTTTACGTGGGATTAAATCTGTCCAAAGATGAAAGATCCATCCATGGTGGGTAGACACTAGCTGCTAATTTTATGTTAATTTGTAAATTAATTTAACATTTTAAATGATTAAATATAGTTGAATTTTTCTACGATTCTATAACTTCCAACCCTGAACCCCCTAGTGTTGAAAAACCTTCACTTTCATGAAAATACCGACACGTGTAGAGCCTTTATTGGGGCCTGAGTTTGAAGCATTTAAACCCTACACTTTCAACCGTTGATTTTTTTCCGCAAGGTCGGTTCTCATTTTCTATACATCTTTTTGAAAACAATTAATTTTAATTAAAAAATTAAAATAATAAATCACTAATATCTTTAATCAGATTATCTTATTTATTTTATGTTTGTATCAATTATGGGAATTCTATTCAATTTAATGGTTTGCTTGAAAACTAAAAACCGAACCGAAAAACAAAAACCGACTCGAAGTTTTGTTTAACGAAATAGTCTAACCGAATCAACTAGAACCAAACCAAGGGATGGAGTTTCGAGTTCGGGTTATCAAATCCTAGGTACAGAATAGCTTCACATTAAAAATTGAGTAAACCCTAATAACACGATCGGAATGATTGTATGTCTGACTGCAAATAAGAGTTTTCATGGTCTAGATTGGTTTGTTTTTTTTAGACCGGACCGTTAAATTTTTTGCCCCAAAATCTACAGACTAGAACCGGATTACTAGGAAAACAAGATCGGACAATATAAATTGGTCTATTGATCTGGTCTTGGTCTTGGTTCTACATAATGCAGAGTCAGTAATAAACCAATATGAGTGTAGAACCGACTAAAATCAAATCAAATATTTCAATTCTACATAACTTGATTTAATCAATTAGATTGTATAACTACATCGGTCTTGTTTTGAACAAAAGACCGGTGTTCTCTTTGATTTGGGCTCGGTTCTCTTATTCAAAAACCAAATCCACTACGGTTTGTCTCTAAATCACACTGAACCAACCGAACCAATTTCTATTCCTAAAGTGAACTACAAATATGTAAGACTCGCTTGGCAAATTTCCATGATTGATTACTTGGTAGTCATCAAAACCCCAAATATCCGTCGATTCTTCCCGGAATGCTGTCAAAACACGGACAAAATTACGACGTCTTTACTTTTAATAAAACGACATAATTCAACGTTGAAAATCCAAAAATATGTTAAAATATAAATTCAATCTAAAATCAAAGTAAAATGAAGTTTACAAATCGAACCAACCAATGAATTTCCACCAACAAATTTGAATAATTCCTCGTATTATACGATAATATCTTGATGATATAAAGCGAAAATGCATGTTTTTACGATGAACTCGACGTTTTTGTCTAATCTACTAACCAGATAGTGTGTTTGTGTAATGTGTCGACTGCGACTATGAAATTTTGAAAATTTTCCTACTCGTCTAGTCGGTGGATTAAAGAAAAAGAAAGGGTAATAAGCCGAAATAATTGTAAATTAATCCGCAAAAAAGAACACAAATAAAGACAAATGTTTAATTGAGAACAAAAGTGAAAACCTACTTTAATTCTTGTCTAATTAACACTTTTCAAACAATTAAATCACTTTTAATTTGTTCGACAACATTTTAAATCTTAATTCAGCGACCGTCGATCACTCTTCTTTTTTTCGGCGATTTGCTCGTATTTCGGAGATTTTTTTTTTCTATTTTTTGATAAATTCATCGTGTGTCAAACCTCGATTATTGCAGTAATAAATCATTATTCTCTTAAAAAATAAATAACATATAGGTTACCAAGTGTTATTATGAGTTGAGATTTTATGATTTAGCTTTTATTTTCTTATTAATAAATCTTGTAATATTATTATTTTCTTCTTAATCGAAGAGAAAACATATGCATAAGATAGAAATTAAAGAGTATGCTCTCGTGTTTTCTATCGAGCGACTGTCGCAATTTTTTCTTATATTTGGATAATGCTAGATTTGATGTCATAGTGTAACAAAGATTCATAAACTTATCGATTATTGAGTAAAACACGGTACTAGGGTTTTTGTGGACTAAAACACGGTACACGGTACATGGTACTAGGATTTGCTCGTATTATCGATTAAGACTAAAAATTCTGATCTGATTTGCGATTCTGATATGGTCTTATACTTGCAACAAACATCTTCTTTCTATCTATCAAACAATAAAAAACTTTTAAAAATTGCATATCTATATCTAAAAACTAATTAAGATGCCACTTTCTAGTGAGTTGCTCACATGGATTAGAATAATTGATTAGCGTAAATTATGAGCTTAACTATTTTGTTTAACCATAATCCAACCCACTCTCTTGCTATTTTATTTGATTTTGATTTTGATTTTATATATTAAAATAAAAATCCTTGGGAAATGTGAAACTGAGGTTTGCCTAATCATTTGATCTCAAAATGGGATTCGAAGAACAAGAGACATTGACAACTGCTGCAATTTGATTTAAATAATCTTAAATGAAGGTGGGAAGGTTTGTCTTCAATGGCGGAAATGGCGGTTTTCAGACAAAACCAGAGTGGCATAGAAACAATGGCGGTTTTGAGAAAACCAGAGTTGCAGAGAAGCAATGGAGCGGCGTCATTTTAGGGATGAAGTCCGCCATTGACAGACAAACTCGAGTTACAAAATCTTTTTTTTTCACCGACCCATGAATCCGGTTCGATGAATCTCTCATTCCCATGCAAAAACTATCATTAATTTGATCGCGTTTGTTCTTCTTCTTCATGTGTCTTTCTCTCTCTTGCTTTCTCTCTCTTCTGTTATTTTTACAGAGGAAAGGTGTCGCTTTTTTCAGGTAGATGACCACTGCAGTAGTTCCCGGTCCAGATTCAGAGACCCATCATTAATCTAATCAATTATTTTAAGAAAATCGCCATGAAAATGAAACGGAAGAACTCAGATTTCATTTTATACGACAATACATACACATATTTCAATCTCTCTCCTGTTCTATTACGAACTACCAAAGCCTAAACACATTTACAAAGAAATCTAAACTGAATTCGCAGAGTTCTGTGAAGATCATTGTTTAGGAATTTGTTCTTCTTGCGATTCTGGGCTCAGAAAAATGGATCGGAACCGTCAAAGATCGCCGTCGATTTCGTTTCCGTTCTCATCGTCCGGGGATTTCTCGTTCAAAGGATCGCTTACTGAACGCGATAATGGCGGCTTATCAGAATCTGCTTTTGAAAAAGATGATATAATGGCGTCGTTAAAATGGTAAAATTAAAAACGAAAACTGAGAAAATGATCGGCGATGAAAATGGCACCTCTAGAGGCGTTGAATGATCTTTTGCAATGAAGAATCGCGCTTTGTATTCCATCATGCTGCTGCAGGAGCGAATCGTCTCTCCTCGCCGGCGCCGGAGCAGCCGCTACTGCCGATGACGCCGACTTGCTTTTCCCTAAATGCTTACGTACAACTTTGAGTCCGGTGGACAAGTTTGCCATCTTCTGGTTCTTTGAACTGTTCTCTGTCGACGTCGCTGTCACCGGCAGAGTCGATTCCGGCGCTTTAGCCGTTGTTGGACTCTTCTCCGCCGGTATTCCCAGAGATGATTTTTGGGTCTCGTCCAAAAGTTGGCCTCCGGCGGTCTTTGCTACGGCTGCTAGCCGTAGGTGGCCGGAAAGCTTCAGTTTCTCGCCGTACTTTCTTGAAACCCGAATGTACAGAGGCTTCACCATTTTTAAATACTTGTTCATTACATCTTTCGAGAACTTCTTCTCGTCGGAGGTTTCCTCGTCGGAGTTATGCTTCTGGGTTGCCTGATTATCACCGGCGTTGCTCCGGGAACTGTTGTCTCTAATGAACAGAGACACTATCGGAACTTCCTCAACCTTAAATTTCACCGTAAAAAACCTCCCGTTCGGCGGCGGAGCTTGTTTTTCTGGCTGCTTCTCTGGCGTAGATTCATTAGAGTCTGCCTTTTCTTCTGCATTGTTAGACCTCTTGAGACCCAACATGAAAACTCGGAACTTGGTAGCTGATTTTAGCAGCGAGGCTTTCGACAACGTCTTCGAGTTTTGCTGGTATCCATTAATGGCGGTGGAGGAGGTCTCGATAGGAACCAGTTTTCCTTTGAAGTACAAATCATCGGAAGGAGAAAGTGAAAGATTGGTATCACCTCGCTCGTTGCTCGAATCAGAGAGCGTGAAATTAAACTCTCTTTCTCTCTCGCCATCTTCTTCTTCTTCTTCTTCTCCGTCACTATCACAGTCCTCACCGCCGTCTGCGGCGGCGGGGTCGTCTTCACTTGGAACACTAAACTCCAAGTCGAAAAACGGCCCTTCGTCGCCGTCGCTATCGTTGTCGTCGTTTTCGGAGGCAGAACGGGGAACGGGGAGAGCATCCGCGCCGGAGTCCCCGCCATTAGCTCTCCAGTATTTGAGAAAACTGAAGGCATCCATGGTGGGGAGAGCCAGTATAGAGAAAGAGAAGAAGCTTTATTAGAGAGGGGGAGGAGTGAAAAGGGTAAAAACGAAAGATAAAAGAGAAGGTTAAAGAAGGTCGGGGATGATGGCAATGGCGGACTGTGGTTTTGGCGTCTGCAGGGCTGGAAAAAGGAGTTGCAGAAGACGATCAGATGGTGGGGTAAAGCTTGCTCCTTTTGTATCGCACTGGGGAAGTGAACAGAGGAGAGAGAAAGCGAGAAGAGGAGAGAGAGTAGGGTTTGTCGGATTCAGGTACGTGGCTGCAGAGTGCAGAGAAGACATGTGAAAGCAGGTCTCCAATGGAGATTTTCAGATATGGAAGATAATGACGGATTAAATGACACACTACAGAGATGGAGAGACATTCTGGTCTCTCTTTTCAAACTAATATTATTTCTGTTTTTTTTTTTTTTTTTTTTATTTCTATAATAATTGTTGTTTTAATTATTTAAAGTTCTAATTTTAAATAAATAATTCAAAAAACCTGAATTTTGAATTTTGGATCGAGTTTTATTTACTTTTAGATCATTTTTTATCAACGGTTCGGTTTTATTTGGAGTTTAGGCAAAATTTTGACCAGTTTGATAAATATTTTGTATTTTTCAATATAATTATCGTCAATTTGATTCGGTTCGATTCTAGATTAAGTTCCTAGTTTTAACAAAATTGATTCTTGTTGTTGGCATAAACCAAGTTTAAATTGAACCCGGTGGGAGCTTAACCAGTCCGCTTTGGTTTGGATTTGAAGATAATCTGTTTAATTATTTTTTATCTCGAACCGAACCGAACCGAACCAAAATAGTTCTACTCTATAGTTTATTTGTAACGTCAAATGTTTTTTAATTATTTAGAAAATTATGGTCACAAAACTGTCACGTGCGCCATGTGACCGTAGTGGGATCCACTATTAACTACACATTTCATTCGAAAGCCTTTTGACTTTGAATCCAAAAAATTCCACATAGAATCTCCACCGTTGATTCCCAAATCAGATAATTAATCAAATGGAAGTAAAATCAGAGAAAGAGAGCGGGGAAACATGGACGTTGATCGTGATTACTTTGATAGCGACCGTCCGATCTGTGGACTAGAATCCAAGTATTAAAAGTGGGGGATCCACACAATAGTGACAATTCAATGTTGATTCTTAAATAAATGGACCTAACCAATAACACCAAGTACTTAACTATTGGCGTCATAAAAGAGATCTTAAGAATGCCCTAGTCCCCACGATATTCGTGTTCGAAATTCGAAACAAAACGAAGTCATCTGCAACGCTCGGGTTGAAAAAAGGAGAAACAACGAACTCACATGTGCCACTCGGGCCGGAATAAGCCGAGCCGATAGAGAGAACATTAGAGGAACACGAGTGACTATCGAATAAATTAAAGACGAGCTAAACCGAGATTATGACACTTAGTGAAAACCCAACATTGAAATATGTATTCCGAGTTAGTATTTGGTGCCATGACCCGTCATATTTACGATAATTTTAGCTATGTTTATAATAAATATCAACATTGAAAATAAATTGATATTTATGATAAAAATTATTGATAAAAAATAATATAAATTGATGAAAATTATTGTTGTTGTGAGGTTAAACCGTATTATTTTAAAAATTCTAAAAAAATTAAAAAAGGTGTTATTTTATGTTCATTGCTTGCGAACCAAATTCATTGCCAAATATCCACCGTGAATTCCATTAATCTACTCGTATTTTTCTCTTCGGTTTGGAGCGCTTCTCACAAACCTAATTACTCAGTGTTCGAGACATTCTTTTCCTTGCTTTTGCATTTCAAAACGCAAGTAAGGAAGGTTGGAAGGGAGATAATTTTCCCCCGATGATATTTTTTTGACATCTCATCCAAAAAATATACCAAAAAATAAATATCAATGAATAATTTAAAATTTAGTTCATTGTCGGCTTGTTACTTGTTACTAAAAGGCTAAATTTCTCGCATTCAAAGCCCTCATACTCCGGTCTGACAGTTTGTGGAAAAATAAGTCACGGTGACTCAGTAGGTTAGAGATAAGAAGTTTTTACTTACGTCTACAAGGAGCTACTTTACATTAGAAGTAACAACTCTCACACTGTGACTGTTAGTGTTAACTTCGCAACAATAAAATTTGAGGTCTTTTTAAATTTATTATTTTCTGTGAAAAGTCTCTCTCTCTTTTTTAAAATAAAATGTAAGTTTTGTTTTGCTTTTTGTAAGTTTGTGGGTAGTCAAAAATTACGGTTCGTTGATTCTTAAAGTGGGGATTTTTCATGTTTCAATGATTACCCAACTTTAGAATTTAGGGTTTCTCCATTATCTATTATTCTACCCAAGCTTCCTCTTTATCTCTCGTCAAATACTTAGCTAGCTTTTGAAAATTTGTCTCTCACTTGGGCGTTGCCCTACCTCAATTTAGGTTAAAAAGTAGCTTCCCCACCCACTTTTTCCTCCTTTCATATTTTAATTTCATAAGCTATTATTTTTATATCTCGATAATTATAAATGAATATCTTATTTTTAATATACGATAATATATTAAACTTCTAAATAATTTGACAATTTAAAGTATCAATTAATTCCTTTGAAATTTTAAGAATATCAATTAAGAAAGAGTAATGCCGTATTTATCTTCTTATCATATACTCTGACGTGTTAAGCATGATTAATCAAATTAAAATATAATTAATATATTTAAATTAAAATAATTTTTATAATAATATTTATTGAAAAATAACTTAAGTGGATAATTTTGGATTCATATATTTTAAATAAATAAATATTAAAAAAAAAAGGATAATTAAGTGGGAGGCCTTATTGGGGAACGGGGGAAGGAGGAGTGGGACCCAAAGAGGAAACAAAGGGTTGTGCAGTCCAAAGATTTGTAGTGTACTCATTCAATCACCTAATTATATCTGTTACCCAAACACCACTCATTCCCGGCCCCACCACCTCCTGCCACGTCATCGTCTCCACGGCTTTACTGTGCACCGCCTGTATCTTATTGTCCCCATCATTTCAACATAGATACTTTCAAAAGATTAATTCAAGTCACGTGCGATGCACGTACATATTTTATTGAAATTAATATCAATAACTTTTGTAATTTAACATTAAAATCTACGAAGTATTTATTTGTCAATTGCTATATTGCTTTATTTATTTATTTTATTTAATAATAATAAATTTTCTTACAAAAGGTCAAAATAGTAATTAATAAAATACTAATAAAATAAATAAAAAATTAAAACAAAATAGCAACGTCTTATCCCTTTCTATATAAAGACATTCACAGATATTAGGCTCTTGCAAGGCCTCTAGGCCCAAATCCAATAGAAAAATCTCTCATAAAGGGGCCAAGTCCTCAAATTACATGCTTGCCTTCCACGTCACAAAATTATGGCCCATAACATTGGTGAATGGCCCAAATTGATTGGGCCCACCAGGCCCAACCTTTCTATTGGTTTAAGCCTACCTAAAAATTTGTTTTTTATTCCTCCTCGAAAAAAGATTTTAAAAATAATTCTACATTTTTCTTCTTCAAATACTCTCTTAAGATACTTTTAGACGTATTAAATTTTAATTAATAAAATAAATATTATATATTAAATATATTTAATATTATAAATATATTTTTGACCTTGGTTCTTAGGGCTAGTGGTCCTTTTTATAACTTTAATTCAACTATAAACATTTAATTGCAATTAAATAATTCCATAAACGTAATTAATTATTGATTTTGTCTTTATCCACGTGGACAATCTATGGCCGTTAAGTCAAACGTGACATCACCATCACGGGACATCATGGGTGACTCGTGGAAGGTCCTGAATATTCAGTGGGGCCCAATCTTTGATCCACGAAGACATCCTTAATTACGTCATTAGCGGTCTTTAATCAAATTAAATTAGTGACCTAATTCGGGGTATCGTCGTTGTGTGATTAAAATTATATTAATTATGAGATGATTTGCCGACGATGATTTAAATTGCGGTTCGGATTAACCCGATTATATCTTCGGGTCGGGTTGGGGAGATCGATCTGCTTATCTGGACGGTTTGGATTGGATTTCATATTTCTTTCGCTATTTAGAGAAGATGCGAGACTGCTGGAATTGTTTTTCTGCGAGGGAGAGAGTTTCGAGGCGATCTAATCGTGCGATTTGGATCTTGGAGGCCGTTGATTTCTCGTGGAAATGGCGGAGCATGAAGAATCGAAGGCTGATTCTTTGTTGGAGAAGATAACTGAGAAGTTTCACGGCCAGGATTCGTCTTCTTCGTCGGATTCGGAGGACGAGAAGGGTGGCGATTCTCATTCTCTCAAATCCAGCGTTTACAGGCTGTTTGGAAGGGAAAAGCCTGTGCATAAGGTTCTCGGTGGTGGAAAATGTATGGCATCACTTTGTTTATCGGATGAAAGTTGATATACCTGATTTCATTTTCGTGGAGTTTCTTGAACTCTAATAGCTATATAAGGCTTAAAATGATTTTTTATGTGTTTCTGTTGCATATATCTCTTTTTGTTGCCTACGATTTACTACTCGTGAGATTAGTTGTTGCCTCGGAAATGATTCAAAAGAAGTTCGTCTCGAATACTGTAACGTGTTTTCCAATTACGCTTATGGTTTTCCTATATTTCTTTGTTATTCAGTCGTTCAGATTCATATTTGTTCATGGATTTGATCTTCGACGGTATATGTGGTGATATTTTTTGGTGAGATTAGAGTGGTAACTTTTCTATGTTCTCTCATCCATGAAGCAAATAGATCATAGTGGTTTTTTGTGGCTTTCGCTGCGATAATCAACAGCTTTGGATGGAAATTAATTTTCAGTTTTCACGCCTTTCCGTCATCATTAATCTTTATGTGGCTGCAGAGTAGTACCCAAAATTGATTTACTGTCTCAAACGTCTTTTTGCTTGTTATTTCTTTTTTTATTTTTAAAACTTGAATCATTATCCTCGGCTTCTGGTGCTTTTGCATTAACTATTCTGATTAAATATCTCTCGTTTCAGCTGCTGATGTTTTCCTTTGGAGAGACAAAAAGATATCAGGGGGAGTGCTAGGAGGTGCAACGGCTATTTGGGTTCTTTTTGAACTGATCGAGTACCACTTGCTTACTCTTGTTTGCCACATATTAATTCTTGGCCTTGGATTGGTGTTCTTGTGGTCAAAAGTTTCTGTCTTCATCAACAAGTACGTAGGTTCTTAAGTCTTTTTACTTTTATGTTTTGAATTCTATTGTGTTGTAGATCATTTCAGCATCTATTTTGTATAGGTCACCCCCTCAAATTTCAAAACTCTACATTCCAGAGGATCAAGTTCGACAGGTAGTCTCCAATCTTCTAATTGAGATCAACCAGGTTCTCTCTATTTTGCGGGACATCGCATCAGGAAGGGATTTAAAGAAATTTTTATCTGTACGTTCCTCTCTTCATCTTACTATGAGCAGGCTATTAATTTTTGCAATTTTTATAGAACGAACCATGCCATCTTCCTCTGATTAATGTTGCATATATTACTAATTAGGTGATTGCTGGCTTATGGGTGTTGTCCATCCTGGGAAACTGTTTCAACTTCATAACTTTGTTCTACATAGGTAAAGCTTTTTTTTAACCAGAGGCGCACTTATGTGGTACCTGATTTGTCGATTATTTACGAACTTGTTCTTGCTTTCTCAAACCAGCATTTGTTTTACTCCAAACTGTCCCTGTGTTCTACGAAAAGTACGAGGATCAGGTTGACTCGTATGGGGAGAAAGCAATGGCAGAGATCAAAAAGCAGTATGCAGTGTTTGATGCCAAGGTACTAAGTAAGATTCCAAGGGGACCGTTCAAGGATAAAAAGTTAGCCTAGACTTGCTCTTTCCCCTTTGTCATTTGCCGCCTTATTTATTTGTTTCTGTTGGGTAGTTTGTTTTGCCGAGGAACACAGTAGTTTTTTTTACACTTCTGTTATGCTTCTCTCTTTCATTTGTGTGACTTTAAATTCACAGATTGGATGATGTAGTGGATCTTTTATAGGTCTGTTTTTTTTTTTGCAACATAAATGGTTATTGTCTTTGTTGGAATCCGGCCTGTTGTTATGTTTAGATGTGGCACGAAGGGATGCGCATGGTCCAAGCTGAACTGGCTTTGTAGTGAATTGGAACCGTGAAATAGTGCCGATTTCAGTGGTCCGTTTCGGTTTGTTCCGAACTGATTTAATATTTTAAAAAATAAAATATATATTTTTATTATAGTTAAGTAATTAATTTTGAGTGATTAAATCAAATTTAAAATTAATTTTTGATATTATATTTAAATCTATTTGATTTTAGATCGTATTTTATCTGATTATAGGTCATTTTTTACTCATGATCAAATTCCCAATTTTTTAATTTTTTTAAAAAAAAAATCGATAATCATTCAAAATTGATAATTCTAATTCAGATCATGATCCTGGTCATGTTCCAGTATTGAATTGTCTTCTTTAAGAACCCGCAACACTTTCTTCTTAGACTATACCTAAAATGCATTAAGTTAATTAGAGGTGAATAGTTCATTTATGATTCATTTTTGGTCTTCGAGACATGGGAATTGAACACTTCTTCGGTCATCACGAGACAAGTCGTCATAGTTTGCAATATGTTGTCCGGAGTCTTTATGCAAGTTTGATAAGAACATCGAGTTTGCATCAGATGAAGTCGATTAGAGAACACTAAATCGATGTTGTTTAAACAACTAAACCACTGTACGATCATCGAGTGGCCTCATCACGTTTCTCAACCGGATGATCCGAACAGATAATTAATAAGAACTACGACTAAGACTTCAAAACTTTCCTCTAATTTTAGCTTTCCCAAATGATCCAGAGACTGAAAACCAGCAGCAAAATAGGAAGTGAAATAAATTGACATTTCAAGCAGCTGAAATCCAGAATTTGAACAGCATACAAGTGATAAACATAAATAGTTTCAACTGAAGCCACCTTCAATCCAAGAGCATAATAAAGCAGGCAAAATGCAAGGATGACCTCCTTATCAACCTCATTTATTACTTCTCTATATGCACCGAACAAAATTCATTTTTGAAGAGCAAATGAAACATTATTAGTGAAAAATGGTAGGAAAAATACACGAGAAATTGCTAAATTACACGAGAAAACATGAATAGGGAATAATAGTACACTAATATGATTGCTGTTTTCGGCCAAGTTAAAAGAACGACATCCCAATCAAAGGCTACACCGGCCTCCTATAAATTACTCTAAACTCCCACTAATTGAATTCACCTGACTTTGAGGCTCCATTTCTGTACTTGCTATTAACAATTCGACACCATAAAAATTGAATTTAGATATAATTGGAGAGTCACCTTCTTATTCGGTTTTCCTTGCTTTGAATCTTTTGGTCCATGAACAGCCTGCATATGGTGTTGTTAGAAACAGGACAAGCAACTTCATAGGTCACCTGATAGATAGAAGTCCCTTGGTCTCGACATGAAGGCGTTTGTGATTATGATAAGCTTGCAAACTTTATTTCATCAAATCTAAAAACACGAAACCGTTCCAAAGGCTGTGCAAGAGGATTGACGGTAAGAGATTCCTCGATCTTGCAAAAATGAGCCCCATCACCACCCCGAGGAAGATAAGAGGCAGCATTCTTTGTACGTTGAAATGAGCTAGAGCAAACGCGACTGAGCTCATCAATATGGCACACCAAACGGGCATGTACTTGGTCAAAGAAGGAAGAAGAAATCCCCTAAAAACTATCTCCTCCCAAACAGGGGCACAGATTGAAACTACTATGGCATATAGTGCCATTGCCACGCGATCTCGAGCCATTATAGACTGCTCAACGCTGGATAGAATGACTGGGGTTGAAGGCAAGAGAGGAAGCAGGTCGAGGTTGAATTGGGAGAGACGGTTGACAAGAGGAAACATTAGGCATCCCAAAGCAACATCAAAATGCCAATTTCCCTTTAAACTAAACTTGAACCAATCGTTCGGAAGAGGGAAAAATCTGGACAGACAGCGATGAAGAATTGCGATGCCAGCTAGGCCTTCGGCTACATCAGTCACGAGGCTGAACAGGGCTTGACCTCTGAATGTAAGAGAATCCCTGCTGAAACCTGCTATATGTGCTGCAAATGGAACCATCCAAGACCCTATGAACCAAAATGCACCAATCCAGAGAAGCATAACCTGGATATCCATGTAAGTTTCATTTGTCTTCAATTTTTCAAAGTAACTTCTCAACACTATCAGTTCACAAAGGAAATAATGCTTATTGTTATGTAACACAATATTTCATCACCCAAAAGACTAACAAAAACTTGAGTTCATGACTTTTTAAGACGGCCTATTATACATACTTAGTTCCTCTCATTAAAGGATGAGAGATTTAACTATGTCTTCAATATCATGGAAAGAGTGAAGAGCTTCACTCAATTCATTGCCCCAAATTTGCATTTTGCACTACCACGAGTTCCCCAATGATATAGTTTGATATATACATTTGGTCAATAAAAGTGTAACTATAATATCATATCATTGTCCTAAATTACAAAATTAGTGAAACAATATTGTTTCGCTTACACTACTAAGAAAATTTAGTGCATGGTTACTGAACTCAACCTTGCAAGTGAGATTTTTTTTTTTCAATTAAGAATTCCAATACCAAGCTTTAGTTACAGAAAACTTATCCGACGTGACTTGAGAGAGCACTTACTTGCACTATAGTTTCTGCTGTCCATGGTACAGTCCATCGGGTTCCAATAGCCCTAAACACAAAATCTGTAACCTGGATAAGAAAACGAAGAGATATGAGGATGAGTAAGAAGGAAATGAACTCTTTAATTTAAAAAAGAATTGCAAAATTGAGTGATGTGTAGGACTCTAAAAAATGTAGACATGAATATTACAATAGAAAATTTCTCCTTTACTCAGCACCAATGCTGAAGAAGCTACACACACTGCATATGTACAGTACGTTGTGCATCAGAGTCCATAACACCAAGAAAAAGTTGAACTATGAGCCAAGAACCAATTACCTTGCGAAGTACGGCGGTCCAATCTTTTTTCACATTGGTAGGCTTGTCAACTTCAGGTTTCGTTGATTCCTCTCTAGAACTTGGTTCAAAGGCTTCAGGTTTAGATGCTTCTGAAGAAAAATCCTCACGCCTAAAGCATGAAATTCGCCACTTCTACATAACAAGTAGCAACAGGTGAATTTTCCATCACATTCACGCGCAGTTTTTGAAACAAAAATCAACATCAAAAACACAATCATAAAACACAAGCACAAACGAATCTCTATTTCCTTCATATCAACCGAAGCAAAAAAAGAACATCAATCGTATAAAAAAGAAAGAATCCACAAAACTTCTTCCAGTCCAACTCCAGTCTTCGCGATCAAACGTGAATTCACCCAAACTGAATCTCAATCATGTCGTTCAACACTCACAAGTTTAAACTGCCGAGAACGGGACTCAAAACTGCGCGTAATCAGCGAAGAAGAAGGCGGTCGGGCAAGACGAGGAAGCCTAATGCGAGGCAGGGATGGGGGAAGCGCAGGACGTTGGACGAGAGAGTGGGAGCAGGCGGAGCTCAACATGAGAGCAAATTCAAGCGCGTGAGAGAGGAAAGAACAAAAGCCCTAATAACAATGGAAGCTATTTGCATCACCGAGCAGAGGCGGCGATAATGGGGTCCTCTGGTTCGGCAGCTAGCAAAGCTGCTCGGGCAAGGCGCGGGGGAGAGAGAGAGAGAAAGAGAGCTGAAAAATACGAAACTACCCTTTTATACTGGGTGTACGTAAATTTCCTACATACTTTCTACTGCATTGCGCTTTATAATTTTAATCCAAGTTTGATAATAACAATAATAATAGAGTATTAATTAAAATCATGATAAAATACAAAATATTAATTAATAATTTTTAAAAGTTAATTAAAAATAATAAATATTAATTGCGTAATAAAACAGTATGCCCTATTATTTGGTCTGGTTTGGTTTGAATTGGTTCGTGAAATTAAAAAAGATTATATGGGTCGGTTTTAGTTTTCGGATCCTAATTTCGAGATTTTAAGTTGACTCGAAACCAAATTAAAAACAGATAAATTGAATAAATAATAAAAATAAGAAATGAATTGAAAGAGATTTCTCAGGACAGTAAATAAAAGCTTTAAATTTAAAATAATGTTTAAAATAAAAACCGAGCAGTCCCGAACCAAAATTTAAAAGATTTCTCACATCGAAAGCTAATTCATTTGGCATTAAACAAACAAATAAGCTCCTCGCAATCAACCATCTGTGGATAAGCGAGAAGATAACGCATGTGTATTCGATTACGACCGGCAAGAACTCCATTCCCACGGGCAAAACTCGTCCAAATTTACGCAGATTCTAAGCCATGCGACAAAATAAGAGGTAAATGCAACATAATCCAACAAAAAGGTTACAAAAAAAGGAAATTTTGCTCAAGTTTGCTGAATTTTAAAAACCCAAATTTCTTTTTTACTCGAAACAAATTTAAAAAGTCAAAACTTGGAGGTAGAAGAGTCAATGCAAAGCCTGTAATTAAGGAAAGTACCTCTAATTGATGCTCAAGAGCAGCCATGGAAAATGGAGATAAAGCTCCATCCACCTACACATGGTAGATCATACCAACTTCAATGAGACAAATGTGAGGAATATTCAACCCAACAGCTGGGGCCCTGCAGTTTTTCCGAAGAAACGAGTAGGCCGTGTTAATGGCGAATTTCTTCACGAACGACGAATTCCATTTCGCCTTAACGTAGGAGTGGCCTATAATATAAGCTAGCCCGGCGTGTTTGGCTTCGACGATCTCGAATAGCTCTTTTTTGACACTTTCGTCCTTGTAATCTGAATCCGACAATTCGAATCGAAACCTCCGCCGATTGGTCAGGCGAGGAGAATCGGGCTCGAAAATCGATCGAACTTTCTGAAGCATGGCTGATTTGCTGCTACTAACGCCAAAAAAGGGGCTGAAACTAGTGCTTTCGCCGGTGGTTGATAATTCGGACATTAAAAGCCTTGTTCCGAATTTCTCAGATGATCGTACAACAGCCAATCGACCATCCACAGATCCCTCAACCTGCCCCAATCCCTCCGCTTCCATTTGTATGAACTCTGTAATGCTCATGATTAACTCGTTTTCAAAATCATCGTCATTGCTGGGTATATCTTTGTACCCATTCCGAACAATACACCGGTACATTCGGTAAGATTTAGGGCCGATTCGACCAATGAGATATCGTTCTTTATGAGGAACGAAAGGCACGGGGACGGTTTTAACACAAACGAAGACTATAACCTGATAAAAAGCTGGTAAGTTGGTCAAGAAATGAGTGAACGTCGCTGGGATACCAGTAACCAGCTCGGTATAAATGAGTCCGATTCCCGGGATTCTCACAATTCCAAGACTGGGACCTAAAGTGAGAATCCATTTCATAGAAACCTTGTTGTGCAGATCATATAAATATTTCTTTCTGCTACCATACTGCCAGACGAACATAACAACGAGAAAGACTGCAGCGATTGCAAGAGAAACCCATCCTCCTCTTGGGATTTTCATAATAGTCGCGGAGAAGTAGATAAGCTCGATCGATCCAAAGAACACAAAAAATAATAGTGAAAATATGACGTTCTTGTGCCACACAAAGTTGATGACTAAAGACATCAGCCCTGTTGTCAGGAACGTAAGAAGAACCGAGGCAAGACCTGAAAAAGTTGAAGAAATATTAGTCTTCAAATAGATGTTCGTAAAAAGAGGGAGGTTTTCATTTATTTTGTCATAATCAATCCCTCGATGATTTTCAAACAAAGATTAGTCATATTTTTAGTGGCTCTCTGTGTAGACAGATCACGTGTTTAGCCCAATCACATAAACCTTTTCTTATAAACATAAAAAGAGATTTTCAAAGTAAGGGACTGAATTCAATCCAGAAGTGAAATTAATTTGATTTAATATTGCCTATGGAAAATTCCATCTCACAGGGAAGCAATTGCTAATCTTAACAATTCCAATGAACAAAAGAAAAAGCGCAAATTAAAAAGAAAATAACTTTTTGATTAGCTAAGGTTCGTGAAATAAGATCTACATGTCAACAAGCCAGTATTTTTACTACAGACAACATGAATTTAAAAAAAAAAAGAGCTTTTTTGATTAGCTAGCAATCGTGAAATAAGATACTGTTCTTTTCTACATGTCAACAAGATAATATTTTTACGATAGACAACATACCATAACCATAGCCTATGTTCCTTGTATCTCGAAAACCTCCCAAGATGGCCAAAGCAACAATCATAAGAATCCAGTTGATCTCTGGAATGTAGACTTGACCACGAATCCATCTTCTTGAATCCACAATTTTGACACGAGGGAAACATCCCAGTGCATGGCATTGTTTGATACTGGAAAATGATGCAGAAATTACGCCTTGGCTGGCGACGATGGCAGCTAAAATTGCAATTGCAAAAACTGGCCATATTACTTGATCTACAGGCATGTCAACAGAGTTAAAATGTCAGATGAATTTTGCCATCTGAGCAAAAGGTAAAGTAAGTAAGATGTGCTATTACATTATTTATAGATTGTTAGAGGAATTTTATCAGCCTAAAATTTTGATATTTTTTGTATGGAAGAATGTCAGAATGAAAGTACACTCATAAACAGCTGAATAGCACTACTTACCAGGAACAGAAGCATAGAAACTTCTTGGCGCTTCAGAGAAATTTTTTGAAAGAAATGCTGCCTGTCCCATGTACTGAAGCACAAGGGATGGATAAATAAATGATGAAAATGCAAGCTACAAAAAAAAAGAATAATTCATATTAGCGTCCCCAGAATAAATGACGAAAAAAATCAGAAAAGGTAAAGATAATATCTACGTAGGATGTAACAATAGTATTGTATAACAAAGGAGATGTGAAACAGGGAGACTAGATGAGAAAAAAAAGCTTTTAATGTACTGTCTCAACTAAGAGTGGTTTGGCTCCGTTTAAAAGAGAGAATACCCATTGCACTAGACTGAAAAAACATACAGGGAAGGAACAATACCTAAACCTGAAGATGCTCTAGCTAGTAATCATGGTGCAAAAGAAAATAAGATTCTCTTAAGACATTTTGTGGCGCATAACCATCTACACACGTATCAATGAAAGATCACCAACAGAATACATCCAGATGGTTTTTCCTTTCAGAGGGTTCTCAATTATCACAATTTTTGTAATCACGATGCCTTGTATAAGACCGACAATCAAGTTTCTATGCATAACAGATGTTTTCTCCCTCAACTAAAAAAATGTTGTAATAAAAATCAGAAAAAAGATGTAATTGGATGAAGATCTCAGCATTTCCACTCGATGAAAATGAATAGTTAATTCACAATCGGTAGTGGGGTTCCTTTCTTAACATTGAAAACCAATGATAAAAACAATTAAAAATGCCACTATTACGAGAAAAACCAGGCACCAAGTTGTCAATTTTTTTTATTCACACCCTCAAAGTTCCAAAAGCATTATTCATAAAATCTTTAGCTGACTGAGCAATGTATATAAGGTAGAGTTGCAAAATGCGATTCAGACTCCTTCATTTCTAGTACTTATCAAATAGGTGTAATTGCATATGAAGCTTTAAAGACAAAGCAAGTAAAGGTGTAGATATAAAATATTCCAGGAGAGAGCAACAACTCACAAACACAACGTATCCAGAACTCAGAATTGATCAAGGTGAGCAAAATGATATCAAACAAAACAACAGATTTGGAAATTGCAAACGTATAATTGGATAACCAAAATGCTACTAATGTTAATAGTTACGGCTTCTCAGGAATTCCAAAACAATTTTACATGCTCTTTAGTGATATAATAAAAGTTCTATGTTGTAACATTGTAGTTCATATACCCTTAATGATGTTGCTGAGAAGTATCCAAGGTCTAAAAACATAGCTTCTGTTCCTGCAATTGACAAATACCAATAAAAAATTTAATAAGCATAAACCTATATAACTTAACTTTTAAAGCTTGAAAACTCCAAAACCTGACCTATATCATAAAAAAATAAATAAGAAAGAAATTGAAAAACCTAGGAAAACAAAAAAAATAGACAACATAATTTATATCTAGACATTAAAAAAGCTAATAAAATAAACGGTATTCAAAGTTAAAAAATTTACCAGTAAAGCACAAGAGAATTCCTCCAAGAGAAATCCAACCATCCCTACCAGTAACTCTGAAAAATTTATATATAAAATAAGGCGAAAGAGCCCTGTATACATCTGTGTTCCACTTGATGATATTGTAGATGCCAATAGCAGCAATTACCAGTGACCATATGATCACAATCGGAGTAAAGGTAAAGGCTACCAAGTGGAAACCACGGTGTTGCAAAAAAAAAACGGCCACCAACAGAACACAAGATATTGGAATCACCAGACCTAGTAATCATATAACGAGTCAGTAATTTGAACATTGTAGCTAAATGTGTGATACAAAACTTTAATTCGTTCAAGATGTGACCAATGTTCAAAAGTCATGTCTCTCATGTCTCTCATGTTTTTACATGTTTCCTCCCATAACTCCATACAATCAGATATCTTAAAAAGAATCCAAAAATTATAACTGTCTCAATCTGCTCATACTAAATAATATGCACTCTGCAACTGGAGAGATTCTTTATTAGAAAACCTTCATACACTTCCATTACACAACCAGGCCTTTGTAAGGGCTAGGGATCTTAACACATGAAATGGCAATCAAGGGTTGGAGGTCTGTTTTAAATACCAAGGTTTTAGATGGCGGAACAAAATTTCTCTATTGTCATTTTAAATCTTATGATGCCCGTATTTTATTAGATAAATTTCTTTTTTCATCTGAAAGTCCTAAACTAAAGATCACGGGTTAACGGATAAAAAAAGACACAATGACTGCAGACTAGCACCATATACAGTTCAGTATGGAATTCATGTAAAATCTCCAAGTATTAGTGATTATAGTCAAGTTTTCTAGAAAAAAAATTACTTTGAGTTTGAACTCACTATTATGAGCATCAATTGGTTTAGCTTTCAGCCCCTCAATGGATGCCAAAACTGCACAACACCCAACGTTAAAATCATATTTTTTATCTTAAAAGAAGTGGAACGTTGGAAGATTAAAAAGTGAGGTTCTACCTGAAATTGCAGGAGCAAGAACACTGACGCAAACCATCATGCAAACAGCAAATAAAACTAGAAGAAGCAAAACCGTTTTAGCTTTTTTGTGTTTCTCAATAAATCTTTTGAACAAGGAGGACTGTGTAGATCTATTTGAGGGACCGCCGGTATGATATGTAGAGAGCTCTTCATCAGCTGCCTGTATATTCGGCAGCAAAGAGAATTTTGCAGTTCTGCAAAGAAGTGAGTATAACGCAATAACTCCACCTGCAAATAACTCATATATTAGTATCGTTCAACGTAAGCACATAATCAACGGCTGGAAATTTATAAAGGCGTATTATTTTGTACCTTCACCATTGTCATTGGTACTCAATATAATGATGACATATTTGAACAGAGTAAGCAGAGTCAAAGTCCAAAAGATCAAGGAAAAGGCTCCAAATACTACATCTTCGGAGTCGTAGTCAAGCAATCTTCCAGCCAATGCATTTTTATATACATAGAGAGGGGAAAGGCTCAAGTCACCAAAAACTAAACCGAAACTTTGATATGCCAAAAGTAAGACCTGCCCATATCGTTCTCTACTTTCTAACTGTACAAAACGAAAACAATCACATTTCAATATAATGAAAAATATCAGTGGAAATGTTCAAGATAATAAAAATACTGTCAGGCAGATAAATTCAATGAAACTAAATAGAAATCTACAATCTGAATACAATTGGTCTCATGCCCTGTCCTTTGTATATCACAAGCTGAAGAAAGAAGTTGATAGTAAAATCGAATCAAGGCAAAGAAAACTTACATATCCAGAAGGGGAAGATTAGCGCTAGATCAATCTTCATTAACAGATTGCAATTGAAATTTTCTAAAAATTTTCATAAGCAATCTCCTAAAGCTCAAATGCTAGTTATTGCAAAAATAAAAAATAAAAATGCAAAACCTCCAAATGAGATCATCATACTATCGTAATGAACTCCAAACTGTTAAATAAGGGGATGAAATACAATAACCAGAAAAAAAAAAAACGAATTCATATCTGAAATTTGAGCCTAATTGTTTTTTTTTTCAAATTCGTTTCAAAAGAACCAAATCGAAGGGCAGAGAGAATTCAACGTTTACCATGGCTGACGCACATTGAAGAACATCAACGTCGCAGCTCTATCTTCGTCTTCTTCGCCCTCCGAACCTCTCTCTTTCTCTCTCCCTCTATCCCTACGGACACAGGGTTTTCGATATATTCTCCTCTCGACACAGTTGTAAAATTAACCAAATCGTTTTTTTTTTCTCGCGGGTGAATCGCTCGTGTCTTCCCTATCAGTGCTCTATTTTGCAGAAATACCCTTGATGTTTTATATATTATTATTTCTCCTCATTTCTTTCTAAGTTTACCCACAACAAGCGACCGTTTAGTCACCGTGCTAAATTTAGAATTATTATTTTTATAACATTAATACAATAAATAATTGTTTTTATTTTAATATGCTGATTGTAATTTCATGGAACTATATATATTTGACACCTCAGCGTAGAGCCGGCAAACGAGCCGGCTCGAGCGAGCCGAGCCTGGTCTCGGTCGGCTTGTCGAGCCTGTCGAGCTTTTTCTCAAAAATTTTAGCTCGAGCGAGCTATCGAGCCTCGAGCCTCGAGCCGAGCGAGCCCAACTCCCGAGCTTAATCGAACCGAAAATGATTTATAGTTTCAGATGCTAAAAGATTAAAAAAAATGTGATAAACACAAAATAATGGGATAAAAGTTATATTAGCATATTTTGCAAGAAAAATAAACATACTTTCATATGCTAAAAATTATTTTTAGTTAATTTCGCTAGCTAAATCAAACTTTTGACGGCCGATTATCGTCATTTTCGGCGATGGACAAACAGATCTATCAACAAAGACAACGTTTGGGACGGGAACGAGTTCAGTTTTGGCTACAGTGCCGAGCTTACGAGCCTGACTCGAGCTTGCGAGCCCAAATCATGGGCTCGGCTCGCTACAGTGTCGAGTTGAGCCTGACTCGAGCTCGCTACAGTGTCGAGCGACACAGCGAGCCAGCTCGTTCGTTTGTCAGCTCTACCTCAGCGTACCATTAACCTTTAAATAACGTTAAATTTCTTTGAATTTTATGCCAAAAATAAGATTCCATAATGCTTTTGTTTGAAACTCTTGTAAGACAACGTTAAAAACTTCAAATGGATCGCATTGAAGCCGAGATCGATCTTGTCATCGATTAACAATTTTTGCTCAGTCATCGTTAATTATTATTGCTCGAAGGGTTAAAGTTTGATGATTTCACGATCTGCTAGATAAAAATCGTGAGGCCTCCAGCTATTTTTTGCAAGCGACCCGAAATAGAAAGATTTATTCACCGGAAAAGATTCATAACAAGCTACAAGAGTAGTAACGGGGTGATCTAAACCCCTTTACTAAATTAATTTTGGTCGAGAATCGAACTATGATAGAAAAATAAAATAAAAAAATGTGACACTAGATTTATGTAGCAAAACTCTTCCGACAAGAAAACTAGATGAACAAATTGACCTCAACAAACTAATAGAGCTTCAACTTCAAGGGTTCCAACTCCTTTAAGGTATGCATAGAGTGATTTATATAGGAGAAGGGTTGTCAAATGAGAATGTTGTATGATCGATTTTGATCCTTCAAAGTAATTTCGTCACTGCAATGCTCGATAATACAGGCTCTCGCAAAACGAATACTAGGCTAAATAAATAATCTTCAGATTGGGCTTTGAGTGATGATTTCATCACATGATGATCAAAATCTCGTTACCAAATTAATTGTCGTCGAGAATCGAACGACAATCGAAAAACAATAACATATGCGACACTAGATTTATGTAGAAAAGTCATTTTAAGAAACAACTAGATGTACAAATCTAATATGCATATCAAAATACAATTATCGAATTTATCTTACATTAATTTATAGATATAACAAAATGCTAATGAAGATTCATATCATTAGTCCATCGCCTTATGGGTCACACCGAAATTGAACAATTACTGCACTATTATCCTATCCATAGCTTATTTTTTCGTGTTGTTTTTGGACCCTGGGAACCAGCATTAGAGCTGCTTTCCCTCTTTGCTGTTTTCAACCACGAAAATAGTAGAAATCCGATCAAAAACCCAAAATTGAACCAAGGAGAATCAAAGACTAGATCATAAACCGATCCAAAAGCTGAGGGTTTTCTTCCCTCAACAATCGAAAAGATTTTAATTCTAATCCAATTGAACCAAACCAAACCAAACCGATTCCACCGCTTTGATTAACAACAACGAATATAGAAGGAAAAGTTTATAATCTTGGCTAATAATTCCAACACTCAAGCTTTGACGACAGAACAGAACACACCAGCTGAATTGTCTCAACTCTCAACAAATAGTTGGCAACAACTCTTCTCAGTCCATAATCCATATGCAAACAAAGCCAAGATTTAACTTACATAAAATGATGGAAATCTACTTAGCTTTTTTAGATTTTTTCACCTTCTTAGCTGGCTCCACTCATTTTAACCGCCGCAGCAATGCTCGGGAAAACCAGCAAGACTTATTTCCTTCGTCTGTTCTTCACCGGCTCTGGACCGCCTTTCCTCATCATGGCCACAAACTCATCATAGTTAATTCTCCCGTCCTGTAATGGGAAACTCGGTCAGATTCCAAAAAATCATCATGCCGAAGAACGTCATCTTTCTGTTAAAGCATTCATTAGTCACGAATAGTCGTTTCCCCTTCAGGAATTTCATATTTCAATCCAACAGTCTATTTCAACAGTTCGATCAGATTAAAATCGAAATAATGAGTTATTAAAATCTAGCAGGTTTTATACCACGTTTTTCAAATCAATTCATCTTTGGTGATTTTGAGCTCTTTTGACTGTCAGCATCGAAATAATGAATTCTTGATCCGAGGTTTTTGCATCTCGATATCAAATCCAAGATTGATTTCCTTGAATATAGAATGATATATCCTAATTTGCGGACCAGAAAAAGGAAGAAATTAGAGAAGAAAAGTACGTGATCTGTGTCAACTTCTGCAATGATTTCCTTAATCGTTTTCTCATCACCCATATTGTATTTCTTGAGGGAAGACTCCAACTCCTCCACAGTGATGTACCTTAAATCAGAAACAAACAACAAAAGACAGTAAGGGTTTTCTATGGGAATTGACTTAGAATAATGCAATTTATTTAAAGAAAACGAGAGAAAGAAAGGTTACCCGCTTCTATCTTTGTCGAAATATTCAAAAGCTTTGTATAAGTGGTCCTCTCTCTCCATTCTGTTCATGTGCATAGTTGCTGTGATAAATTCTATGTAATCAATCGTGCCGTTTCCATCGACATCGGCCTGAAAGAAAAAACAAAAGTTTAGTCAAAAGATGTGAACAAAAAAGGGTACATGAGATTTTTCAAACTAAATCTCAGAATTAAGCATCGAAGTAATAAAAGAACTAGTTACCGCTTCCATTAATTGCCGCACTTCCGACTCAGAGAGCTTAGTGCCCAGTTTAGGAAGACCGGCTTTTAGTTCCTCAAATGTGATTGTTCCACTATTATCTGTGTCCATTGACTTGAACATTTCCTTCAAGCCCATAATTTCTTCTTCAGAAAGATTTTCAGCAATTACCTGCACAAAAGACACTGATCATACGATACTTGACTGAAATCGATATTGCATCTCAGAATACATTTAATCTAATTATAGAGAAGAACACTTTCCTGGCTGGTAGAGAAGCCAATGAGAAATACAGATTTTTGAGCAAAGACACCTATAAACATGATAGACCCCATCAACAAATTCTATTGGGGGGATTGCTTAATGCACACTAAACTAATATCTGAATTCATTAAATGTATATTATTTTGATATGCGTATCTTTTTTTATCGGTTCCCTTCATGTCAGATGAATCTCTTCAACATCAGTTTTTTTTTCTTCGTTCAAAATATATTAGACAGCAGCACTTAATAAACTTGTCTGTTATGGATAGCGATTTGACCTTTAGAGCAACTTTTTTCAGTTTGTTCATAGCTCTGAACTGCTTCATTCGAGACAAAACAGCAATGTCGAGAGGCTTGTCAGATGCATCCCCGTCTTCTCTCATCCAGGGATGATCTACATGGATAAGATATTCAGAATCTCAGAGTACGGCTGATAATGAAGAGCTTTAACAATGGTAAAAGCAATAGATGAGCAAAAATACAGAGACTTTTTTTTTAATTAACCCACGAAAGATTTAAGATCGACAGTAAACCATCATATCGTTTGCATAGACATATTTTAGGCAAGAAGAACTTACTCAGGACTTCAACCGCCGAAATTCTCTCCGAGGGATCAGCTTTTAGCATCTTCTTCACGAGATCCTTAGCACTATTCGATACAGAAGGCCAAGGATCAGATGAGAAATCAATATTCCCATGAAGAATGGTGTCAAAGATTGCCCGTTCATTCTCTGAGATGATAATAGAAAGAAGAAATTAACTATCCAAATCAAATTCATGGAACAGAAACATCTATAATATCCTGTCTTATATACTCAGAAACATTTTATGTTCCAACATTTTGAACAACAATGAACAGCAACAAGAACAATCGTTACCTCCCCAGAATGGTGGAACGCCACTGAGTAGAATGTATAATATAACTCCAGCGCTCCAAATATCAGCTTCAGCTCCATAATGTTTTCGCAAAACTTCAGGAGCTACATAATATGCACTTCCAACCAGATCTCTAAAAACATCTCCTGCACAAGAAACAAACTTCCCAAATCACAACAAATGAACACCTATTTCGAAACTCTTAACTTCGAAGAGTGAAGTATTATTGTATCGTACACGTTTTGTAAAATTTTAGAAAAGAAAATAGAAAAACCTGGTTTGAAGAAGACAGAGAGACCAAAATCCGTAGCCTTGAGTGGCAAATTTTCATCTTTACTCAAAAACAAAAAGTTTTCAGGCTTTAAGTCCCTGTGCATAACTCCCATCGAGTGGCAATCGTGCACTACAGTCGCGATCTGTCGGCATAAGTTAGCCGCAGCTCGTTCGGAGTAATGGCCCTTGGAAATTATCCGATCAAACAATTCTCCACCGGCACAAAGCTCCATAACTAAATTGACAGAGTGACGGTCTTCGTAGGCAGCCTTGAGGTCCACAATATTGCGATGTCCAGTAAGGTGGTGCATGATTTGAACCTCGCGACGGACATCTTCAACATCGTCGAGATTGGTTAGCTTCCTTGTAGCTATGGACTTGCAAGCGAACTGAAGTTTGGTTTCCTTATGAGTCACCAGATAAGTGACTCCAAACTGACCACGGCCGAGCTCTCGTCCGAATACGTATGTTGATCTAACGTCCGACATGGGCCGGCCGAGAACGCGGCCGATTGGCGGGGAGTCTAGAGAAGGTGGCTTCGGAATGGGCGGGGATGGGACCGAGTGGGAGGGGAGAACAGTGACGGCGCCATTGGATGTGGGTGGGGAGGAATCCCGGCGACGGTGGGAGGGCTCAGCTGAGCCGGCGGCAGAGGGTTGATCGGAGAGGAGGCCACTGCAGTTGCCCATTCGGACAGAGACTTTGGTCAACGCAGGTCAAGAAGCTTTTCTATTGATACCATAAGCGATTTATATAAAGCGAAGCGCGTATTGAATCTTGTCATAATTTCAACTGTCATTTTATTACTATTTTTTTATTAATTTTTAAGATATGCGTAAATTTAATTAATAATTATAATTAATTTGATCAACTTTTTTGATTTATAAATAAACAAATAAAATTTATAATCATATATTTTTATTTAACTCTGCCTACATAAAAAATAATTTTTTATTTATCAAATTATTATCTTTCTAACTTATTCATCACAATTAATTGATGAATTATTTAATTAAATTGATAAAAATAACTAAAATCAAATAAAAACGTGCTTCAATATATCTATCTAGATCTTTGTTGCTCATGTATTTATCGTTAAAACAACTACTTAAATTGTCCATCCTAGTCTGCTATGTCTATGGTTTGGTTCGTTTATGCTATTAAATACAATTTGGTTCGGTTTGATTAAAGAACCTAACCATTATGGGTCCGATATCGAAACTATGATGTTATGAGCCACGATTTGAACCAATTTTAGGAGAAAACCAAATCAAACCAGCCCATAGCAAGTCAAGTTTTACTATTTGAGTGAGTTCTCTAGTTTAATTCATTGGCACCTTTATACACAGTTTGGCTCGGTGAATTAAGAACTTAATAGCGATAAGTCTAATTTCGATACGATTATGTCATGCGCTATGATTCAATCGAGTTTTAAGAGAAAATCAGACCAAATTGGTTCATATCAAGCAAGAGTTAGTAAACGAGTGTGCTCTCTAGTTTAATTCATTTGCACCTGGTTTGGTTCGATTAAGAACCTAATAGTGGTAGGTCTAATATCAATACTCAATTTCGTATCAAATATTATAGGGGTAGACAAAATCAGACCAAAATTACAAACTGGACTAGAACAACAAGTTTTAATTCAATTTCGATTCTAACTTTTAAAACATCGTGTGATTTATAATCTGGTTTTAGTTTTTGTGAGTTAAAATTATGAAACAGAAACTTGGACTATAAGTCTAAAAAAGATATAAAATTGAGTAAACTTATTAAAATACCAATAAAATCTAATATAAATCTAAAAAAAAAATTAAACCAACACAATTACTCAAAATTCGATCCAAACAAACCGAGTTGAACCAGACCGTGCCCACATGAGCTATATTACTAGTTGAGTGTGTTCTCTAGCTTAATTCATTCACACATTTAAACCAGTTTGGTTTGGTTCTATTACGAACATAACAGTGTTAGGTTTGATATCGATACTCAATGTCATGGGCCACGATTCGATCCAGTTTTAGGAGAAAATCGGAGTCCACCCGTATCAAATACTACCCATAACATATTATGAAAAATGTATGTCAAATAAGAAGTGTATTCGAACCAATTCAAAATCCTTCATTTTTATAGTTCAAGAGCTTAAATTGTGTTGGACATTTAGGCATGTTAAAATAAAGGAGTAAATGTTATTTTTGTCGCATATTTAATTGTCACTAGCAATTGTGTGTGAAAAATATTAATATTTTAATTATTTACAATTTAATATAATTATTATATTCTTAAATAAATTACAAATAGTTAAGACTTCATTTGGGTTAATTTAAATCGACTTTAATTTAAGCCGATTTTGAGCAGAACCAAAAATATCCAAGTTGATTGTTGAAATAAACCCGACCCGGTCGGTCATGGTTGCCCTCAAACTCCTCTCCGTATCTAAATTGAAACAATCCAGTTTCCTTGCCCTAGATTGGCTCTCTCTCTCTCTCTCTCTCATCCAGAGGATTACTAGAATCGGCGACGGCTTCCTCTAGTCGTTCTAGACGTAGAAATTGTGAGTGGTCAATCATCTGCTTCAGCAGAGGCTTCGGAAATTTCCTTGTTACCTTTCATAAGGTGTTATTTCTTATGAATCACTTCTAGCTGTTCTGGAAAATCTGTTTGCTTGCTGACTTGTGCCGAAATTGCGTGCTTTTTGGGGATTGTTAAAAGGTTATGATTTATGACGATATTACATTCAGCAAAAAACTGAGGCTGATGATTGAAATTCAAGGACAAAAATTTATCAGTGTCCTTCAAATTTGATAAATCTTGGTCGGTCGTATATTCATATCAGTTCCATATTCAAAATTGAAATTTCCTCATTTTCATTGTTGATCATCTCACAATGTTTCGTACCTTCCTCTTTCTTTTTTAAGTTTGAAATAATTTTGTCTCTTTTTTTCAGTTATCCTGTTTTCTGAATCTAGTGATATATATCATATCTTTTTTATATTTATGGGTTAGATTATGAGGTTGATGGGGGAAATTAAGAAACAGCAGTTCTCTGTTTGTAGTTTTAATTTTATGCCTTTTGTTTTGGAACTTTATCATCTTTACAAAGTAACATCTCGGGATGACCTATGTGGATTTTACCTAGGTTTATTTTCTTTTATCTATTTATTTTCGTTCATAAATCCTTTTGACAATTCACCTCTAAAGTTTCCCGTCCATCAATGATTATTCATTAATCATTATATTGAGGCCAGCTGATTCTATTATTTATGTCAATTTCTGTTTTCAATGTTCAATGTTCTTCCTGAAACATGTAATTTGAGTCTTGTGGAAATTTCCTCACTGCTAGGAGAACATTGAAAAAAACCTGAATCTGACTTCTTAAACTTGTTTCATTTAATCACATCTAATTTGACCTTACAGTTTAGATATGTATGCTATTTGACAGGTATCATATGAAAAATATTTTTCTTGGTGTTTTGAGGGATTAAAGATGCCAAGAGATTTATCACGATCCAGATCCCCATCATATCGACGAAGGCACTCACCGTCTCCTTTAGGGCATAAGTATAGCAGAAGAAGTCGAAGAGATAGAAGCCGCTCTCCGTATTTGTCCAACTCCCATCACAGGTGATCCCGTTTTATCTTCTTATCTAACTTGTACTGATTTAATTTATCTTAATGTATGTGTAACGAAAACTGCGACTTGCTTACCTCTTAAGCCATTTGGAATTTTATAATGTTCAAGTTTATCTGTACGTGTCCTACCCTCTTTTCTTGAAATTTTTCTGTCATGTTTCCTTTTAACATATGCATTTACTGCGCCAAAAAATTACTTTTCACATCCCATGTTAGTTTGTCACTTGAAAAAGAAAGGATATCATTAATGGTTATTTAATTTGATTTAACTAAGACTTTGGTGATGATTTTTTAGGATAAAGGCTTTGTTGGTTGTAAATTTTTCTGGTGGATTTTGTTTTCATTTCGTTTCACTAAAAGGGAGTTTTTTATAGCTTTTAGTTCTTTTAACTTTTGAATATGCACTTACAACATACACATAGTTTTACTTAGTATAAGTTCAATTGCTTTGTAACTGAGGTTATACGTGAAAAAGGATGTTGCTTCTGAATTTCATTAATGCAGAATGATTGTTTGGTGAGATCTACGTTGTGGTTAAATGATTTAATTTAATCTTTAAACATTTTCTTGCCAGAATTTTGTCATCTTTATCATTGACATTTTTCTAATTTCAATTTGCATAGTACAAGGTAGGAGTCATAATTGTTCTACTTCATCGACTTAATGCATGTTAATTGTTGGAACGAACACTGGTAGACCAAGTTTGCAGTTATTTTGGGATAGAAGTGAGATAAGACCAAGATATAAATTTTTTAAATTAATCTGATGAATTTGATTAGAAGAAAAAGAAAGGTAATGACCTTAATAAGAAAACTGAGGAAAAAGAAACTTGGTTTCTTCCCATCACTTGAGGAGTGAGCAGGTCATGGGTGCCGATTTGATGTCCTTTCATTCGTTGATTGTGATATTTGCTTCTTCTCGTGATAAAAGATGGAGCTCACAAAGGTTATTCTTAACAATGTATGAGGTAACTGTACATGTTTCCATATTTTATGTGCTAAAATGTGGGCGAACATTACATCTATATTTAGCATCCTTTCCTTCAATTTTGTCTCTTTCTCAATTGCTTCCATTTTACTATACAGGAGAAAGAGTCGGTCAACTTCTCCCGTAAAAAGTAGAAGTTCTCCCACATCGAGACGGAAAATTCGGTCTCCGAATGCAAGGCATCAAAAGAAACATCGAAATAGGAGTTCGTCGTTGTCTTCTAATCACAGATCCTCTAGTTCCAGTCTTGGGTCGCCAGTGCGCAAAACCCCTAGTGAAAAACTAAAACAGGATGAAGAAGAAAGGAAGAGGTTGCCATTTACTTTGCCACTTTCTTTTACCTTATCATCTGAAGTTTCATTAGGTTCACGCAGTTTGTGTTGCATTTTTTGTCACTGTTTTGAAATTGTGTTTTGGTTTTTGTTTGTAGTCTACTCTGCAATTTTGATGCTCCCCGACCATTCAAAAGAACTGTTTCTAGCCATGAAAACATGTAGATGTTACGTTATAGTTATTGCTTTCATTATTGATTCATTATCAATTTTCCATTATTTATTGGTTTTAAATTGTTGCGCATGGTATCTGGAAATTGCTTTCATTATAGTTAATAACAGTGCGTAGTTTAGAGTGCTTTGGTGATTAGTTTTTTAAGATTCAACATGAAATTTAACATTTTTCTGCACTGGCCTTTCTGAAGGAAGGTTTACAATAGTTTAACGTGGTATATTTGATGATCAAATTGATTGCTTCTTCGATCTGCTGTTCACCAGCTTTGAAACTCTGTTTGTATGGATCAGGATTCAATTAGAGGTATCCCCTAAAAGGATAAGCATGTTTTAATGCTTTTGTCATCATGGAGGTTAGTTTGCAAATATTATGCTAACAAAAAAAATGAAAGAAAGAAGGAAAAAATGGAAAATGAAAATTTGTACTTCATCTATTAGCATCAAAGTTGTTATAGGAAAGTCGGCATGAGTTGCTTTTGTGCTGAAGTTTTATTCTCTCGATCTGTCAGGCGACAGCAAGAAGCAGAGTTAAAACTGCTAGAAGAAGAGACTACAAAGAGAGTGGAAGAAGCAATTCGTCGAAAAGTTGAAGAGGCGTTGAACTCTGAGGAGATCAAACTAGAAATACAGCGGAGGATAGAAGAAGGGCGAATACGACTGGCCCAGGAAGTGGCCGTACAACTCGAGAAAGAAAAGGAAGCTTCTCTCAGGGAAGCCAGGCAAAAAGAGGTACATTTTAGTTACTATAAATAGGGTGAACAAAACCGACTTAAATCGATAGAATGACCCGAACTATAATTTTTTAATCCGGTTCTAGTCGGTCTTGATTGTGGTTCTAGTTTTTGTCTCAAAATTTTAAAATAAAAATATATTGATTCTCTTATTTTTTTGAAGACCATGTCTGCATCTATTTAAAATTGACTACTAATGATGTTCGAAATATTTTGATGAAGTGTGTTTCAAAATTTTCTATATTAAACTTAATAATTATCATAATATTGTGATTATTTTAATTGATTTTTTAGTTTGGTATTGTATGTTTTTATATTAACAGTCGTTTATTTTGTATGGTTCAAATTGTTTTGAATATTATTAGATTTAATTAATTTTGAAATCATTTTATTGGAAAAAAATCAATACAAGACCGTAGACCAAATTTTTTATTTAGTTTTGGTAAGGTTTTAGTAATGCTCGGTCCTGGTCAGATCCTTGTAATGCTCGGTCTTTATTCTAGTTCTAAAATTTTAATATTAAAATATATGGGTCGAGTTCTATTTTCTCAGAATCGGATCAAACTGGACCACATCTACCTCTAGCTAAAAACATGTAAATGGAACAAGAAAAAAGAGAAGTTCGATGGCTTTGAACTAAGATCGGGTTTATGATCGCAGGAACAACTTCGAAAGGAAAAGGAAGAGCTGGAAAAAATGCTGGAGGAAAACCGGAGACGGGTCGAGGAATCGCAGAGAAAGGAGGCAATGGAGCAACATAGAAGGGAAGAAGAAAGATATATGGAGCTTGAAGAGCTACAAAGGCAGAAAGAAGAGGCTTTGAGAAGGAAGAAAGAAGAAGAGGAAGAACTAAGACGGAACCAAATGAAACTCCTCGGTAAGAACAAATCTCGACCCAAATTGTCGTTCGGGTTTGGATCGAAATGACTCGATTGTTTTCTTGCATGTTCGGTTTGAAATGTCTTGTTTTCCAATATGAACTTGTGTTGTCTTTCGTGTGTTGGATCAAATGTACAACAATCTCATCTTTTTTGAAGCTCTTATTTTCATATTTTGAACTCGCTTTAATTTTAAGATTATATTTTTTTGGTACTTTTTTATTTACTATGTCAAATTATTATTGATATAATAATTATAATAAATAATTAATTTATTTTTTAAAATATGTTGGGATTGTAATAAATATTTATGATAATTACACTAAATACTTTGAAGGAATTTTTCAAGCAATCAATAACTTCGACGCTAGTTGTTTTAATGTCAATCTATCGATGTGTATCACTAACCAGATCTTTTTATTTTTTATTTTTTAAAATTAAATAATTTGTTCAAATTTATTAAATGCACTTGAAAATCAAGTTAACACTTAAAAATTGGATTTTAAAACTTGAAAAATTAAAATTACATTTACTAAAAAATGTAGTTGGCGAGCGAGCATGATAGATTAGGATTGAGGAGGGTTATCGAGCGATAACTTTACGTTAAGAAAATTAATGTCGCATGTATCGTATAATAAATTAAAAAGCTTGAGATGTTGGTCGTTAAAAAAATTTATTAATTATTTGGTAAAACTAGTCTAAATATTCTTAGCTGAGAGGGAAAAGATAATTAATTAATTAATTAATTCACCAACCCTCATAAAAAATATAAAAAAAACTAGGTTTAATTCCATAATTCACTTATAAAAATAATATTACGTTTATCTTTTAATTTTGACGTATTGACATATCATAATTAATTTGTGGAGTTAAGGGGTATTTGAATTCCTTTTTTTAATATCGTCTTTATCATGCACTATATATATATATATATAATATTTATTTGTCAAAGCTACTCTTGCGATTTTGAGAATAATGTTTGAATGACCATGAAATATTGTAATGGTGTTACTAAACAAATGTATAATAACGAATAAATAAATAATTAAAAAGCTATGGCTAGGGTTGGGCATTTGATTGCTGCTGCAACACTAGAACTGAAGCCGTCGTCGGAAGATCCGTAGAAGTCAAGAAGCTGCCGACGGGGCCGAGCTCCGGGCACTCACTCCGGACGTTCAACGCTAAACCCAATTCGCCGGTGGGAAATCTACCAGCCAGAAACAGATTGCACGGCTTTAATCCTCTAATCACCTCGATCGTTTCTGCGGAGTTCTTGACTCCTCTTTCGTCGATCGTAATCGAGTTATCGCCGGCGACTTTTTGCTTGTACTGCTCAAAGTATTCTTCTTCTACGACACCTGATCCCGGCAAGGAAGAAGAGTTTTGATTTATGTTGACTACGACGGTTCCCGACGCGGCGGCGGAATGAACGGAGAATCGAACGATGGTCAAAGTAATTCCGGGATGCTCCGCCATTCGGGTACCATAAGCGAGGGCCTCACGGTCGTCGGGACCGCCGATGAAGAGAACAGTTATAAGATAAGAGACGTTGCTAGAAGGGATATGAAAGGGTCCACCGAGTCCACGGTCGACGAGAATTCCGACGGAGCACGGCGCGTGGTCAAGGATTTTTCGGTTGACTACCCGGAAATTACTGCCGGAGATCTCCAGAGAACCGTCGATTCTCTGGTGTTTATGATAAGGAAGAATTATGATGGAAGCTTTTTTTAATCCGGCGGTGGCGCAGATGTCCTCGTGCATGGTCGAAATGGAAGAGATCGCCGTCATTGGCCGGATTGAAACCCGGCTAAGTTGCCGGTAAGTCTGGAAGGGGACGATGACCTGCTCGGAATCCGATTGTCGGCCTTTGATCCAGAAAGGGAAGCCATTTTTTCTAGCTTTATGGACCATTCGAATGGCGGAGGACCTCTCCGAGAGCTCCATCATATGCAGCGCATATACGCAGAGGCCGTCGCGTTTCTCCGATCCCCTCGACGCCTCGAGGAGGTTTATTAGCGACGGGATGTTTCTGGCGCCGTGAAAGCAGGCCAAGACTCTGAGCTCTGTGTCGGGATTTTCTCTTTCGATTTTTCTGTGCTTATAATCGTCTGTTTCTTGCTTCGTGTTCGGCTTGTAGACGGAAATCACGAGAGGGGTTGTGATGAATGTTGTGAAAACCGCCATTAAAACCATGATCGCGAAGGTCTGATCGTTCAAAACCTGCAAAAAAAACGCAGCTTTTTATGAGTTTTTGTGGAAGATTGGAAAAAAATGGTTGATTTTTCAGTTGAGATTTTACCTTTCGATCTTTCCCGACGTTGAGGACGATGAGCTCCACCAACCCTTTACTGTTCATCAGAAACCCGAGAGTCAACGCTTCTCTGGCCGGAATCTTGCACGACAACGACACGGCGACGGTGCCGACGATTTTCCCAAAACAAGCAGCGAGTATGACTAAAACAAGAACCCCCCAAGATTGCAAGCCTTGAATCGTCGTTATATCGGTCTTCAATCCACTGGATACAAAGTAAAGAGGAAGGAATACACCGGAGACAAGATCTTCCACTTTTTCCGTCAAAGCCCCGGCGAAAGCCCCGTCCGTCGGGACCAGAATTCCGACCACGAAAGCTCCGAACATGGCGTGAATTCCAATGAAATCAGTGACAAATCCAGCGGCTAGAACACAAGCTAGAGTGATGCATATGAATATCTCTCTGACGGGCTCGCCATTAGAGCATTGCTCATCAATCCATTTGAACAACGGGGAGAAAATAAGAATCGAAACGACGACAAACCCGATTCCGGCCAGAAGAACCCAGACAGCAACCAGAGGAGAATGGCCTGAGCCAGAAAGAACAATAGCAAGAGCCAGAAGAATCCAAGCCACCACATCGTTAACCGCCGCCGCCGACATTGCCATCCGACCAATATTGGTCGTTAAAAGCTTCAGTTCGGCGAGAATCCGAGCCAATACAGGAAAGGCAGTGATCGAAAGAGCGACGCCCATGAATACGAGAAACGCGACGCCATTATCGGCCTTGGCTATGGTTCGGCGGAGCACGAGTGATGAACCGATTCCTAGCCCAAAAGGGAGGCTGATTCCGGCGACGGCGATGCAAAGTGCCTTCCTTCCGGTTTGCCGGAGCGATCTGGGGTTTAACTCGAGGCCGACGAGGAAGAGAAAGAACAATAAACCAATGTTTGCAATGGTTTCCAAAACAGGAAGACTTTTGGATGGAAACACAGCTTCAAGATAGGTCTTGTTTCTTCCTAGCGCCGACGGCCCGAGCAATATTCCTCCCTGTACACCACGAAAAAATAATATTTTTTTAATTATTATATTCATCTGAAAAATAAGCTAAAAATTCGATTTTTATTTCTCCTGTGGGTTCCTCGTACCTCGTAGATGATCCTTAAAACTAGTCTCAAAGTCAAAAAGAGGAAGGAAAGTTTATACGTACCACGACCTCGGCGATGACCCGAGGCTGTCTCAACGGCTTTAGAACAACGGCGAGACTTCGAGTGACGAAAATAACTAAACATATTTGCAAAATCACCAGCGGAAGAGCAAAATCCAGAGGATTATCTCCCTGGAAGATTCCGTTTGAGGTCGTCTTCATCGGCGACGGAGACGCAGTCGCCGCCATTGATCACCGGAAACGGATCCCTGAAAAAAAGAAGAAACTTTTCAATGCAATCGAATTAAACAGCAACTCCAAGAAAAACCCATCAACCAATTCCAGAAATTCCTAAATCTCTGCTTCCAGCGAGCGTTTCTAAATAGAAATTCAAAGTTGATTCAAAGAAAGAACAACAATGCAACGGGAAGCATCAAACGATCAGAATTGGAAGCCAAAACACGACGAAGAAGAATAGCCAGTTGAAAAACAATCATTCTAAGTAATAAACTCAGTTACCTGAATATAGTGTATGGTAGAAAAAAAAAACAGAGATTTTTTCACAGTGCAGAGGAACATGAACGAGAAGGAACAAGAACTTCTGATATTTATAGGATTGAACGTATCTTTAATCAAATCTCAGTTTTATTTCTGCTAAATTGAATTTTATTATTTGTAGGATAAACTGAACTCTATCTCTAGCCAAATCAAATTTGATTTGATATTTAAAGAATTATTCATTTAGATTTCGAAGATAACTATGAATTTCAAACCATGATCAAAGCTTACATTTTTGCTTGGTCTCTCTGAATTCCATTATTTTGGAGGAGAGAATTTCGAGTTGAATTTTCTCCATCTGCTTCTTCTTCCTTTTCTTTAATAATTACAGACAGCCATGGAGAGATTCTGCTAATTTCGGTCAATTTCTGGGTCTTCTTCAGGCAACACTACTGTTCTTGGGACTGAGCTTGCTATTACTCTCTGACTATGGTACTGCTGAACCACCAACACCGACGCCGCCGTTGAGCTTTCCGGCGACGTCAGTAAGTTTCCAATTGGGCCGAGCTCAGAGTGCTCGATCTTCACGTTAATAGCGGAGACTACTCTTCCTTCGGGATTCTTTCCGGTTAAGATGAGATTGCATCTACTGAACTCCTTGATAGCGTCAATGGTCTCTGTTCCGTTTCTAACCATTTTCTCCAAATACTTGATCGACTCTTCTCCGGCGGTATCGATCCTGTTCTTCAACTCGTTAATGGCTTCATCGTTCTCCAACTCCGTTGAATGGGGAATTGAATTTGAATTGATCTCGATTCCGGCGACTTCTCCGGTGGCTTGGGAGCTTGCAAGGAAGCGAACGAGAGTGAGAGTAATTCCGGGATGCTCCGCCATTCTACACCCATAAGCGAGAGCTTCACGGTCATCTCGGCCGCCGAAGAAAAGAACAGTCATGCTTGAGGAAAGATTCCTCGCCGAGACATGGCTACCGCCGCCGAGTCCCCGATCGATCAGAATTCCGACGGAACAGGGCGCGTGATCCAAAACTCTCCGGTTAACTAGTCGGAACTCCGGCCTGGTAGTCTCGAAAGTTCCGTCGAGTCTCTGATGCTTATGATAAGGAAGGATTATAATCGCCGCCCTTTTTCTCTCTGCACTTCCACAGATATCATCGTGCATTTCCGACAACGGAGAGATCGCCGTCATCGGCCGGATTGAGACTCGGCTGAGCTGTTGAAAAGCTTCGAAAGCAACGATGACTTGGTCTGAGTCCGATCTTTGCGCTTTATTCCAGAACGGCAATCCGTTTTTTCGAGCTTTGTGGACCATTAAAATGGCGGAAGTTCTCTCTGTGAGTTCGAGCATGTGTAGTGCATAGACGCAGAGTCCTTCCCTCTTATCAGTTCCTCGAGAAGCTTCGATGAGATTAATCATGGTGGGTATGTTTCTAATGGTGTCGAAACAGGCTAAAATCCTCATCTGACTGTTCTTGTCTTTTCTGGCCACTGTTCTGTTCTTGTAATCCGCCTTGCTTGCTCTTTTGGCAGGTTTATAAACCGCCATAACAATCGGAGTGGTGATGAAGGTCGTGAAGATCGCCATTAGAACCATGATAGCAAAGGTTTGATCATTCAGAACCTGAAAATTCAATAAGGACAAGGCTTGATCGATGCAATGGAAAATGTAACAAGAAAAACTAAAACCCAGTTATGATTATTTTCGAACCTTTCTGTCTTTGCCAATGTTGAGGACGATGAGCTCCACCAACCCTTTGGTGTTCATCAAGAATCCAAGAGCAACTGCTTCAGCAAAGGGCATCTTACAGAGAAAGGAAGCAATCAAAGTACCGACGATTTTCCCAAAGCAAGCTGTAAAAATGACTAGAACGAGGAGGCCCCATGATTGAGCTCCTCGAATGGTAGCTATATTAGTCTTCAAACCACTCGAAACAAAGTACAAAGGAAGGAACAAGCCCGAAACCAGGTCCTCAACTTTCTCCACTAGAGCCCCTGCAAATGGCCCGTCCTTTGGCACAAGAACTCCGACCACGAACCCGCCGAACAGGGCATGAATTCCGATCATATCTGTGACAAAACCGGCAGCCAAAACGATGGCTAAAGTGGCACAAACGTATAATTCACTCACTGGCTCGCCCTCTGGACATCGCTGAGCCATCCATTTGAAAACAAGGGGACAAGCGAATATACAAAAAGCGACAAAGGTGGTTCCACATAAGAAAACATAGAGAGAGACAAGAGGCGAACGATCAGTTCCAGAGAGGGCAATGGCGAGGGCGAGGAGGATCCAAGCTACGACGTCGTTTACTGCTGCTGCAGACATGGCCATCCGGCCCACATCAGTGGTTAAAAGCTTGAGTTCGGCTAAAATACGAGCTAAGACAGGGAAGGCTGTGATGGACAGGGCAACGCCCATGAAAACAAGAAAAGGAGGTCCATTAACTCCTTTAGAAATAGTTCCTTTTAGCACAAAAGATGTTCCAATTCCCAGAAGAAATGGTAGGGTAATTCCTGCTGCTGCTATGCTTAAAGCTTTTTTACCAGTTCGGCGGAGAGATTTTGGGTCTAATTCTAGGCCTACGAGGAAGAGGAAGAAGAGGAGGCCTAGATTAGCTAAAGTGTCCAAGACTGTGAGGCTTTTTGCTGGGAAGATTGTGTCTAAATAAGCCTTGTTTCGACCCAAAGCTGATGGGCCAAGTAATATTCCTCCCTGCCAAAAAAGGTTTAAATTACTAGACAGTAGACAGTGTTTGATGCAAAAAATAAAAAATAAAAAATAACCCGTGGCTCTCGCTACTGCCTCTTTTAGAACAGTCTTCATCCTTTCTAATACTTCATTAACGTCTAATGGCCCCTCATATACAATTTCGTCTACTTTACTTTAGAGTATGTTATAAATATAATATCGTTTACTTTGTATCGAAATCCATGTAATTCTGTTATTGAATATGACCCAAAACACATGTTTTACACGAGAAAGATAATTCTACTTATAAATCGTGCATTTTTCATTTTTAAATGTGAAATTGTGCATCTATACTATAATAGACTTTCACTTGTTTTTTTCTCTAGGAATTTTGGTTAAGGTTACTACTTACAACAATCTCAGCAATCACCCGAGGCTGTCTCAATGGACGGAAAACAGCAGCAAGAAGACGAGTGAGGATAACCACGAGGCATATTTGCAAGATGAGGAGAGGTAGAGCAAAATGAAGAGGATCATCTCCTTGAAACAAGCCATTTGAGGTGGCTTTCATTGGAGTGGCAGAAACTGTTGCGTTCGTAGCCATGGTCAACCACTAGAAAAAACTTCACCAGCTGCAAGTCAAATTAGTTTCTGCGTTTATTAAACAAAGTAATTCCAATTTGGATGAGAATTTCCAAGTATAGCATGAGAATTTTGAACAAAATTAAGAAATATTCTACTAAACATGTGAACTGTGTTTAATATTTTACTGGCATATGAACTGCGTTAAATGACCTCTAGGAATAAAATAAAAACCATTCAATGTTCGTGAACATCGGGTCAACAAGCCCTCGGTGTGTATGCTTCGTTAATCAACGACGAAGAAGCTCAATTATTGATCTTTGATAATTGCCAAAAAATCAATAAGTCTAACACGTAACTTGACCCACTGGTAAAGATTTTCCTTCCCTTTCCAAGTTTCCTTGAACACCAACAAAATGCATCTTTCTACTGCTAAGAACGATGTCTAAAAGTCAAATGGAAAATATAATAAAGTATCGAATTGGGGGAGGGCCGCGAGAATCTGGCAAGCTCTATCGCATACTAGAAACCCTCGACACCGAAAATATGGGACCATTAAAAATCAATTGAAAATTTGGCGGCGATGAAATTCAGACTTTCTAAATACTATGCCGCCAAAAACGAATTATCAAAACCAGAGAAAAACAATGACTGAATTTGAATTTCCGTGCGTGTCTCGTATTTTAATCAGAAATGAACAAATCGCTGATTCCGATCACCTAAAAATGAAGTGGAAACAAAGTCAAACAGTACCAGTCGATTAACTAAACACCAGTCCATTTTCCTCGGGGAAATTTAATAGAACAATGAATCCGGTTAATTGCACAGATAGCACGATGAAAAACGAAATCAATCAAATATGCTAGTTCTAACATTGCCTCTCTGCAAACAAACAAGAATCGCAGAAAAATGCGAGAGAAATAGTCACCTCGATCTTCGCCGACCGAGAAAATTTTCGATCAAATTTTCTCAATCTTCTCTAGATTCGCAGAGATCAGAAGGCTTCCTACAATGGCTATTTTCTTCTTCAAATTCGAGAGATCCACTTCGAAGCAGAGAAGAGGAAGATATGGCTCGTGCTCAGAGGCGGGCCGGAATCGTTATATTTATAGAACCGTGTAATTTTGAAATACCAATTCTAGCCTTCACAACTGCTTTTCTTATCCATTGCAGTAAAGGGTGTTTTGATAATTCTAGCTTAAATAACTGAATTATGAATGTCAACGGTGAAGTTACGAGTACGGATTGTTCTATTTTTTTTATTAAACATTTAGGATAATAATTAACGGAAAATATGAATTTATCCCGTAAATTATAAAATAGTTAAATTAAATATCTTAAAATTTATTAATTGACACGTTTTTAAAATAATGTTAATAGATATAATATCATCACGCTTTTCTTTTATTTAATAATTTAATAATACAAATATTATCATGTGATAAATATTTTTAGGTTAATTAAGTTAAATAAAAATAAATTTTAATATTTCCAATTTTAACATTATAAATCAAATTAGCAAATATATCAAAATTAAATAAAAATATACTAAGTAGATATTCATTAAGATTAAAATAAATTAAAAAAATTTAAAATTCGAGATATTCATTAAGATATATCGAGACGCCATATAATGTTTTTTTTAAATTAAATAAATAAAAGTCAAATTTTGATTAAATAAGGTGAATTATTATCGAGTTTGTATACGTAAACGTAGAGACTTACGATTAATTACGAGATGAAATAATAGACACGTTCTTTTTTCATATTTGGTTGGCTAGTGGGACCCACATCTAGAAGTCAAAAAGTCAACTCTCACAATGAGGCAACCTGTCATCTGTTTAGACCTCCATGTACAGTTCGTTCGATAGTACCGTTTTAATGAGAATATAAAAATTCAAAAATATTAAATAGAAAAAGAGTTAATTATTGTCAGATAAATAATAAAAAGAGTTAATAAGAGCGCGTGCAACATGACTATCATAAGACGTGGAATTATATGAAACGCGATGTTTTATTAACGATGATTAATTATATAATCATCTTACAACTAAAAGTGTATTACACTTCATTGATTTCGATTGTCATTTGAAACACGATGAACAAGAATACTCCAAGTTGTTCAATGCACGCAACTTTTGTTCTTTTTAAGGTAACTAGCAAAAAAATCTTCAAACTAATCTTTACATGTATAGGAGCGGAGAAAGTAATCGAAACATGGATTTGTGCATGCTTTCGTGAAGGGTGCGCGCGACTTTAGTCATGTATGAGCGGACGTCCTCGTGGATAAACGTATTATTTCTTAATTTTTGTAATTAACATGTAGTTAATATTCTTTGTCCTAGTTTGTCTATGGTTTATGTTCCAAGTCAACTAATTATTGTCGTCAAATACATATCGTGTGTACAATCAAATTCGATATAGATAACATGACATATGATCGAGCGTGGAGCAAAAAACAACTGCCTATTCGACGGTTTAAAGTATTTTTGTTGACATTGAAAAGATTAAGATCGTTATGAATTCCTAAATCAAATAGCGTCGCAAAAGAATAATTAACTATCAAATATACCGCAAAATAGATTTTTAATTAATTAATTATTTACTATATTATTGTTGTTGTTCATTCTCATTTCTTAAGAAGAAAATTCCAAAACGTGTATAGGAGCCGAGAACGTGTCTCGGAGTGAGCATGGGTTTGGTCGGGTTCGACTCATAAACTAGGATAGAAGAGGGCGATGGAGTTCGGACATTCGCTTCAAAAAACGAGTAATATTCTTAAATTATCTTCTTTTTTTGTGTTATTTCTTGGCTAGGTTTTTTATTAGATGTAGGCACAAGCTGGTTCGATTCAGTCCACCCAGTTTCAAACCGGTCTATGGACCGATTATTCTAAAACTTTGTACCTATACCCAATAAACCAAACCAAATTTTAGGGTTTCGATTCAATTCAATTATGATTTTATAAAAAAAAAAAAATTACAAAGAATTTTTACTCTAGTTGGTTTTGCAGATATTGGGTCGATTTTAGAAACCCGTGTTTCAATTTTGTTTTTTACGATTTTGACTAGAGAAAACCGTGATTGAGCCATCAACCATATATTCCAATTGTAAGAAGAACTAAGACCGACCCAACATGCAATGTTTCTGGACGGTTCTGTCCACCCCTATACCTAACAAAGCACGGTCGAAGCTAATTTTCAATCCAGTCTGATAAGCATGTTTATATTATTAATGTCACGTTATTACCACCCGTTTTAAACTAGTAAACGAAACATTTTAGTTTGTTATTTTTCAAAGCGCAAAAAAGGAGAAAGAGTCAATGAGAATTTAGAAATTAACCGAGCCAGAAAGTAGCTCTCTATTAGCATTCGATTATTAGTTAATAAAATAAAGATAAATAAAAAAATCAGATTCGAAGAAGAATATTCCACGTAGTTTTCATTGGCCACGTCAAACCCCATCACTGCTGAGCTGGCAACTGACGTTGAATCTTCTTTTTCACACTCGGAAAGAGTTGAAAAACATAATATAGCTTTTAACATGATATTTAAATATTTGACCTAACATTATGTCACGATTGCTTAGCGCCCGCCCTTATCGACACTTGTAATCATCCTACGTTTAACGATGATGTATAAATATGATAAGAGCGTGTGATAGCCTATCTTACACGTGAAATCTTATCTCGTACCATTTCAACATTATCGAACGGTATATCAATCAAAGCCCGATTGTAAACGTGATTTGCAAAAGATTAGTATCTCGTGAGAGTGATGCTGATAACGAATTCTGGTTAGGGTTTGGATCCCGAGACTTGTAAAGCTATCAAAGTCATTATAACAATCGGATAATGTGTTATATTTCGTACAAATCATAATGTTGTCGATAGTGGATGGTTGATGAGTGCACAATGTGTGGACCAAAGGAAGTCTCGAAACACTACCACACTTTAAATCCCGAAACTTTAGTTAGGAATGCATATTGACCGTCTTCATAATGTATACACGAAAATTTAGTATTTGGAAAATGACGTTTGTGGTGTTGCCTCGAGCGTGTCGAGATGTTGTTGGTTATTCGGTGCGATTTCTAGGGTTGAGAAGGGTTGCAATTGTAGAGAATAAAAATGAACTGTGGAAGAAAAATAGAGAGACCGTGAAATAGTTTACGATGCAATATTTTGCTTTTTTTAATATTTAATTTAATTAGAAATAATTGTAATAATTTATTAGTATTGAAAGAAGATTTACGGGAAAGATTAAAAAGTACTATTTGGGCTGGGCCGAATTCTCTTTTTCACGTACACTTTCTGGGCCTCCAAATGAAAGGCCCACAGTGTTGGGCAAAGATCTGTCGACGTCAAAGCAGAGCAGAGCTGTGAAGGAGAGGGCAACGGCGGTTTCGTGTGTACTTAAAGCTACAGGGAGGGATCGGATTTCAGTGTGAATTTATGTAATCTTCGTTTGGGCTGAGATTCAATGAGGCACTCTCAAGTTGGCTCTAATGCAATCGTCCATACGTAGTTTTAACTTTAAATCGTAATGCATAGCAGCTGTTCGATGAATTGTCTCAAAGAAGTTAATCTTCTTTTTTTGCTGAATTTCTCTCCATTTATGAGCTAGTTATTGAGATCTCTCTGTGTTCTGAATGATATTCTCTTAAAGTGGGAAGAAACTGAAAAAAAAGCTTAATCTTCACACAGAAATCGGCAAGATAAAAGCTTAATATTTCGATGTTGTTTGATCTGTGCCTGCAATATTTGCTAAGAATCCAGGGCTAAATCAGTTTTGCTGTGATACAATAACTGAAATGGTGATGTTCTTGAGATCGGGTTCCAGCCGTGCAATGTACATATTAGCATGAAAAAACGGTGCTGCCCCGATTTCAAGAACAGAAACTCGATTCTTGGATGCAGTTTCAACGTTCAAAATTTTCCGACCCTGCAAATCGATAAGATTGAACGATGTCCTATATGATCTAACTTATGAGTACATGATCTTGCAGCTAGTGCGGCTTCAAGGCTCGTTGATTCGAGGAGGTCTCGAGATACAAGTTGGAGGTACTGCCTAAAAATGAGTTCTTATACGAATATCGGTTTATCCGAGTAAGAGAAATTCATGTTTAATTGTAACTATACCTTAATTTTTGCAAACATTATCAATGACATTGGTATAATCTGTCTGAAAACGTTCTAAGTTTGATGAAGTTATGAAGCTCTACATCCATGGAAGTGGTGATATTTACATCGAGAAAAGGGAGACCACTTCCGTCTGCAATCCCTGTGAGTTCATCCCAGAAAGTTGGAAATTTGGTCTGATTGTTCTTGATTAGATCTTGAATCAACGGCCGTGATTCTGCAGATTTGGCAAAAGGATCAAAGCTTGAGATTGAAGAACAAGGTCTCTTTGCAGCCTGCTTCTGATTAGATTGGTGAATCTGTTTCCTATCTGAAATCCCATTTGGCATCCATTTTCGCAGAGCTTATCCTTTTTATTTGTTTTATAATGAAATTCTCTGTATTTCAGCTGCAATTTCACAGAATTATTATCGTAAAACTTGCCTAAAAATGAAACCGGACAAGACTGAGTGATTCGGTCTAGTTTTAACATGGCTCGGGTTTGTTTCTTAGGTCTCTAGAACCGTCTTCCATGGTCGGGTAGACGATTCGAGGATCAAAAGCTGTAAGAACCGTGGTGCGATATCGCACACCAATGTGCACGCTTAAAAATAGGATGGTTTTTAGTTGAATATGCAACTAAGACGCCATCGAATTAGTCTCGAATCGGACCAAAACTTGAATCGCGATCGACCCCACTAAAATATGAACAATTATGAGAAGATATTTCGTAATTTTAGTGAATTATTTTATGAAATAATTATAAAAATCATACCATTATACAAACTCAATCAAAGTTTCGATAAAGTACATGAATAATAAAATCACGAAAAGAATATTAACTATCTTCCATTGACAAATATATAATTCAATTACCGTTTGATATATTTTTTAAAAATTAATTATATAAAAAATAATTATGTGGAATTAATTATTTTTGTCATTTTATATTCCACCTTTATTTGCACTACTTTTGTTTTAATTAAAATAATTATGAGAATAAAGACGATAGAACCTCCAAAATGGGAGTTGAAATTCCCCATTTTCCTAATTAATTGGAGATCATGAGGAACAGAATAAATGCTGATTTTTAAGGGTTAAAAGTGTACATTAATGTCTAAAAATTAAGGGTTAAATTTAATTTAAAAAATCAATATGGTTCAATAGGTCAAATTCGATCCGATTGGGTATTTAAAACCGATTCAAAATTTCAAATTGATTACAATTCTACAATTAAGCCAATTATCAATATAAACTGAAATTTAATTTATTTTTTTTATAATTTTTAAAGTTTATTGGTTGCTCGACTAAATATACTCAATTTAATGTAACCTACCCAAACTTTTATTGGTAAGTTATGTCCGAACCCAATTACAAATCATATTCAAAACTAATTAAACGTAATTATATTTCATTTCCCACAATTGAATCATTAGGATATTATGCTTCTTTAATGAGATGAACAAATAATTGACGAATTCCATCTTTCAAAGATCATTAATTTAGGCGTAAAATCTAACTAAATGAGAATATTGTTTCATTTCTTGCATGAAAAACATCGACATTTCAAGCTTCATTAATGCTTACAAATATGCACTGTCTCCGTTGTTACGGAAAGTACATTGGATCATTAAAGCAACAGAGCTTACTTTAAACCCTATCAAGTAAATTACAGCTTTAGCAAGTGCTTGGGTTTATTTAAAGATTGATGGAAGCACTGCTGCAATTATCCCGATTGGATTTTGAAGTAATTGTGCTGTTCTTGAAGACATAACCTAGCTTCCACAGATCTTGCCGGCGAACAACAGTTCGTGTTCAGCCAAGTCGATTCGATTAGGGTTTGAGATTAAGATTCCTGATACCAGTGAAGGAATATTGGAAATCAGCCCAGATAATAAGCTACAACATCCAGTCAGGCTTTGGCCACTCCACTGGAGTCCACTTCCGAAATACATGAACCCTAATTTGGCAAAAAAAAAACGACCGTATGAGAAAAACAAACTCCTAAAACGAGAAAAGGAAGAACCCAATACAGTTATGATGCTCTAGATGGAAGACTGGTCAGTAGAACTGCAAATGAAGACCAAAATCACAGATTTTAGCCACTGAAATCCAAGGCCATTATGGTAATTTAAGACCTAACCAGGAGACATATCAGTGTCTAGGAACTTGTTGCAGCATGAGGGCAACACCCGAGACGCTAATGTCGAAGAGCGTGTGCAGCTGAACTTCTTCTTCCTCATCGCCTTCGCAAGCTGTTCAAAACCCTAAAACAACCCAATTTTTCTCCAACCAAGAAACGTTAAGATTCATACAAAAAACACTCCCATTTTCGGGTAGTTTTAAGAGAAGGGTAAGTGAAATATAGATGAAACAGTCTACTAGAAGTCATTAGTTAGGGTTCATAAGCGCAAATCGGTGTCTGAAAGAAGATCAGAAGATTGAAAACCATAAGAGCGAATATGGAAAATTGTAGAGAAGATTTGAAGGACATTTAAAGAGAGGGAGCTCCCTTCAGTCCAAGTACAGAAAGTCTAAGATCCAATTTGTCTCCCGCTTCATTCACTCATTTACCGAGTCACGAATCATAGTTTCAACTCAGTATTTGGATGAATGAGTCAGCAGCTAATTGAATCTCGTTACCGCCCATGAGTGGACTGAAGAAAGCTCTCTCGTCTCAAAACGCTTAAAAAACTATCTTGCGTAGATGAAAACACTTCAACTAGATCTACTTCGACATGCGCTGAAGCAAAAGACTGAAGATCTGATCCGAATTCCAAGAACAACCCACTATTCCATGGAAAACCCTAGAACAAAACACCGATTATAGGCAGCTAAATCCATGGAGAAAGGGGAGAGCAAATGGAGGAAAAGATGAGGGTTCAACAACTATCGCTGTCCAGCAAGAAACTGGTGGATACTTATGGATCTTAGCTGGGGAAGAAAGGCGTTATATATAGAGAGAAAAAGAAAGACAGAAACCAGACAAGAAGCAGTAATTTAATAAAACGAAGAGGCAGTTCATATTCATATTCTTTTTGGCTCTCATGTTGCCATCCTACTAATTCCTTGCATTACGGGATGCCCTCTGCCTGCCTATGCTTCAATTCAAACCCCATCTTCTATCTTTTTAAAATGTTTCTTTTTTAAGAACATATTCTGCAATAAATTAACTCGTTTCGGAGCTCTTAATCTCGGTAATTCGATCATATTTTTCGTTCATTTTCACTGTGTTCTTCGGAAAACTACGGTGCAAAAAGGGAAAGAGAGCTTCGTCTTCGAGTGAAAGTACAGTTTACAAATTCTTCGACTGAGCACTGAGCTTTCTTCCCTGTTTTTAACATATTTTATTCCGAAATGCGAATTGATTTCACACCAGATCTTTAGTTCTTCACCCCAGACAGGCCTGGCTCCAACACATGTTTACCACTTGTAGTTGTCGCTCCAAAATTTGTCGAAACCAGTTGCCAGAAACAGTTTTTTCTACATCAGCAACGTAATATACCATCAATTTTCAGCAGTTTTAAAGCAAAAACGATTCTCGTAAAGCCATTCAGTTGATTTTTTCGAGCTATTAGAACAGTAAAACGTTCGTGATTAGCGGAAGTACTGTGAGATTAACAAATTTACAGCCAGATAAATAGCAACGGGGATGAACAGAAACAGAAAAGAACAAAAGGAAAAGAAAGGAGGTGATGAAGTACAGAGCAAATCTACGTATTTGATAATAAATTGAAGCTGAAAAGACTCATCTTTAATGGCAGTCAACTACTACGTCTTGTAACGTAGGCCTATAAAGAAGAGCTAGACTAGGTATTAGCTAGGTATGGTGATTTACACAGCAGCTGCTAATCTCATCTTTATTTTTCATTATTTGTATTTTTTGGCCATTTAATTATATTAATTTCCTTTTTGTTTTCAATTACAAAAGTGGGTTGTTTATTAATTAAATTTTTTATTTAAATTTAAAAAAGAATTAATAATAGGAGGAATTCTAGGAAAAGAAAGAAAGGGTTCAACTTTATTGGTACTTTAAAATGTTTAATTTAATCCCAAACTCGAGTACAGATTTATGGCTTTAATCCAATCCAGTAATTACTTTAATTGGTCATTAATTTTGATTGCTGTGATCTATTCCTCTTTTTTTAATTAATTATTTATTCTTCAATTTTCAAATAAATAAATATTTAATATTTAATATTTTAATTTTATAACCCGGTAGAGACTAGAACTATCAAATTCTAATTTCTTTTAATATCATACTATTTATTTTTTATATAATATTGGTCGTTTTACTTGGAAATCTTAATAAATTTGTTCTTAATTCATTTAAATGTGATCCCAGAATTGTCAAATTTTACTTTCTTTCAACCAAGTTAGATTCAATTTTGAACCAATCGAATCCAAAAAAAATTAACCGAACCAAATTAGTGGAACAAAAATGCATGAACATGACACGAAACTTGAGCAAATCGATAAAAAACCGAACCGAATGAAACCGAGGATCCAATCATAGATTCCAAAAAAGAAACTTAAAATCCAATCCAAAATGCAAACGGACGAGCAAAAGAAAGACGAAGAACTCAATAATCATTCACAGCAATGGCGAGTGGAATAAACTATGATTACAACGAAGAAAATCGATCACGTCAGATTCCCATTTTTCTCTGAACATTTACAGGTCTTATCACTCCGAAGGCCTGAAACCCTTCTCTCTTCACTACCACCCTCGTTTTCTCACGTCCAATCATCACTTTTCTTCCTTCTTTCTCTCTCTACTGTCATCCATCTTCTCCATCTAATCATCCAAGCTTTCTCTCTCCTCCTTATTCTTCCTTGTTTCGCGTACTAAACTCTTCATTTTAACCTATCGGTTTGAACTGGAGCCCGTGAGCTTAGAAGATGAACCCAATCCGGATTGCTGCCACAGTGCAAGCTCAGATTCTGGCTGAAGAACTGCAGCTTTTTCGCTGTGTGGGACGTGTTTTTAATAATTATTAGCATGGAATCATGCCTTTTTATATAAGATTTGTGGGAGAATTATGTTCGTGGACATGGTTGGTTGACAAGACATGACAAAGAACAACAGTGCTCTTGGCTTTTGTTTTTGATAATTTATAATCTGGGTTTGATTCCAAAGATGCGTTCGATCATCACCCACGGAGATTCCATCTGTTTTTAAAACAAAGAGAACTATATTTTTAGTAAATATGCAAAACAAATATTGGGTCATCCCAACTACGATGAGGTCAATGAAATATTGGGTCATCCTTCTCACGGCAAAGTAAGTCCGGTGAACAATAGTTCTTGTGATTAACTCGAATTGCAGTCATTGAGCCTGTTTAATTAGCCCAAAGTTGGCTAAAAGTGCCCGCCAGACTCAAGATTAGTTCGAGCCAAGGCCCATCGGCCCAAGCTTGAACAGACCAGACTAGGCTCGAATGTCGGTTGACCAGGACCGGGGCGACCGGCCTGATCTGGCGGAGTAAAGCAAATTTGGGTCCTATTTCAAAGCATGCTCAGAAAAGTATATCCATCATTAGAGATGAAAAAATTACCTCTCATTCTGCTTCTTCTTACCTAATTCTCTTCCAGGAAGATCATACTAGCAATGGAGGTTTCGATCGCTCTACTTTTGGCCGTCTGTTCTTGCTCGATTGTCCACGGCTTTCGGAATCTTTCGACCCATTCGCTCGATTCTTTTCTCCAAGATTTTGCACTCGAAAGCTTTTCCCACCACCGCCCTCACACCGGAGCTCTATACCGAGCTATCCTTCCGGCGAATACTTCCGGCATGGAAGTTTCAATTACGCGGCTGAGAAGCCGGAGATTGTGGAACCGGGGAGCCAATTTCAGCTACTTCGTCATTCCAGCAAGAACAATTTCAGTACCTCAAGTGAGAAGACTGGTTTTTGTGTATCAAAATCTGGGAAATTGGTCTTCGATCTTGTATACAATCTCAGGTTATTCACTTGTCACTACTGTAATAAGCTTCGTGGCTTTTGATGCATCAAATATAAGCTCAAACAGTACCAAAAAGCTCAGAATTAGAACCATGGGAGAACCAATGTCAATTCATTTTCCTGATTTGGAAGTCCCCGATAGATCACTTTCAAAAACAAAATGTGCTGAATTTGCCGAAGATGGAAGAGTCAATCTAAGTGAGATGAGCATACCTGGAGTGTGCTATGCATCAAACGAGGGTCATTTTTCAGTTGTTCTTCCTCTGGAGAAGAAGAGAAGAATCCGGTGGGTCTGGATTCTTGGTTTTGTAATGGGCATTGTTGTGCTTTTCGTAGTCATCTATGGAGGAATCACATCGGTGATGGCAAAGAAGAAGCTTCAAGTAATGGAGAGAAAAGCAGACGACGATTTGATTCTCGAGCGTCGATGGATCGGTAGCAGTAAAATGCCTTCTGCTACAACAACAAGAACCCAACCAGAACTCGAAGATGCAAATTCTTCACAGCTTTCTTCTCTGTAAATCTAGGATTAGTGTATCTAGGATAGTTGTTTCGTACCTGGTTTGAAGGGTGTCTATTTTCGAGTTTTCTCTCTTTGATGGTGTCAGAGCAGAAGAGTTTGGCAAATCTAGATACCGATTCTGAAACAAAGAAGGCACGAATTCTCCAACAAAAACAAAACTGTTAGAAATTAATGTGATGAAATAGCATCTCTTAGAAAAAGGAACGTATGCATATAGTAATGCAAGTCAATTTGAGGACTTTAAAACACAAAATCAAGATTCTAAACCAGAATGATAGATCTTAATTGTCTTGATATTCAATTTAATCGATCAAGTTCATAAAACAAAAACAAACAAACCTTAATTGAGATTTTGCATTCAAAACAAAAATTGTAGAAATTAATGTGCTATATAGCAGCTCCAGGGGCTAATCATCAAAGTCATTTAAACTAGTTGTACCTGCAAGATAGACCATATAAAACAAACATATGCATATAGTAATGGAAGTCAATTAAAATTTAAGGAAAATACAATTAAAACACAAAATCCAGATTCTAAACCAGAATGAAGATCTTCAATTTCCTGATATTCAATTTACTCGATCAATTCTATAAACCAAATAACAAGCAAACCTTAGTTGAGACTTTGATTTCAGAAAACCATGCATTTTATATTTTATTCTCAGCACAATGTTATCCAAAAGAATTACTCTGCCAGGGGCATGGTAACAGAATCCTCAATGAGATACATAAGCTCAAATCATATATGAGAATCATAATCACTCACTTGAAACAAGCAACTAATTAACCCTAAGCAGAGCTCAATTGAGAGCACCAATGCCATCACTCTTCCGAGCAATTTTAGACCACTCGGTATGAAACGCACCAGGGCGATCGATTCGTTCGTAAGTATGAGCTCCGAACAAGTCCCTCTGGGCTTGGACAAGATTGGCAGGAAGCCTTGCCCGCCTGTAAGTGTCAAAATAAGCAAGACTAGCACACATCCCTGGCGTGCTAATTCCAGCCGATATAGCCAATCCAACAACTCTCCTCCAGGCTGCTTGTCTCTGCACCATTTCTTTAGCAAACTCTGGATCCACCACCAAACTAGCTAAATTTGGATTTCTTTGATAAGCCTTCTTAATCCTATCCAAAAACACAGCTCGTATAATGCACCCACCTTTCCAAATTCTGGCTAACTCTCCCAAATTCAAATTCCAACCCTTTTCAACGCTCTTAGCCCTCAACAAGTTCATCCCTTGAGCATAGCTACAAATCTTGGAGGCATACAGTGCCTGCCTCACATCTTCGATCAACCTCTTTTTATCTATCCCACTCCTTATTGAACCCACCTCCTCCTTCAACCCTGCTTCCTTCAAAACCTCAGAGGCATTTTCCCTCTCCTCTTTCAACCCACTGAGATATCTACAGTCCAGTGAGGCAGCAATTGTGGGAGCTGCAACAGAGAGCTCCGCTGCTTGCTGCACAGTCCATTTCCCCGTCCCCTTCATACCAGTCTTGTCCAAAATCTTATCGACCAAATATCCATCGCCATGCTCATCCTTGACCTTGAAAATGTCCGCCGTGATCTCAATCAAAAAGCTCTCCAGCTCTCCCCTGTTCCACTCCGCGAAAATTTCCGAGAGCTCGGAATTCGACAGTCCCCCAACGTTTTTCAAAACGTCGTAAGCCTCAGAAATCAGCTGCATGTCGCCGTACTCAATCCCATTATGAACCATTTTAACGAAATTCCCCGAACCACCTTCACCGATATATGTAACGCAAGGACCATCTTCAACTTGCGCCGCCACTTTTTTCAAAATATCCTCGACATTAGAATACGCCTGAAAAGATCCCCCAGGCATCAAAGAAGGCCCAAAACGAGCACCCTCCTCGCCTCCAGAAACCCCCATACCCAAATACAAGAGCCCTCTGCTAGAAACCTGAGCAATCCGGCGCTCGGTGTTCGAATACCACTCATTTCCGCCGTCAATAATGGCGTCTCCAGGCTCCATATGATCAGACAAGGCCGCAATAGTCTGATCGACTGGAGCCCCAGCCTTGACGAGTATGATTACAGATCTAGGCCGTTGGATTGAGAGGATAAAGTCGCGAGGATTGTACTGGCCAGTCAGAGGAAGATCACCTTCGTTGTTTGCACGATGCACAGTCTCGTCGACCTTGGAAGTAGTGCGATTGTAGACGGAAATGGGGAAGCCTTTCTCGGCTATATTAAGAGCGAGGTTTTGGCCCATCACGGCAAGGCCGGCTAGTCCTACACGGGAAAGAGCAGTCGAAGCTTCCATTGGAGACGGAAAGGGTTAGCGCCGGCTAAAGAGAACGGCGGAGAGAGAGAGAGAGGGGAAGAAATGGGGGTTGGTTGCTGGGAACGGAGGAGAAGATGCAGATAAATAAATAAATATTTATTTAAATAAGGAAGGAAGATGACGGACTCGCCGAGGCTGTGAAGGGTCAGTTTCAGTTACTGCCTTGTACATAGATTCCTCCGCGGCGGCTCTTCAAAACGGCGACGTATGATACGAAACGATGACGTAGTTGCTAGTTCACCTTTACACGACGTCGTTTCGAACTGAGACCCAAACTGATAAAAGTTAAAACAGACTAAAATATTAAAATTCTTAAAAAAATTGTAAGACTGAAATAGTTAATTAAAAAAATTTAAAATCAAGTAAAACTCAATAAAAACCTTAATAAAATTTGATATAAATTCTAAAATTAATTATAAATTTATTCAATTACTTAAAACATAATTAATAATAAAAAATATATTTTATATTTATATTTTAATTTTAATTTTTTTTAAAAAATAAAATAAAAATGAAATAAAACTGAAACTGTTGGTTCCGGTGTCTGTTACAAAAATCTAGAACTTTGAATTCCGATTTTGATTTTATTTTGAAATAAAACTGAATCGAACCAGCTCGTGACTACCCCTGCTCAAAAGATAATCAATAAGAACTAAAAACAGAGAATTTCGAAGATGCATTTATTGATGTTGAATAAAAGGTACAATTTAATTGGTCTTAAGATATGAAAATAACTCACAAGATACAAAGTAGACATTGCAGATAATCATAAATATCTCTTGGCCAACGGATGTCGATACTGCAGCACGATTCAGCCCGTTTTCCGCAACTTATCCGAAGAGCCGCTTACGGATCTGCGACGACATAGTCAATCTAAGTTAGAACAAAACCGATCGAGATACTCGTTTATGAAGATATTCCAACCCAGATTACCAAAGTTCATACAAACAATACACATACACCCACTTGATCAATTTCAGAGAATATGAATACTTTGTACTAATAGCTCTTTGATCTTCATAACTGAATTTATTGAATACAATATAACAATGCTATCGAATTTTAGATGCTATCGAGTAGTACACGATTCAAAATCGAAATAGAAATTGAAAACTTTTCTATTGTTCAGTTCGATCTCCAATTTGACTAAGCCTTAGGATTGGTGAATTCTTCTAACAGATTATATGCAGCAATTTCAGATTATGAGTTGATTTGCATCTTTGTCTTGAAAGTGGATGAGATTGAATTTTAATCTTATTGCAATTGGCTAAAAAAATATGCAGTTCTGGTTGCCGATTGTTTTTCCTAAAGAAAACGAACTAATATATAGGAAAAATGTTATGACTAACAAAGATAGAGGTTATGTCGAGAAATGAGAAGTACCTCGGGAAGTTTCTTACGAAAAACGACATCCAACCTCGCGTCAAGGGTGTTCTCACAAACAATCTTTCCATCGCGTGATGCAAGCACCACACCTCCAGAGCTGGACGACCAAAAAAACTCAAAACATTATATGTTCATATCAAAACAGGTTTTGGGATTATTAAGTGAGAGTAAATATTTTATAATTCTTCTACATGACTGACTATAATACTGAAAAACCCGACGACCTTTGATCTATTTACGAGCACATATCATTGACGACACACAACCGAATCTGAGCAAGTGAGCAAAATTAGAGGGATATAATGGAAGGACAAGTATCAAAGAATGATTAAATACCAATATGGACCATGAGCATCGTAGTGGGTTGGAGCAGGTGGTAGAAAAATACGAGTGTCAACTATAATTTCGGGAGGATGAACACTTGCTTTTTGAGCATATTCCTTCGCAGCAGATTGTAGCACATTCTCGACCAATTGAAGGTCATCTTCTCGACATCTCAGCAATACAGCCGGCTCTTTCAGTCGGAGCAAACTCTACAAGCACGGAAATAATAACACTTATCAATGAGCTTACATTCTGATACTGATAACAATTATCACATTGCCAATCCAAGAGGAATCAAATTATCCTCTATTTAGTAGTAAAAGCTCATTTACAAACAAAAGGCTCAACAACTTCAGACTACAAAGGAAAATCAAAGATATTTTTCAGCTTGTAGGAATTCTGGTGGAAAAAAAAAACTTATGGCAATAAAAGAGTAGGGATTTTTTCCAATAACTTCATGTGCAAATATATTTGTTAAGGATTGAGGTTTCTTTTCTACTGATACTTCACAATACCAATTCATGCCAGTTTAAGAAATTTATGAAAATTTAAAAAAAAATTGACAGTAGACATGGATAGAATGTCAAGAATGAAAAAATAAAAATAAAAGAACATCATTTATCACCTGAACGATGAGATCTTTCAAGAGATTTTTGTATGCATGATGATCACGGCAGACGGTTAGAAGTTCCTTTGATGCTGCTTCTTTCATGGAGTTAACGACATCATCCTGGGCTTGGAGAACTTTAATTCTAGAAGCATTAAGCTGCATGGAATATTCACTGGAGTAGACAATACAAATTAATGGTTAAAATCCTCTTTACAGCCCAATAAAAAAAAACACCACTTGCTTCTCTTTACATATTTCTCAGTTGATAAAACACACAGACCCATTAAGAATCAGACAGTCTAATAAGCGGTAGTGAAGTCAAAATAATCAAACAAAAATAGTTTTTACGCCAGTTAACCATTCTATTTCTATGGTCAAAATCCAAGTATGGGAATAAACAAGTTCAGCCACCCCCGTAAATCCTTCCCTGTTTTTATGATGGAAAATGAACATTCCTTACTTATGACGTAAATATACAACAAGTTCGTAAAATCTTTCATGCCAAAAGGATAATATAGTATCAATCACACAAAAAGCTTCATTCCCGAGATCTCGCCATGAGGTTTTAAACAAGTTGTTTTTTGGTTGAAAAAGATGCAGAACTACGAAAGTTCTTAAAGAAAAACTAAAGCATCAATAAAGATCAGACAATACATCTTTTTCCGAACATCCACTTGCTTCTCCTTTTTCTCGTACTCTTGTCTGATCTTCTTCTTTTCCGCCTCAACAAGCTGCAACTTCTCGATGTTAAATTCCTAACACAAAGAAGATTCCGTATCAGCTCCATGGTTTCATACAAAATAAATACTCAACATTCAACATGAATATAAAATTCCTCGAAAATAATCCATAAAATCCATTGAGAAATTACACAAGAAATACAACAAACCTAATTAATCCAAAATACGAGCTATTCAGCACAAAACAGATGGAAATCAACAATAAATCATGACCGAGAAGAATGCGAAAATTTCTGAAAAAAGAAACGAGCAAAGGCATACTTCTTCGGCAGAAACCGAGATCTCGTTCGCCTTTTCCTCCGCTTCCTGGCGGATAAACATCACCATTTGCTGGATCTGCTTAGATACATCTGCATCGTTCATCTTCACCGAATTCTCAGATCAAATCTTTGAAGGTTCTATCACTCTCTTCGGAGCTCTGCAATTTCTTAACTTTCTGATCGGGAATCAGACGAGAGATAAAACACCAGTGGCCCAAACAGCATCGCCCCTCAAAATCAATAATTGATTTCTGTTTTCATTTATATACAAAGGCAAGCCAAATGGCTCTCTTATCCTTAAATGCTGTGTCGTTTTGCGAATAAAACGTTTCGTGCTCGTGGGCGTGGGCTTGCTCTTGTTTAGCAATTCGACTTGTCGTCTACATAAATTTATGGCAATTAAGTCCTTATCAAAGAAAATAGGGTTAAAACTCCATTTACACCGGACTTTTAGTTAAATAATTCGATTCGAGCCTGAGTTTAAAAAAATCAAATTTTGGACTCTTCGAACATCTGATTCGGACGCACTCACCTTCATTCGAAAGAGTGATCCTCCTTGAAACGTCCGATACGGAGACAGTCACCACTCTTCAGACGTTCGACCCCTCCAAAACTTATATATTCGCTCATTTTTTAGCTCTTGGATGATTTAAAATAAAAAGAAAACTCATTTTTTAGTATAATTTTTATTCTGTCAAACGATATAAGATTGTGCACTATCATTAATATGTATTGTATCCTCATAGTCAATAATATATTTTTTTGTCATTGCCTTAGTCAAAAATATCACCGTAATCGAGTCAATGACATGATTAATCCTTTGATCGAAGGTTATAAATCGTTTTAAACATAAGATTAAGAAAATCTACTTCGGCATGAGTTCCAAAGCATGGGAGGAAGGAAGGGCTTCCTTGGACGGAGGAGGAACACATCGAGTTGCGATTGTAAATACTTTATCGCGACTATCAATTACAATGTGTATGCGTACACAAGCTAGATACATGTAGCGTGATACAAAGCATGCGTTTTAATAGAACATTACATCTTGTAATTAGCTTAGTGAGAATGTGAGAGAGTCGATCATTTATCGATTACCATGCACGTGCTTTACTAAGAAATAAGTTGTGTTTCCCAGTTTAGTGCAATTCGAATTCGGAACATCGTGAAATAGAACCGAAACTGAAACGAATCTGGTAGGGGCATGCACATGTTGGTCTGACTAATTTTATCTCGAAATGTAACCGAAACTGAAACTCACGGTTCTCGTTTTTTGGAATCGACACCGGAACCAACAGTTCCGATTCTATTCCGATTTTAACTTAGTTGTATTATATATTTAAAAAATTAAAATAATAATAAAATATTTTTTATTATATTTAGATTGAATTTTAAGTAATTGACCTGGTTTATAACTAATTTTATGATTTCTATCAGATTTTATTAGGATTTGGGTCGGATTTTACTTGATTTTAGAATTTTTGCACTCACGGTACCGGTTCTCGCTATCAACCTATAAATTACGATTTTTAAAAATTAGAACAAATACCGAATTATAACCGGCGATTCCGGTCCGATTTATAGTTCTGGTCCGATTTTGCCAATTATTAAAATTTGGAACACTAGTGAAATGCCCCATATTTCGTGGAGTAGATCGAAAGAAACTCAAATCAAATAACCGAATTAGATTTTAAAATTATTATTTAATTATTTTAAAATAACCGAAAACCCGAGACAGCTTCTTTTTTCGTGGAAGTCTAATCGGAACCATTCTGGCCCAATGAGGCCCACTTACCCAGCCCATTTCTCAAATTTACATACGACGCCGTTTCATATCAAGATGCCTATCATCCCTTCCCCATCAAACGGCTATGATTTGATTTAGAAACTTGCCACGTGGACATCTCATTGTTGACGAAAGCACTGGATTGAATCTCTACTGGATGCGTTAAAAACTAGGCAGCCTGCCTCCCACGTGAAAAAACAAAGCTGTAAATAAAACAAAAACAAGCGGTTAATGGTAAAACGCCAATGATTTACAGTAAGTACGATCTTAAAAGACTTAATTAATTTCGCTATTCCCAAAACCGCCCTGGTATTTAGCCTTAAACATGACTCAATCAAAGGGTATTTACATAATTTTGGTCAAACCCAGAATTGACCAAAGCGCTACTTTCAATAACAAGGTCTGTTGGTCGAGTCAGCATTGGGCCCCACTCTCTCTTCCCTTGCCATTGGATCCAGCTCTTTCGTTCCGCATCAATAGCCACGTGGCATCATCTCTCCCCTTCATTTTTTGCGGCGCCACAGAAAATATCTCCAAGGCTCGTCGGGTTATATCGCTTTCCACCTCCGGTTACCCGGAGCTCTGCCATTAAACTCGTCTCTTTTCTCTAAAATATTATTTTAGTCGAAAAATTAGCCGGATTTATGAAAATTGACTCTCTCAGATCCGATAAAATGGCGGACTTGCGTGACTCTCCGAGCTTTCTTCCTCAACTTCGGCTTATCTTCTCTCTGTCTCGCTCTGGTTTTTCACTGAGTTCAGTAGCTTGTGAGCTTTTTGGGTCGTGAGTGGAAGGCTATTTAGAAAAACTTACGCTCTTCTTTTTCGTCTTTGTCGTAAAGCTAGCTTGCTAGCTTCTGTAACTTATTTTCTTTTCCGATCGTTGCAACTTTCCGAGCTATTTTTGTTCTTTTTTGGTCTTGGGTTTCTGGGTAAGATTGTGGGTTTCTCGGCTTTTATAATTTGTTCTCCCACGCTCCTCTTTTTGAGCTGCTTTTCCTTGAAGTTTCTCGTTCTTTGATGACTTTATTGAGGGTGAGTATTTAATCCATTGATGGCGGATTTCTCTCCGTTTTAAGCTTCTCTTTAAAGGGTCTCTTCTTCTTTCTCAGCTTTCTCTGTCCTCTTTATTCTCCTCGTGTCTAGTCTGAAACGAATCCTCTCCTTTTCATTCTCTATTTACGGTTCTCTTCGAATGAATCATTCGAAAATCTGGTAGGAACCGGAAAATGACTGCCACCACAAAGCTCAGCCGGCATCTGAACCAGTTTAAACTCGTTTCCTGGCCGGGAATCGGACCTTAAGTTGTGAGAATTTTGGTCACTGATGGCGACGCTACTGATTCCTCAAGCGATGAAGAAAGACCCTTTTATCCTCGTAGAAGAGTTAAGAGGTTTGTAAATGAAATCACAATCGAGTCTTCAATGGTGGAAGGAGGAGTTTGTCTGACGAAACCAACGAGAACTCGCCGGAAAAAGTCGACTTGCAAGTCATCGGTCGGTCGAAACGAAACCGGAAACGGGGAAGAAATTTCGCGGTGTCCGGCAGCGGCCGTGGGGGAAATGGGCGGCCGAAATCAGAGACCCGATGCAACGTGTCCGTCTCTGGTTGGGTACCTTCGACACTGCTGAAGAAGCTGCCATGGTTTATGACAACGGGGCCATTAAACTCCGAGGACCAGACGCTCTAATGAATTTCGCCCCTCCGCCGAAGTTTTCGCTGGTTAGAACTTCGCCGACGAGTCAAAGAGCAACCTTCCCTCTCCGTCTTCCGTTCTCCGCCGCTGCCCTTCCAATTCTAGCGAAGAAGATTACGGCGGAGCTACTAAGAAAGAGACGGCGGAGCTTTCCGGCTGCCGAGATATTAACGAAGATTTCGTCGCAACGGAGAAGTTTCCCGATTTTCCTGCCTTCGAAACGTTGATTCCGGCGGATATTTTTGATTTTCATGCTTCATCCTCGAGTTTCTTCGATGGAACGTTTCTGCAACCTAGCATTTGGGACATCCAACGAAAAATCACTTCTCAGTTCGAGTGAAGATATCAGATTCGGATTCTCGCCGTGGCGCGTCCAAGACATCGGCGACCTTTTCGGGTCGGATCCTGTATTCGCTGTAGCTTTTTTGCTTCGGAACCCGCCGTGAAACGCCGGGAACGGCCAAGTTTTGAATCGGAGAATGAAAATAGGCTTGTTTTTTTTCTTAATTTTGTATTTGTTTTGTTAAATATGTATGAAATCTATCTCGGTTGGCTCTTTCCTCTTACTATTCATGAGACACGTGTCTTCGCAATTGACGACCTAATTTGGAATAATAAAATGTACAAGCAAAGCAACAAATCAGCAGATAACACGTGCCATTAAAACATATTTGTCTCAATTAATAAAAAAATTAATTAATATAATTAGAAATGAATTATTTCTTTGATGGGTCCAGGCAGTATGTAGGAAATACTAAAGATATTTATATTTTTAATGAAATTAAATTATTAATTTTCGGGACCTGTAACGTGGCAACTAAAATAACCTATGTTACATGAAATGTGACGTTCAATGGATAAGCTATGGTCTGGTTCAATCAAAAGAACCGGGAAGAATCATACCAGATTTCTGGCCGTACACGTATACACCCACCCATCCCCTTGTCGTGTGGCCGGGCCCCACTAGCTCAGCGTGACGGCGATTGTGGTCCATCTGATTAAGCGATTCAGCATGTAATTGGGGGACGTGGACACCGCTTTGAAGTTTCTTGCATTTTTCGATCGCTTGAGAATGCGAGAAACTACAATTCTAGGCTGGACAATGGATCAAGCTTCATAGGTTGGATCCACCCAGTTCGAACATTACAGGCTAAACCACGACTAAATCTAGACCGTCCATTACTGGTTGAATTCAAATAGCAGATTTACGTGCCTACAGCGTCGGAAGGGAACTGTTTCCGATTTTTCATTTAAATAGCAGAAGTTTCTGTGTTTTATTCCCTGAAGAAGAAGAAATTGAGAAAACTTACGGTTGAACAAGGAGATTAGGGTAAAGAGAGAGTGCCGTGACCCTTGTAGGATGAACAAGAAACAATCAAGTAATAAAAATCCACCAGCCAGTTAAATTATATGTAGAAGATTGAAATTCCACGATCAGTTCATCCCCTTCCAACCAATTTTTAAAAAAAGAGCAATTAAAATCACAAATCGAATCCAATTTCCCTCCTTCCTAGCTACATCGCTTGATTTCAATCCACATTTCACCTCCCCTTCCACTCGCACATGAAACGCATTACCATTGTTGATTTCAGAAGCTGTTAGATAGATCTGCGGAGTGGATGAGGTATGTGAGCGCTAGAGCCACGAGCATTAGCACGTACGCAATCCCCTGATCTATGGAAGTACCTGAAGATCGCCATTATCGTTCAACCCCGTCAAAAAATCAACACAAACGAGAAAATCTGGTAATCTGTAAATTATATACACTAACCGTCGCTGGAGGGAGCAGGAGCAGGCGCGAGAGACTGCGCCTGAGCGGCAGGTAAGAAGATGGCGAAAACAAGAGCGGCGACGGCGAAAAGTCCAAGAGAAAACCTAGAATCCGCCATTACTGCTTCCAGTGATTTCTTCGAAAACTTCCCTTTCCTCGAACCGCACCAATGGAGCTCCACAAGAAAGGTGGATCTCTCTCTGCGACGCCTCTGGAAGGAAGAAATCAGGCTCCAAAAGAGCCTCGCAGAGAGAGAGAGAGAGAAGATAGAGATTTGTTAGCGAATTTGAAAACTCTAACCTCCTAGGCGCTAATAAAGGGCGACGGCTATGGCGGAGGCAGAATCCTACAACTGTATATACGAAGGTTTTCGCAAAGGGGAGAGAAAGGCGGAGAGAGGAAACCGGGAGACCCGGTAACAGGGCCCAAGGAACGGAGTGGGCCCCACGGGAAAGTCTCTAGGTCTGAGTGGGTTTCGGCTGGTGGTGACGGGAAAGCCATGTGAGCCGGTCCGGAATCCGTGGTTCGGAATCTTCCCTCACAGCCTGTCACCTGAGCTGTACCCTTTGGCTTTCTTCGCTCAATCCCACTCAGCCACGTGTAGGTTAATGTGCTTTTCTCTTTCTGCCTTTCTAAAACAACGAGAATACCGAACCGGGGATCCGGGTCGGTTTGCTTCATATCCATGATGGATAATCCATCAGGCCCAGACCAAATAAATCGGTTTTAGTTTGGTTCTATGGTCTGATTTAATTTTGAAGACATTTAACTTTTTTAGTGGGGTTATTATCGTAATTACAATAAATTAAAGCTACTTTTCAGAAATTAAAGGCAGTCTCCTTTTAAGTTTTATGGCGTCCATTGAAAATGGCTGGTTTTATTTAGAAAACCCGTCTCGTCGTCTTCCTATCTTCTTATTTTTATCTCCCATTCATTGCGGCTCAGTAAAAAGCTCCAATTCAATCCCCAGGTAATTTTTCCATTTGCTTCCTTCTTCCTCTTTGTTGTTCTTCCTGGAAGAAATGATAATGTGGATATTCAATCGATTAACAAGATTCAGATTCATGCAGTTTTTGCTAGCTTTTTTCTCGGCAAACAATCGGAACCGCTTCATGATTCGATATCATAGCTTTTCTCCATGCATTTTTCAAGCAATCAACTGCAAAATATCGAATGGAAATTAGTAGGAATCTTACGTATTTCGTTGATTAATTTCAGATTGGATCTTATCTTCGAAATTTCGATCGATGGAGGAAAGCAATCGTACAACGGATGAACAGCTTACAATAGCTAAACCAGGTGAAATTTTTTCTCTCCGTCTCTGCAAATGATTAGGTGTTTCCTCCGTAGGCAACACTTCATTTTTGGATGTATGCATGTAGATATAGAGCATAATGTGACGAGGATCTTGAAGCTTATTAAGAATGGAGGCCATTGGAAGAAAGGGAAAGTTCAGAAGGATGCCAAAAAAGAAGCTGAGCTCGTAGGGCTCGTCGAGGATTTCTACCAACGCTACCGATCACTTAATTCACTGTGCGATCAACTCAAACGAGATTCAGAAGAAAGAGCCATTCCTGCAAGAACAGAGAGGGGAAAGCCTTCTTCTTCTACTCCCAGCTCGGATTCCGAATATTTTTCTTCTGAGGAAGTTAACTCAAACAACAGCGGTTTGGATTGCAATGACCAGACGGGGGACAGTAGCTCAAAGCAAGAAGTTGAGAGTCGGAATTGCGTGGAGATTAGAGATCTGAAACTGGAGGTTAATTCCTTGCGTGATTTGAAAATTGAAATGGCGAAACAATTATTACAGAGAAACCAAGAGTTGGAGTCTACGCGCAGAGAAATAAATGAATTAGATCAGAGAAAGAATCACGAGGTTTCTGAAATAATGAGACTCGTGAAAAGTTTGAAAGAGGAAGTGGCGGAGAAAACGAAGGAAGCACAGAGAGAACAGGAAGCGAAAGAAGGGTGCGTTGCTCGAATTACGGAATTGGAAATAGAGGGGGAAACATTACTCGACCAGAAAAATGATTTCGAAGAGAAACTCAAGGAGATTTGCAGCCTCAATGAAGAAGAAAAGTTGAGGGCAGAGCAGAAGAAATTGGACGAGAAAGAAGGGTTTCTTGCTCGAATTACTGAATTGGAAACGCATGTGGCTTCCTTACGTGACCAGAGAAACAAATGGGAAGAGAAACTCAACGAGATTAACAATCTGAAAAGAGAAGAAGAATCTATGGAAGAACAGAGAAAACAAGAAGAGAAAGAACCGTTGCTCACTCGAATTTCTGAACTGGAAATGCAGGTGGAATCATTAGTCGCTGAGAAAAATAAATCGGAGGAGAAACTTGCCCAGATTTACAGAAGCAAGAAAGAAGAAGAACCGATGGCAGAGCAGAGAAGACAGGAAGAGAAAGAAGGGTTTCTATCTCGAATCGCAGAACTGGAAATGCAGGTAGAATCCTTACTCGAACAAAGACATAAATCAGAAGAGAAAATTGACGAAATGAATGGAAAAGAAGAAGAAAAATTGAAGGAACAGCAGAGAAAACAGGACGAGAAAGAAGGATTTCTTGCCCGGATTAGGGAACTGGAAATAGAGGTGGAATCATTACTTGATCAGAGAACAAAATCGGAAGAGAAACTCGACGATATTAACCGGCTCAGACAGGAAGAAAATGAGAATTTAAAGACCAAGAATTCGGAACTGGAGAGAAAGTTGACGAACAAAAGGGATGAACTTTCGTCTCTCAAAAAGAGCTATTCGGCTAAGGAAGTTGAAGCCTCAACTCAGATTTCTCAACTCGTGAAACACGTTCATAGTCTGAAAGAAGTTTTGGACTCTTTAGAGGATCGGAAAAGGAAAGAGAAGCAAGAATTCTCCCAAAGAATATGTCAAATGGAGAACGAGAAAACCAAATTAAACACCAAGATTTCCGAGCAGCAGAAGCAGTTGAAAGAGCAAGAAGAACTCATAGAGAAGTGGAGAAAAGAGAGTAAAGAATCCAAAACCTTGGTTGCAGAGAGGAAAATGGCGGAAATGGCAGAAGAATTTCGCAAAAAAGTGGAGGCCAACATAAGAATTTTATACCAGAGGATTTTGGTAGCCGAACAGCTACAAGCAGAAACCAAAAGCAGCTACAAAACACGAAACATCGGCCATGAACAAGAAATCCAAGCTCTGCTCAAAAACTTCATCCCTGAAATAGGAGAGAAAATGGATCAAACAGCACATCACATCCGAGAACAAACAGATAAAATCCTGACCCAAATTTCCAGATCCTCAGACGAGCTCGAAACAGCCAAATGCAGAATTTCTGAGCTGAAGAACGATCTGAATCGTCTGGGCGCTGTAGTGAACGAAAAAGAAGAGCAAGAGTTGCAGCTGAGAGAGAAAGTGTGGAATTTAGAAGCAAAGGTGAGCAAAGAAGGAGGAGAAAAGCTGAATCTGATGAACGACATAGCCAAGCAGGAGAGAAAGGTTGGAGAATTGGAGAAGAAAGCGAGAGAGAGAGAAGAAGGAATGACGAGAATAGCAGAGGAGAAGAGGGAAGCCATTAGACAACTCTGCATCGTCATCGACTACCATCGCAGCAGCTACGATCATGTCAGGCAAGTGTTTTTGAAAAATACTCTCAAAAAATGATCCTATTATTTAATAACATTCCTATCGTCATCAATACCATGATATTCTTTCTCAAAATTTATACTGTTGATTAAATTACATAATAATATTAATACCAAGATACTTTTTTTGGATCTTGTGATGCTGCAAGATCCCATTTTTCTAGTATTTTTATGGGTGGATTCGGTTTGGTTTGGATTGGATTTTGAGTGATGAAAATTGAAATCGAACCCGGAACCTCAATATTCTGTTTCACATCGATTTTTTTGTCGATTAAATGATACAATTTTAAAATTTAACAAAAATGTTCAATTCTGTTCGAAAATCAATGGAAGGGTTTTATTTTGATGGATAATTCTCGAATACCCATTTGAAGATAGCTCGATCGGAGAAGGAAAGGAGCTTATATACCTTGAAGGGGCTGGTTGTATCCTCCATGGCCACCGCCGAGTCGAGCTTACTAATATGCCCATCAATGGAGCATTGTTTTCGGTCGCCGGCTCCGTTTGCTGGTAATTGTCTCTCTCGTCGGCAAAATTGTCGTACGCGTCGGGTCCTCGGACGAGAGCACCGATCAGAATCTCTACGGCAAGGGAAAGTTGAGCCACACTCCACGTGCTTTCACATGCTTCTAACTAGCAGCTGATTAGCTGCTTCTAACTCACTCGACTCTTCTCATTTTCTTATCTTGGGTCCTTAGCTCGTTAAGCCTAGGAGGCTCATTCGGCTGTTGGGTTTTTTTATCATACTTGTTAGATTCAGCTCATTAAGATCGTTTAGCTTGTTCAAGTCGAAACAATATTTGAGGTTAGATGTAACATTTCTTTTTTTTTTTTGACATAAAATTTTCAATTTTGAAAAGGCGTCTGGCTTCAAATTCTTTTCGTAAAACTCAGCAGAAGCGTTTGGTTATAATTGTGAAAAAAACTCATCATTTATTCAAGTCAAGCATAACATCACACGAAAAGCAAACATATTATCATATATATAAAACATATTTACAAAACGTAGTAAACATGTTTATAAACATTGTTCGAAACTAAACACTTCAAAATACATCAAAACATCTCTTGACATACTCACGGGTCGACACTTAACGATTCAAGCTTCTCGCACCAGATTTGCCTCCTCCACGGCGTGATTATCACATCAAACATGGAAGGAAAAGTCTTTCACCTTCATCTTCATCACATACAACATGAAGTATAACTTATGAGCCTAAAACTCAGTAAGAAATCTCATGAACTTACATGCCTAACATGCTCGTGCTTTCGTAAAAACATACAATTCATTTCGTTCTTTATCGTTTTCATTTACTTGACCTGCCTTTCCACCCCGTGACCGCCCTGACCACAGACCCCACCAAGTAGCACACAAGCCCTCTCGACTCGGAAAGCACATGCCCTCTCGACCCGGAAAGCACATGCTCTCTCAACCCGACTTTCACCTGTGTGCCCTGATCGAAAGCTTCACCCCGTGGTCCATCACATTTTCGGGTACTATCCTGTGACATCACCTAGCCCTCTCGACCAAGCTTACCACCTCGTGGCTTCATCCCATTGTTTCAGCTTTACATACATTAATGCATCGAATGCAGGAGACGTCTCATACCATCCTGACATCCAGTTGGGTGACATTTTGAAAACATGCATGAAAAATATTTTCGTTCTTTTCTTAAAACATGATGCATGAGCATGATCATGAGCATACATATGCATGACATATTAAAAATAACTTAATCATATGCAAACGTACAATAAGCAAGCGTCTCTCAATAACATGAATGACATTCATAGACTTTCTTGCATAATTATACTCATAAAACAATTTACACATCAAACATCAAACATCAAACATCAAACAATGTCAACAATGCCTTAATCAAGCCCAAATTGTTTGGGTCGGTGTACGGTGCGATATACCCCAACAGAATATTATCATTAATATACTTATAATCATTAATCAAATAGATTACTCATACTAACAATGCAACCTTAATTCTATTTTTTATGTTGTAGTCTCCTAAAGGGCCAAAGACAGGCAATGATTTACTTACATGATTTACTTAGCTTAGACATGGTATTCCAAGTCCTTAAGGATCTAATGAGCTTGCTTATATACCTTAAGATGATAAAATAAAATAATATAATAGAAACTTTTGGCATTCTTGACTTTTGCTACAGAACTCTGATCAAAACACTTAAGGTACCAATTTCATGCTTAAGATGTCTACTACATTTCTTCAGAAAATGTTGTGATGAGATTCTCACTTAAAAGCCTTATTAATTATACATCTTTAAAATCGGGTATAACATAATCATATTAGTTCATACCATGTTTTTACCTCAACTTTTGATATACACAACTTTTGCTACACTAATCAGATAAGAATGCATAAGGTATCAATCTAAACCTTAGAATGTTGACTACACTTCATTAGAGAGATTATAACCAAATTGTAACTCGAAGACTTCGTAAAATTTATATTTCAGAAACTGGGTAACATGACTTATAGTGTATACTCATAAACTACCTTCACAATTTCATGTATTCTTAACCATGTAACTTAAATTTCATCCCTTATAAGTCATTACAGCACCAAAATGAACATCTTAAAGGTATTTCTTGGTACCTTAGGGCTTGAGTCGTAGGTTTTTCCTTCTCTTGCACTTCTAGCTCTTAAACACCAAAATTTTTTGCACAAAACACTAGAACCTCACACTTTTGTCACAAACCCTACTTTTCTCACACGAATTTGGAGAGGATTTTAGAAAGGAGAGAGAGCTGAGGGTCGTGATGGCTAATAGTTGAAGACTCCAACAAATGTTATCCCTTTGAAAGGTGAAGAGTTATGTGGTTCAAGCATGAGGTGTCACCATCCAAGCTCACCACCTCTTCAAGCATGAGGTGACACAATTCTTTCCACGTGGCACTTCCCTATTAGTCAATCCTTAATTAATCATCGATTAAATTCCTTAAAATTTCATTAAAAGTCAACATTTCAGCAATAAATTGTCAACCTTTAATCAAACCCGAGAGTTCAAGGTGTCTCCCCTTTATTCAGGGTGTTAACCGCCATTTAAACCTTTCATAACGTTTGCTCAACAACTCGGATTTTCCTAATTCAAAAACCCATCTTTTTTCATTGAGTCTAGTTTAACTTTGTAGAAGACTTAAACTTCAAATTCGGAGCCTATTATGGTCAATTATACGAAATATCAAACATCGCTCAAAAGTCCATAATTCTATAGTCTGGTTTTCCTTATCCAACTTCAAACGAGCATAACTTTCTCTCCAGAACTCCAATATAGTTGATTTACCTGTTAATCTTCTTATCTAGATGTCGACTACAACTTTGCAAAAGAACACTTTGTCAATTAGGCTCTTTTAAGGCATGATATGATTGAAACACAGAAACTACTCCGTTACTAAATTTCAACCCGACATTTGTTACCAACCGTTAGGTTCTAAGATCCATAACTTTTTGTATACCTTTCTAATTCAAGAAATTCTTGTTGTTGTAGTTTCATGTTCTAGTCTATTAAATGTATTTGAAAGAAACCAAATTTATGTGAAGACCCTAAAACTTTAGAATTATGTAATTACTAATATTGTTTCTAATTCATCAATTCACTACTTCTAAGATGTAATTCTATCACCTTATTCATCTTTTTTTTAGCACATTTCATACTCTAGTTATAACACACTACATTTATACAAATCTAATTTACATAAAAAAGTTGGGTGTTACATTAGAATCAACCGTGTCGCTTGTGTCTCTAGAATTATGTAAGACGAAATATAAAACGACATTGTAAAATTAAGATGATTAATCGATGGCTGAATCAAGCAATAATTCAAATTCGGGTTCCACGTTTCAATTTTACTAATTCGTAATAATATGAAAAATCGTCCATCTGCGAAAAATCGGACCCGAACACGGGACCAACTTTGCATGAACAAAGAGATCTGGCAAAAAGTCGAATCGACCCGAACACGGGACGAACCTTCAATCTTTCCAACCGTCCTTGTTCAGCCGGCGAGAGGCCAGCCCGGGGGACGAAAAGCTCGGCGTAACAGCCGTGGAAGGTGTCATCGGGGCTTCGTCATTTCCCCAATCATCATCCCAACTATTATCCCATCCATCATTCGCTTGCAAAACCGATTTGTCTCCTATCGAAATCGGAAGTCCCATGTGTAGCCTTTGATATTTAGAGCTTCTAATAGAAAAATGCTTCTTTCGAACGATTATACACGTACAAGCAGCAGCCGCTGTCAATATTGAAGCGAAGGCAACGACTGCTATGATGGGTGATCGTCTCAAGTAGCTGAAATATGTAGTCTCGAGAGGATTATCGTGATTGCCCTTTTCTGCATTTTGTGTGATTAGGTTTCTGAAATCGAGGTTGCATCGGGATTTTCCTGAGTTTAAAACAATGCTGTCCCCATTTCCATTTCTGCCTCCATCGGCGATTGAAACCTTCACCTGCATACAGTGAAATGATTATCTGAATCCGGTTTAAGTTGTGAATATAGTCGAAGGTATCTCAACGATTTAGATTGTGAAGAATCTGAGATCACAGCTAGAAATTGAGATATGATTTGAGATATTATAGAAATCTTTCAGAAAAAAAAAATGAAAAGCAACGGCAGACCAACAATTGACCGAAACAACGAGTTTTATGTTGCTCTATCTTATGTAGTTGCTTGGCTGAAACTTCTCCAAATAGAATCTTGATGTAGCTTTACACTAAAACCATGAAAGGGTGTTAGAAATCGAAAGATATTCGAGAAAAAGAAAACTAAATAAAAAAATCAAAAATGAAACATTGGATTTAAACCAAAAAAAAAAAGAAATCTTTACCAGAAAAAAAAAAACAACAGGCATGAGAATAAAGAACTCTTTGAAAATAAAAATATAATCACGAGTTTTTCAACTCTAACTTCCATACAATTACCAAAAAGACAAAACCTTAAATGACATCTAGAACGCAAGCTCATCGATGCGACCCAAATAGAATTCGACTCAAACCAAACTCTACCAGCTAGAAAAGATAAAACATTTTCCGACTTGAAAGATGAAATGATCATACTAACAAGGAATAATGAACTTTACTTCATAATGAGGCCAATAAATTAAGTAAAGAGTTTTAGATAGAAAAGAAAATGCAAGGGTGAATAAAAAGTACCTTGTCATTTCCTCCAGGTTGAAGCTGCACTGGTGTTCTCTCAATATGAACAAATTCAGGGCCAGAAATAGTTACAGTTGCAGGCTTTTTGCCTTTGTTTTGAATTAAAAGAGAGAGATCTGGAGATTCTGCAACACCAACACAAATACGACACTGAATGTCAATCATACTAAACTATGTACATAATATCTGCATAGAACATTTCACGCTACAAATTTACATAATATTTAAATCTTACTCTCGATAAATTTACACGACCAACATACAACGACAATTTTAGGCACTATAAAAGTCATGAATTTAACAGATCATAGATCTACAATTTTGAAATATGATTATGCTACTAGAATTTGAAGCCCATAATCAATTGTAGGCTAAGGGTTTTCACCCTCTTCTCTTGTTCAGTCTACTTCTATGAACAAAAACTTGAAAAACAAGACTGGCCGATCTTCTCTAATAGAAACCAGCAGATCGACAAGAACCGAAAGAGATAACCTCAACTATATCATCAGACGATCGCATTATCTAACGGTTCAATCTTCAAAGGAAACATATCTTCTTCTCACACAAACAAAAAACAAACAAGCAAAATGATAGGCATAAAAAAGAAAGCACAAAGTCTCCATCATACCATCTCCTGGAACTCTTAAACAAGCAATCAAAGCGTCCCCCTCGAATTTACACATATTAGACTCATCACATTCTTCGCTTTCAGAGCCGTCCTTCCTCGTTGATGAATCTGCATCATTTTTCACATCCTTCGGTCTTTCCTTCTGTTTCAAACCATTATCTGGCTTCTCTTCCCCTTTACCGCCTGTGTTATCTTTTCCTTTATCGCTCAAATCATCGACTTTCTTTTGTGAGTTATGCTCTTTTACCGAATCTGATAGAGAGCTAGAATCACTGGTATTATCCACACTACTTTGGACTCCTTTCTTTGGTAAATTAATTTGATTTCCTCCATTTTCTTCCTGATCAACTTTACCAGAATTTAAACCCACTTTATTCCTATCAACTTCCTCCCCCGGTAATTTCGTATCCTTTTTCTCTACAGAAACACTCGAATCTAAATCACTATTCACATTCTCGGCTACCTATAAAGGACCAATCACAAAAAACAAATTAAACAAACTAAATTAAAAATCTCAGGTTCGTTGAAATTTCCTACATACCACTGAAATAGCGAGGGAAAAAGAAACCAGCACCAAGATAAGAATCTTGGCCTCCATTGTTTCCAAAGTTCAATCCCGCTAAGCAAGAAAAAGAACCTGAGATGCAAAATTGGGAAAGAGAAAAATTGCAGCGATTAGAAACAGCGTTACCCAGCAAAAGAGGCCATGATTACACCTCGGCCTGCATCAGAAATGAAATCCCAAGGTAGGGCTTTACAGCAAGGAATCAGCACCGAAGTCAAGTCAGGGGTTGACCGAAAAGTAAACAAGTGATAGAGAACAAACTTGCCCGAATGGCGTTTTCGTAAATACATATGTTGGGCTCTGGAGGCCCACTCGGCCCATTTCTCATCGTAAATAAATTTTAACGAGCTCAGAAGGCCCATTACTCCCTATTTGAAATAGATAAGCCTTTTTAAAGGCCTCGTAAAAATAATAAATATTAATTCCTCGACAATGACGAATACAGTTCAATCTACGTAACCCATCTAAAATAAGATCCATCGATCTCCAACTTGGCCTCATTGATGCTCATACTTCCGTTTGCGTCCAATGAATCAAACCGTTCTCATAGGTCAATTTTCACGACTAATTGGAGACATAAAATTGACAGTCGAACGGAACTCGCGCGTACGGTCGGGATCCCCAAATTGGGCTGAAAAACTTTAACCGAAGAAGCCCCTTGGTTCATAAGATGATCAAAATTGAAGTACTTGAGAAATAGGCGTTGGGGGAATTGAATAGAATACTAATAGGAATGGGGACACGTGGCCTGTAGAGTACCAAAACCAAGAACATGAATAGGGTAAAGAAAGCAGACCAGTCACATGCGTTCCAATTGCACGTGACGATTCTGCCCAGCATTAGATGCTCAAATTGTCAATTTTCATCTCTCCATTCCCTTAATCATATTAAATGAAATTTAATTCTTTGATCAAATCATTCTCTTTTCTAGCATTGTCCTTTTTCCAAAGTTGGAAGAAGAAAAGAGAAAGCTAAACAGACCAAGAAAACAAGTAGACATAACAAGAGAGTGAAGTTTTGGATGTTCTCAAATAACAATTTATTATACACGTTGATATGTAGAACTGTGATTAATACAATAAATATTAAAAATAATTATTTAATCATAACACATTAAATCCACAGTAGTTAAACTACTAACAATTTGACAAATCAGCATACACAATTAGAACTTAAACTGACATTACTCATAATGAATTCAACTGAAAGCAATACAAAAGCGTTAACCTTTTTTTTATTCTCTAATGAAATTCGAAGCTTAAATTGTCGAAACCACATATAATTCATTGATTTCTAGCGTAAATTTCATCCATATCAAATTATTTAACTTTGCTCTAATGCTAGTCGTTATGCAAACAACATGCAATTTCATATGTGAAACCAACGATACACCTCATGAACTAACCAAACTATCATATCCAAGCATTACACTAGACTAGCATATAAATCACGAATATCGACGAACATAGCGGGTACGTGTTAGTTTAGCAATTAGTAAGAGCATTAATTAAACTGAGAAAATTATCTCAAAATTAGAAAAAAAAAAAAGAAATAAGATTGGAATAGGAGTGAGCCGAAAGGGGGCCACATTCCTACTGCCACGTGACAGGTCATCGGGGATTATCAATTATGTCACCATGACGACATTTATATTATTATACTATAACATTAGATTCTCCCTTCACATTGTAACACAATGTGGCAGTGAGAAAAAGAGAACCTGTTTGCGACGTGTCGAAATCGGGGAGGACCACAAGCATACTCGCCAGTCGGCTTGTCTTATTGATCCAAATTCCACGTAGCGACAAAGGACACCTTTTTCAAAGTCAAAAGCACAATTAGAAACACCCTCACTTCTTCAGTAAACTACCAAAATACCCTATCACAACCGGGGGACTGCCGGAGTTCTAGAGCAAACCATTTGTCACTATCCTATCAGAATTTTCCCGAGAGTAGGGAACCGACGATCAAGACTCAAAAGCCAAATCATTGAACAAGAAGGAGTAAAAAACTAAAAAAAAAGTGATTTTTTGGGGGAAAAGGAAGAGATTTTTGAAAGGAGTAACAGAAGAGACAATGGGTGGTGGTTGTGAGGTCACGAGCAATGTCCGGTGATGGGGGTGGGGGGAGAGGGAGTTGAGACCCACCACCCCAACAGGCAAGGCCAGACATTGAATGCCTACCTTTACGTATTCAATGCTTCAAACTCGGGTAGGGTCCAATCAATTTGACCCTTAATTTATTTTCTAGTTTCAATCAACAATCATTCACCCAAATCCCTCCAGATCCTCCCCCCTAATCATCAATCTCCCAGACCCAAGAGACTATTCTACCCAAGAGACGTTGAAAGTAACTATTCTCCTATTTATTGCCAAGGCAGTAGAAATCAAAATTAGCTAGAAAAGAGATCAAAATCACCAATAATTTAGCAGTACTTGTCCAGCTGGAATAAGCTTGATCTTGATCTAGATCTGATCTAGGAGCAGAACGCGTGGCACAGAGTCTGTGATGATCCGTGTCTAAGTTGACTTCCATTTGTAGCTGCAAAAATCAAAATATAAGGAAGGCAATTAATACAAAAAGTAGCTTTTAAGAGCTGTGGATGTTTACGGGACCACAAGAGCTGTCCAACTTCCAAAAAGCTTCCAAGTTTTCATTCACATATTTACACTCCATAAATGTTACATTATGTTAGAAGAAAATAACCATATGAAAATTAGTGTTACCTGACCATCTTATATATACATGTGTAGACCAGATTTACCTCGCCAACATTAGTTTAAAGTCTCCAAACCTCTCTGCTTTGCTCCATCTTCAGAGGTCGTCTCTGTTTCTTCTCTTCCAAATCGCATTTCTTTCCTTCTCCAGCAACCTTACCCAACTACGTGATCGAAGTTGTTAATTATCTCGAGCTCAGAAACCAGTTCCAATTTCCTGGGAAAAAGGTGGAAAATCTCTAGAAAGCATGGAAAGAACAGAACAGATGCACAACCGATATGAACTGACCGACGAAACTACAAGAAATTTGCTATCAAGTTTGATCTTATCGCAGGGAACCAATGCCTTGGACTCGATTTTCTCTCGCTACCCATCATCGACAAGTCTCGCAGGGCCTGTTTCACAGCCTCTAGGCTCGTCGGTCTATCTTCTGCAAAGTGCCATGGCGGAAAAATTAGGCGAGGAGAACAAAAGCACCCATAAATTCCCAACCTTTCCCCCATCCAGACCGACTTTCCAAAGCAATTGGAGCAAAAACATTTACATAGCTGAAAACAAAAGCATGAAGAAGCTGTACAGAGGAGTGCGGCAGAGGCATTGGGGGAAATGGGTTGCTGAGATTAGACTCCCGCAGAACAGAACGAGGGTCTGGCTAGGCACCTACGACACAGCCGAGGCCGCTGCCTATGCCTACGATAGAGCAGCGTACAAGCTCAGAGGCGAATACGCGCGCTTGAATTTCCCAAATCACAACGACCCAACTATGCTTGGATTTGGAGATGCGGCCAGTTTGAGCGCTTTGAGAACCTCAGTGGACAAGAAAATACAGGCAATTTGCCAGAAATTGAACAGGGAGAAGGAGAAAAGGAGGGCTAAAAAACCTGACTCTGGTTCTACTTCGTCGTCCTCGTCAACAGTTTTGTCGCCATGTCAGTCCTGCGACAGCAAGAGTGACAATTTGGGATCTCAGAAATTGTCGGAGAACGTTGATTTTGAATGGAAGAGTTCACGATCCCCGCCGTCTGCGTCTACTACTACAGTTTACCCAATTGAAACAACGAGCGAATCAGAATTGGAAGTCTACTCACTGGCCAAGTTTCCATCTTTCGACCCGGACTTGATATGGGAAGTTCTAGCAAATTAGAGGACTTCTCTCGTTTGAGTGAGGGAGAGAATTTTCATTCGTCTTGCTTTCTTATCAAGCATCCCTTCCCCCTCGTTAGTTTTTGTTCCGATATTTTGCTAAACCTGTAGCAGAATCATAGTATATGTTGGCAGTGTGTAATTTTTTAGCAATCTGATTATAAAATTGTAGATTCTCCACTTAACCAAATAATAAATAGAAATAAACCTAGCAATGAACCCCGCGACTGCAACTGTTCACCCAGAATGTGATCGAATCCAAAATCATCTACAGAGGATACAAAATAACAGCTAGCAAATACACCAAACTCATAAATTTATGATTAGAATGAAAAAAAAGTGATACAGAATCTTGTTCTTTTAGTTTCTCATCTGAAGACCATACAAATAACTTGCTAGCAAATCGACCAAAAAAATAAATTTATCACTTTGATGAAAAAGGGGCTTTCTTTTAGTTTCTTATTAATTATCTACAAATTAAATGCAAAGTATTCTATATATGCTTGGGAGTAACTAATGAATCAGTCTCTGAAAATTAATAAAAACTCCTTTGGAGCAAGTGACTTTTTTTAATTTATGGGAATCATGCAGGAAATAGACTAAAATATGTAAGGAGTAAGATGATCTTTGGCCTCACCTCTGAGGACAGTATAAATAACTTCGTTAACAGCAGTCACTCCCAGCAAGCAGCCCAAACAAACATCCTGTCCGGCTCATCAACATCTAAACATGAAAGTGCACGGTCCAACAAAATTTCAGAAATAACTTGTTCTGATTCCATATTTTGTTCATCTAAAGCATAATTACCTGGTGTAAAATATCCACACTCTCAATAGTTGAATACAAGTGAATATAACATAGAAGGGAAGGATGTCCATGACCCGTATTTGTGAGATGAACCAGTCTTCATTCCTAAGCCTGAACTCATATATCCTGAATGTAATAATCGGAAACTAAGCAAGGAAAATAAAAAAGAAGCAATCCCAATTCGTTCCAGAAGATTTCTGGTCTAGCTCTTGCTAACAGTTTGCATTATCTAATGCAAGATTGAAGGAAAAACTAAGGTCCTGTCCTGTCTTTCATGAACGTATGGAAGGGAGATATCAAGTATCGAGTAACATTTGCAAATACCACATTTATTCAAGGAATAGTGAACATTTTTCGAAGTTAATTAGCTTATAATATCAACAATTTTTATGGCTCTAGCTTAGAAAGAAAATAGAGACGTTCTCAAGCAAAATGAAAGAACTTCATGTCAAACTTTATTTTACTTTTCTAAAAGCATTACCTAATCCAAATGCTGCCTCCCGAAAATCACAACTCCTAGAGGTAATACAATTAATGAAGTATCCTGTCAAACTTGGACAATATATTGCAGTAAAGGAATCACTTACTACAAATCCACAGAGGAGAAAAAGGGGGAAATCAAAAACACAGAACGCCGGCCACACACCAATTTTTAACGAATCCTTTTTCTTTCATAGAACTCTCCATTGCAGATAAAACTATGGAAACACTGAAATCGCAAGTAAAATCACTGTCCAGCAATGCGATAGAAAATAAGGACATCGTTTCCTTGAGCAATGCGAAACAGAAACTTCAACTAAATACCTTCTCTGCACTTTGTGTTTTGGAACACTAAATCTACAAGAAAAAAATCCAGAAAATTCATGAGTTTCCGAAAAAGTAATGTACCAAAATGTTCATGAAGAATTTTAAAACCCTAAACGATCCACGTTCGTGAAGCTGGATCGGACTAGGGGGAATGGGGAGAGAGGAAGCGGTTTAGAAATGGCGGGAAACAAAAACTGAGAACAAGGAAACCATGTAATCCAAGTGGGCCTTTCATTCACAACCAAGCCCAAATAACGCTTCTAGTTCTAACTATTATACAAATTGTCAAATCAACCCTCCAAGTATGGAATTATCAACAAAAATGGACTTAAAAATATTTTCGTTACAAACTACAAAGTCTCCTTAAAAGTTTTAAACACTAAAATATGATTTTAATGTAAAATTAGACTTTAACAGCCCTCCGATATCCAAATTCGTACTCCTTGATCTTAAAAAATTGCAGTTAAAATTCATTGAATCTCTTAAACGCTAATGGGTCTGTACAAATAGGACCACCTTGCAAGGATAGAGACTTATGAGTGATTGACAGTAAAGCAATACCACGAAAAAGGGGCAAATAGTTCATCATAGAGCGAAATAGAATATGAAACCATAAGCTTACTATCAGTGGGAGAAGGACTCGCCCTCTATTCTGATCACGTGCTTGTCGAAGAATGAGTTGACGATGTACCTTGTAAAGGAAAGACAACGACTTGATCAAGAGAACCCATCTTAGGAGTAGCAAAAGCAAGTCTTCTTCGGGTAATTGTCAACGGTTACAGATATGAACCTCAATGATCTATTCGTAATCAAGTTGAGTGAAATTGAGTGGAGATTCAAAGTGATTAATGTTATTCAATCAATGAACGAGTTGTGGGTATGGGTGACATGTCCCTCGAGTCTAGAGCTAGCTAGTTCTCTCCCAAGTGTGACTCATGAGAGCAGGATCAAATTGAGTCAGTCGCTGACAACTACATGTAACCTAAAGTGACAAAGACAAAGGTCAACTAGTGAGACAATGAAGGATAAACATGATAGAGAGGAAAATAGCCAAGTCACCCACTAAGTCATTTATTTGACCTCTAAATGCTAAAAACTTCTCTCTCTCACTAAACCGAACCGATCATTTAGAATGTTTTGATTCTTCATTTTTCAAAATCGAACGTGAACTGTCCAAACTAAAACTTGATGTGAACCTGTACCGAAACTGACCTAAATTTGGAGTCATTTTTATTCGGATTAGTTATCCTGTCAATCAATGACGGGCTCCAAGTTTACTTAATCCGACCCGAAACACAAGTTGTCCAAAGGCAGCAGCCACTCTACTGTGGATGAGAGAGGGAGTGAAACCCACATCATTTATAACGTAACAACCAAGCTGGACTCTTTATAGCCATTTTTTAATTGGTTGACCTTTTCCTTGCATTTAAATAATGACCAAGTTGTGATGGTATTCAAAGCTCCTGTCCTGTCCCGATGTCACAGCAGACTATCAACCATGACCAATCCCCAACAATATCATTTATTAGAGTCTTCATGGGCTCAGTAACCTTGCTATTGACTGTAGAGTCGGTTCGGTTTTTTCCCGGTTGGTTTAAGCTATTGATGGTAGACTCCATTTGGGTTTTTCCCGATTTGTTTGAAGTTTATTCGAACCAAAGGTGGTTACGGTTTTTGATTAGCAAGACTCAATTTTTACATCGGTTAGCTAAATTTTAAAGTTTTCTACAAGTTTTATAAATTTGGTTCAATTTAATGCTTTCAATTTGGTTTTGGTTTTTGGATGAAGGTTTGAAAATTCAGGGTCAACTCCAACTGGTTGGACTTTGACATTGACTTTCACTATTTTTTAATATTTAAAATTCAAGAAATACCTTTTGTAATTTATTGCTGTGGACTTGGTCACCAGTCACCACTCTGACTTTCTCTCAGTCAAAAGTCAATCTACTCTCTCTCTAAAATCCTTTGGTTGTTCTTTAAAAGCCATAGCTTACCCCATTCTTTGATTCATAGCCTCCATCTCTTCTTCTACTTCCTTCGTCTGGTTTAGAAATCTACCAGGGTGTTTCCATGTTTGTTCAATTCAGAGTTTCCAACTCTGCAAATCTCAACGTTAGCAATGGAATCGTGAATTACGAGTTTCTGCTCTGTTTTAAACGCATAATTCCAGATTAAGCAGATTTCTGAAATCATGAGATAATCAATTTTCGATCTTTCTTTCTGGGTTGATCCGAATTTGATCGAAGAAAATGGAGAACGATTGCAGGGAATGGGAGCAGAGGACTCTGATAAGAGAGCTAATTCAGGGGATGGAGATGACGAAGCAGTTGAAAGAAGAGCTAACATCGACCTCCCCGGACGAAATCAGCAGAGAGTTATTAGTGGAGGGGATTTTATCTTCGTACGAGAATGCTCTTTTGATTCTTCAATGGAGCGGCGGCGGTGGCTCGACTGCTCCTCCGCCGTTCAACGGAAGCCCTCCGGCGGAGGAGCTAGGCCGAGGAGTCGAAGATGACTCTCAGGAGACTGAAAAACGGTCCAAGAAGAGGTGAGTTTTTTCTTGAAATTATCAGTATGAACAAAAGCTTGAAGCAATAACAATGGCGTCTGCAAGCAGAAAACTGACGCCGAAATGGACAGAGCAAGTGAGAGTAAATCCAGAAAATGGGTTTGAAGGGCAGCACGAGGACAGCCATAGCTGGAGAAAATATGGCCAGAAAGACATCCTGGGTTCGAGATTTCCCAGGTTAAGCTAATAACTGTAACTATAAAACTAAAAGGAAGAAGACGATGTTTTCTGAGCAATGGTAGGCTTTTTTTTGCTTTGCAGGAGCTATTACAGATGCTCTTATCGTCACACTCAGAAATGTTGGGCGACGAAGCAAGTGCAGAGATCCGACAATAACAATGGAGTTTTCGAAATAACATACAGAGGAAAACACACGTGCTCCAATGGAGGCGGCCAACCAAGGCCGCCATTGTCGTTGCAAGAGCAGCAGCCGAACAAGAACCAGACTCTTCACCGACAGCAGAATCACGAGGAAAGTGGGCCCGGTTTCTGCTTCCCTTCTTCCTCGTTTGGACGCGGTCTTGGATTTGCAGTTGTCGACGACGATTCCTCTCTTTTCAACACCTCTTCTCCGCCGATCGTCTTCCCGAACGCGCTTGAATCGAGCTCCGGCGGTTTTCTCGGCGAGATATTTGCCAATTTGGGGGGTCGGAAAGCGCAGAGATCGGAATCTGATTTGACGGAGATTTTCTCGGCGACCACATCGTCGACCGACTCGCCGGTCGTGGAGTTGGATTTCGCCCTTGATTCGGTGCAGATTGAGTCCAATTTTCTGTTCGGCAGCGGCCATGGATTTTATCCTTGAACAAGAAACTGGCATGTGAGTATAATCCATGGCAGCAAAGAAGAATGGTTGGAGAGCTGTTCATGGAAATTTGTAGTTTTGTAGAAGGAATTTCTTTAATCCTTGTAAAATATCAGCTGTTTTTTTTTAGAAATATCATAGAATGGTATTCTAACCAAACCATCAAAATAGTTTTACAATTAGCTTATCATTTTAATTTACCTTTTAATATATTTTTTAATATATTAAATTTAAAATAATTATTTATAATATTAATTATATTAATAATTCAACGCGATTCAAGATCAAAAACTAACTTAGATATAAATATACAGTATAATTTACATGCCACCAATACTTTATAATTTATTGGGTAAGAACTAAAAAAAAACCCAGTTTCAGGTCAATATGTCGGACCTGAGTTTTAAAAAAATAAAATTTAGACTATGCGGATGTCCGAGTGAGAGTCATTACGTCCGAGTAGAACAGAGGTATCAGACGCAATCCCACTCGGACGCAATGAGAAAGATTTAAAGTGATTTCAATAATATTTTCTTAGCCAAATTAATTAAAAAAAAATTAGGTTCAGACGCAAGTTGCGTCTAAGTGAGAGTCACTACGTTCGGAGTCACTACGTCTGATCTGACTCTCAATCGGACGTAACTTGCGTCCGAGTGAGAATTATTTCGTCCGATCTAACTCTCACTCGGATAGAACTTACATTCGATACTTCGTTTGATTAGACACAATGACTCTTAATCAGACATTCGCAGAGCTTAAATTTTTTTTTTTTAAATTCAGGCTCGAATCTACTTATTTACTCAAAATTCAAGCTTTTTTTTTTTATAGTCTAATTTATTTAGCCAAAGTTATAAAATAACTAGCTTGAAATTCGTAAGTTTTTTTTTTTATAAAATAACCATCTTCTAGGGCTAAGGGCACTAATTTTCTTGGTTTGGATTAATGGCGGCAGTAAACATTCTTCATCCGCGCCGAAAGTACCTGTCCACGCTGAATGTAACGCTTGCAATACCAGTCGAATTCGCCGCAAATCTCTCCGACGTCGTTCTTCTGACCAGCAAACTGATTTCCGGGGAATGTGCTTCGACATCAACTTCCAGAGCTTCACGTAAGCTAGCACTTCGCGCGTTCGCACTGGAACTACCTTTTCGCTGATAAACTGTAGGGAGAAGCTTCTGGATCGACCTGGAGAGCTTGGAAGATTTCTTCGACGGCGGAAATGATCGGCGATTAGGTAAATTCGGCATAGATGTGGCTCGAGAAGCTGTGTTAGAATCGAGGTGGAGATTAATGGAATCCAACTCTAATGAATCGTAGAGAGGGATTCTATCTCTACTGTCCCGTAGGATTGTGTTGACGTTGCCTGATTCTTGGATTTTATCGATTTGATATTTCATGAAATTCAACTCAAATGAATCGTAGAGAGTGCTTCCACAGTTCCATAGCCGAGCCTTGGCCTCGTCTGATTCTCGGATTTCATCAATTTGACGTTTGATTGAATTCAACTCAAACGAGTCATAGAGCTTGCTTCCGCAGTCCCATACCGGAGTTTTTTCATCGTCTGAATCTTGGAATTGATCAATCTTAGGTTTCAACATCTTCAAATCCGACGAGCGGCAGATTGCGCTTTCACATTTCGATATCTGAGCCGTAGGTTTCGGCCATGGAACTGATCGGAGAAGCCTGTGAATTGATCTAGAAAGCGTCGCAGGTTTCTCCGACTGCGGAACAGAGCGCGACGGATTTGCTCGGTGCGATATCAACATTGTGTGCGAAGCTAAAGCAGAATCGAATCCAATTCGAAGAATTCACAGAATCAGCTTCGATTCTCAGACGAGATCATCGACATTGTCCAATTCTTGGATTTCGTCCATTTTTTGCTGATTCTGGAAGGATTCAAAAGGGTGAGAATCAAAGATTGAAATGGAAAGTACGCAGAAAAGGAAGCACAAGAGACAAAGATAGAAGAAGACAAAGGAATTAGGAAATTACAGATATTAATTTTAATTTTCAAAAGCTACAATTTATTTCCCTAAAATATGTTTTAACTATTTATAATTTATAATAATAATTATTTAATTAAAAAAATAATTAAATAATTTTCATAAGAGCGATATATGCATAACCTTTTAGTATAATTTCCATGTATTCTTTGTGTACATTTTACATTAAATGTAAAACATAATTATAGGCAAATAATAACTAGAAACATTATTATATATCTCGAGCGTTCTACTTCTATCCTTTTATTAAATAATCTGTCTTTTTTATAATTGCTCATCATTTTTGAGCTGTCAAATTATGATTGATAAAATTAATATTATAAATAATTATTTAAATTATAATATATTAAATATATTTTAATTAAATCAATTATAAATTGACACGTCAGAAGATATGTTAAGCTAATTTGGTAAGAAGGTAAAACTAGCATTACTCTTTTACATCACGTCGAGCTCGGCTCGGGCTCAACCTATAGGCTCGAGCGAGTCAGGCTCGGCACTGTTCCGGTCCGACCTATACACGTCAATAGTTGTAGACTCGGATAACAATTACTGTACACCCGGTTAACCCTAAGTCTTTAAGTGACTAAAAAAATTAAATTATACCATAAACGAGTCAAAATACTTTGTATTCGCCGCCTTAAAATACAAAAAAAAAACTAGATTCAAATGTCAAAAAATAAAATATACAAAGCACAACAAATAATTACCGCGCAAATCACATGATCGAGCGCGGGACCTTCATCCCGAAACCGCGCTTCATCTTCTCGATCCTGCACCAAAAAATATGATTTATAGATATTACAAGGATGAAAAAAACGATACGAAAACTACGATGATTAAAAGAACGACTCACGTAGGGGCGAGTTTGCCTAAGTAGTAGAGTTCTTCGCCCGAGTCTTCATCGATAACTTTCCCGGAAATGTCGATGATATAAAATTTATCGCTCACGGTCGGTAATCCTCGGCATGCAAGTAAGTCCAGATCGTTTTGATGCAGTTGTCGCCCGTTTACGTACACTCCCGTGTTTCCGGCTGCACAATTCGTCGGCATCGGGTAATTGAACTCCTTGATGAACGGCTGAAAATCACAGGAAAAACGTCAGATCGTGTTCGAATATCTCGGTTTTTAGATTAAACGAAAGAAAATTTTGATCTTACAGGAAGTATGCCAAGGCAAGAACTGCCCATTACACCCCAGAATCCAGCCCTGTAATCATACCTGGAAAATGCAGATGAAGAAATTAATTATTTTTATCAAAATATTATTTCAAAATTAATGCATAATTAGTTACCAGTAATCTCCGGGAAGAACATTTCCGGCCATCTTTTCTGCTTGTTTAACGAGATCATCTGGTATAGGGTGGCCATTAACAAGAACATCTTGTTTTTTTACTCGATCGGTAGAGCGGTTTCCTTCGCCATTGACGATCTTGTTTCGATCTTCTATGAAAGCCTCGATCGAGTCTCGGGATGTTTGTGTATGAGGGTATTCATCCGAAGAATCCTCGGACATCGTGGATTCCGAGACGCTATCGATGGAGTTTTGTGAAAAGTGAACTTTTTCGTGAATGTTTTCGCCCGAATTTGAACGGTCCGATTGCTCATCGAAAGGTGGAGCGTTTTCGGTCCGAGATGAACCAAGTCTCTCCTCTTCGTTTGAAAAATCTGGCGATGAACTGATATGTGGTCTCGTCTCTGATAAATTAAGCTTCGGTTCTCGAGCTTCGTCAATCGATTTCTTATCAGAGTACTTCAGTTCTTGATTTTCAAGTGTTGATTTCGGATCAGAATTGAAAATTAGCTTCTTTTCTGATGAACTCAGCTTCAGTTCTTGATCTTCTGTCATCAATTTCTGCTCGGATTTATTACTCGAAGATGAACTCACACTCTGCATCTTCTCCGATGAACTTAACTTGAGTTCATGATCTTCCGATGCTGATTTATGATCAAATTTATCGGTCGAAGATGAACTCCCAATTTTCTTCTTTTCTGATAAACTCGAGTTCAGTTCTTGATCTTCCAAGTTCCGATCGAATTTATCGGCTGAAGATGAACTGGCACTCGGGTTCTTCTCCGGTGAATTCAGCTTCGGTTCTTGATCCTCAAATGTTGATTTCTGCCCAGAATTTCTCGGGATTTGATCGGATTTACCACTCGAATGAGAAAAATCACCAGAGCCGTTCTTCGGAGCCATCAAGCCATGCAAATCCGAATCGAGCTCAGACGATACAAAGTTGGATTCTTTAGAACTACCAACAATAAGTCTTTTCTTCTCGATTTGAACATCGATAATCGAAGAACAAGCTCCACACTGCAGCTTATTCTTTCCCTTGATTAAATTTCTTGGCAATTTCAGCAACTCGAAGCAACTATAGCATGATATGATCGGGGCACCACCGGCTATGGATCGACAATATTGCTCGTTTTTTCGCCTAATTACCGGCCTTATCTGTCCACTCAAACTATCACCATCCGATTCAGGATCACTGGCCCATCTCTCACGAGCCCGAGATGGAGCATAATCGCTACCATGAGGACTCGTATTACGAGGGCCGAGATTAATAGGAGAGCCAATCCTATTTAAGTTGGCACCAAGAAAATCTTTCGGATTTGCCCGATCGAATGAACTTTGCGGATTTCTTGAGGGGACGCATTGAAAACACGTACAAGAGGGATGGTGAGAAAATCGATTAATTTCCGTTCGTCGTCCCAAATCATACTCGTTATGCAACGGTTGATCGTGAGGCTTCCTATGCATTTGCCCGTGAAATTGATCCTCAAACCGCGCAAATTCGTGTCTACCCGGATAAAATTTTTCGCCGTCTATTGGCCTCGAGCCTCGGATATTTTCGTAACCACGATCGGCAAAAGACCTCTCGTTATTGAACCTCGGTTTATCCATCGCCCCGTAGTATCGGCTGAGTTGATCTTTCAACTCGTCCAAAGTTCTCATAATTTCGACCTGATCTTGTTCCGAATTAGGCCGATTTGGAACGTTATTGTTCCACATTTTCTCGCCATATCCCAACAGTTCTTGGTCGGGATAAGGATAATAAGGATGTCTACCTTGATCCCCTGCTATCCTAGGTTGTCCTGAAAATTTCGAATAGAGGGAATCTTTCTCTATGCTTAGATTTTCCGAGTCTGATCTTTCGTGAAGATTGTGCCGACGAACCCAATCGTCAACGCGACGATTGGACGAGCGATCGTCTTCGTTGAGATATCTCGTGTCTTTCCTCAGTCCGATTGGATCGGGCCTCGATCCCTTCATTTCTTCAGATCTATTTTCCGGTCTGGACGAAGTGGTCGGAAAATCAATCGTTCGATATCCAAAAACGATCCCTTTTCGGCTGTTTTGATCCATTCGAACTTGGACTTCACATTACACTGATCAGAAATTCTGAGAAAATGAACAAACCCAAGAACGATCAAGCTAACTTTAATCATTAAAATCCTCAAAAAATTCCTCAAATTTCACGAACAGATCTTGAAAAAAAAATCAGAAAGACAGGATAATTTCCTCTTCACTCGCCCAAAAGAAAACCAAAAAGGAAACAGAAATTAGCTATATAAACATATATAAACTTACACTGTTCAAAGAACAACTGAGCCTTCCAATCTTCCTTGCTCAAACGCAAACTTTTACTCAATGAACGAGGTCGAAACGGAGATTTAACAGCCTGTTTCTGAAACTACCACAAGTCCAGGCTCTCAAAACTGAGCTCCGGCGGCTCGCTTCCCAGCGAACGGCCGGAAAAAGCAGAGGGGAAGAGGAGACAAAAAAGGATTGACTTGGGGAGATTACCGACAGTTTTGAGCGCCTTATAGGTATACCGGCCTGTACAATGACGTTGACTAATTCAAACTGACTTTCAGATTGTTAAAATACTAATATACCCTTTTGAATGGACATGGGAAGCCATTAGCAAGCCAGCTAAACCGCGTTTGGCGTTGGAAGTATTAAGTTCGTGCCAAAATAAATAAATTGATTTATTTTTTAATTTATAAATTTTAGCTTTATCAATGTATATATTCCGAACCCTTCTCGAGTATCTTACTTTATCGTCGCGTCTTCTTGCTTTTCTTTCGACCCTTCACTTCTCCTTCCAAATGCCTTATCTTTCGATTAATAATGGCCGGTGAAGACATTTTTCTGCCTTGGAGGTTTGACGATTGGCACTCGAAGTAGTCTTTTTTATTGGCTGTTGCTCCTTCAAAGGATGAGAATAATGAGAAGGCAGGCTGCGGAGCGTCGCCCGGTTTTGGAACCGGCATGTCGGGAATGCCTAAGAACCTCCTCACACCGGGAGCTTTTAGCATCGAACAAACACAGATAAGGTAATAGGAGGATAAATTTAGCATGTTGATTTCTTGAAAGAAATACGTCAATAAACTTAGCGTGTTAATTAAATCGATTAATGTTTAACGTGTCGGTTCAATGTACATTAAATTACAAGGATCCTTCTCATTTCCATAAAAATTTCATATGAGAAAGAAGAGTCCCGAATTCGTTAGACATTTTGAGATCAAACCTTGATAAGATGCAAATTTAAACCAACCCGAATGAAGAAAACTAAGTGGAGGACAAGGACAACAAAGTCCTAGACGACCTCGGAGAGGAATGAGAGGTGTTCCGCGGCGACCTCTCCGGCGAATTTCGACACAAAGGACACGTGGCGTTCATTTTAAGCCACTCGTCGATGCACGAGGCATGGAAATAGTGTTCGCAGTCTGGGATGGTCCTTAGCGTTTCTGTGGGTTGATAATCAGACAAACATATCGAGCAAGTGCTATCGTTAGGCTTTGGTAATCTACGACTCTCCCCTAGCTTAGTCTTTGGGTATGACTGGATCGTCGGTTCGTCTAGTCCGACCAATGTGACAGAGCCCAATGCAACTGTAGAGTCCGAGACTAGCGCGTTTCTTTGTCGAAAAGCCCTCAATCTCATCTTGGCACACGTATAAGAGCATAGGCCGATGAGGAAGATGAACCCGGGTATAACTGCGCTTAAGATAATCCCGTACTTGGCCAACCTCGAAAGTCCTACATGTAAACACAAGACCAACACTTTGTGATGAGTATCGAAATCGGGAGCTCGCTTTATAAAGAAGGCAATCTCATGTTCCGACCCAATAATTCACATAGCGGAATTCCATGCTCCGAGGCTAGATTCCCGCCTCACAACCAAAATTTATCGACCGCCTAGGGGTTGTTTTGTTAATATGGCATAATTTAAGGGCAAATTTGCAAAGATGAATAGTTTGGTCTAGTTTTTTTGGGGTTAATTAACAAATAAATGTGGATGGGGACAAATTATGAAATTACAATACTCTTGATGACAACTATATCATTGACTTTTCTTAATCGTTGACTTTTGGGATCCATGGCTCTCTTTTTCTACAGGCTACAGTGGGGCGAAAACCCTAAACTGGTACTGGATTTGAAGTTTTAAACATTGTACTCCGACCTCGATTTCCCACTAGATTCTTCCCCGATGGATGATTAAAACGACGACTAAATAAAGGAAAGTTTAAGAAAAGAAGAAGAAGAAGAAATCCGCCATTAAAATGAAGCTTACCACTGCTCGGAAGATTAGAGCATCCAATAGCTTTGCCCGTACTGCTTGCAAATCCACAATCTCCGCCTCTCCTTTCACAAGCTCTACAATCTGGATCCGTCCATCGTAGCTTGATATTTGCACTAATCCCGAAAAATCCACCCCCCCACGTCACCGGAACCACAACCGTAGAAATCAACTTGCACGACGGCGGAATCGAAGACATCTCGCCGATGAAGGCGGCGCTCGTTGCTTTGACAGTGAAGCTATCGCCGCTGAGACAGCTTATAGACAGAAAATACGGAGTCGCTTCGTCGGTATTTGAACAGTTGACGAACGTTACGCTTTCGAAACTATCGACCACGAACGGCGATCCGGCGACGGTGAAATTTTTAAGGAACCTTCTCGGAAGGCAATCGTCGGGGTCGTTTATCGACAATGTCAGGGAAAAGTAGTCAATGTCGGAGACGACGAATCTGCCGGCGAACGGGAGGTTCAAAGTTGTTCGGCGACGGTCGTCGCATGAAAGAACAAAACCCGGTCCGTAGCCGCAGCGAACTTGATTGGTGTAGTTTATCCGGAAAGGGAAACGAACCGCCGGTTCGAATCCTAGAAGGCATGATGATTCCTTGCAGATAATCTCGCTCGTTACAGAGCGAAGAATAAAGAATACGAAAAAGAGAGAGAAGACTCCTGCGGCAGCCATTTTTTTCCGGCGAGAGCTCAGAAGCGGGAGGAGAAATGCTCTCAATGATTGATTAATTTGTATTGGCCAATCAACACTTAACATATGGTCTTCAGAGGGTAAAATGGGAAATAAGAAAGCAAAAAGGTTTCGTTGCGTGATTTGATTGGTCATATTTTAAATAAGTAAATGCTGACTCGGACAATATTACAGTGGCACTAACCTCTCAAGTCAAAGTCTAGAATCATTAAATATATGGTGGCAATTCTGTAAATTATTTTTAAATGGTTATTAATATATTTTTTAATTAAATCATGCTAATTGGAAATTAAAATTAATTAATTTTCCAAAAAATACATTTTTATCTTTCTACCTAAACTCGTCGACTGTCGGGAGACCGTGCCTTTAGTTTGTGATAACCTCGGCAAGTAGGTTATTTTTAGGAAATGTTATTGCGTCACTCCTAGTCATGCTTACGTCATCAACACGACCTGTGGAAAAAATAAAAATTTCTCCAAGATCTAACGCTGCTTTAGAACCCGAGATTGATTAACATGAAATCAACGGTGTAGATTGCTCAAAAATCATTTATGCAACCTTTTCTACATATTTTATATCGTAAAATCAATTAATACTGAATAATAATAAATATTTATGTGCAATATAAATTTATATTTATTTCAGGAAAAAATTAGGGGTGAGCAAGGACATTTCTGGCCAAATTTTATCCCGAAACAGAACCATAACCGAAACTAACGTTCGATCTGTTTTGGTTTTTACCCGATTTTACTCATATTTAAAAAAATTTAAAATTTAACTATGAAATATATTTTTATTATATTTAAGTTAGATTTCAAGTAATTTAACGAATTTATAATTAATTTTAAGATTTATATCATATTTAATTAGGGTTGTAATGAGTTTTACTTGAAAATGTATCTTTTTTCCATGCTAAATTTACATGTATTTGTGTGAATAAAAAGTTAATTATAAATGATTATTAATTTGAAAAATAAATTAATATTCTAATCATTTTAACCCGGAAATAGCAGTCTCACATGGTGGGGATAGGGGACTGCAGAAAAATCAAAAGAGATCAAGACAAGAGTCCTCCTATAATTGCTAAAATTGTGGCCCTAACGTCACACCTAACTAATTTAATTACATTTATAAATTAAAATATTATCATTTAATTACATTTATAAATCCCCTCCTCTTCCCCTCTCCAAACTCGACAGAGACTGCATGAAACCATGGGAAGCTGCCTGCAAAGAGTGTCGAGAAGGAAAGCGGAGGAGCAGAAGGAAGAAGAGAGGAGCTTCAACGGCGGAAACGATCAGAAAGGGCCGATTAGGGTCAAGCTTGTGATGACGAAGGAGGAGCTTCAATGGCTGGTGGCGCAGATAAAGTTGCAGAAAGGGAGGAAGAGCTTAGAAGACGTACTGAAAGAGATGGAGAAAGGTAGAAGAAAAGATGCAGAAAATAGTAGTGATGGATGGAAACCTTCTCTGGATACGATCATGGAGTAGTTAGATCGGCTCTCGTTTTCTTCTCTTCTTCTTCGTTGTCGTCTTTCATGGCCTGTAATTTCTGGCTCGTCAATGGAGGATTTCTCTTGATTAGAGAAGAAATACACTTTCTTAGTTTCATCTTCTTTTTGTTTTACTCGTTTTTGTGTTGCGAGTATGTATCCGACAAGCAAATGTATTTGAACAATTGAATAAATTAATATTGATTATTATTATGTTTTGCATATTTGATATGCTTTATAAAGTTCATAGAAAATTTCTTGATTATTTATGCAAACTTTATATTAACATATCTATTGTAGATATGCGGAGATAAAATATAAAGAAAAATAATAAAAACAAGTCCATGACTAATATTTGAAGTACGGGATCTTTAAATTATACAGTCATAAACATAGTTTATCTCATTGGAAATGTATAGTCTTATCCCGACTATATATGTGGTGACATAAGATAAATATGTTTTATATAATTTGATTATATAGGACTGGACCAGATGAAATTAAATTGTTCTGATAATTTCCGTTAAATATAGAACAATTAATTTTATCATAATGATGGTCATATATGTATGACTTAATTCATTGTATTTAGTAGACTCCTATTTTGTTTTAATTTATTCTTTGATTTACTCGGTACAGTTTTGTCTGGAATACAATTCTCAAACCTTGTATTTTGGGAATGAATTAAACTAAATAGCTGGGAATGCTAACATCGATATAATGAAATCCATTTTATAGATTCCCTTGTTTGTTGGTTCAGGAATCGAATAATTAGCGCGCAATTCATAATTGTTATGAATTAATTATTCAATTAAGAACTAATGGTAGTCAAGGATAAAGATGTAATATGAGAGGTTGACGGATATAACCTAGCTCTATTACGAATCTAAATGGAGGTCAATACATATGTAGTGACTATATCAATGGACATTACTTTTGTGTAAATATATTCTATAGTCTTTAAGAGTGCAGCTCTAAGTATTTAGTGGAATTACTTTAGAGTTAATAATTATGTTAATTAATATAAAGAGTTTATATTAATTAATAAAAATTATTGGAGCTTAAAACTATAGGTCCATCGGTCCCTCTGGCACTTTCTATCACTATTCGAATAATAGAAAAATGAACAAATAAGATTGAATAATTAATTATGAATTAATTATTCAATGCACTCAATAATAAGTTTGTTATTTCATTAGATGAAACAATTGAATAATTAGTTATTCAATTAATTAACAAACTTATAAAGTTTATTTTTGAAAACTGTTTTCAACAAATATTTATTTAAGTTGATTACGTGTATTCAATGGTTGATTGAATATTGTAATTCAATTTAGATTTCAGAAATATTTTAAATGTTAAAATATATTACGAAATCAAATTCAGTTTAGATTCTGAAAGTCAGTTTGGATTTCGATAGTATTTTAAATGTTAAAATATGTTACGAAATCAAATTCAATTTGAATTTTGAAAATCAGTTTAGATTTCAGAAATATTTTAAATGTTAAAATATATTACGAAATCAAATTCAATTTGAATTTTGAAAGTCAGTTTAGCTTTTAAAAATATTTTAAATGTTAAAATATATTATGAAATCAAATTCTGTTTGGATTCTGAAAGTCACTTTAGACTTCGATAATATTTTAAATGTTAAAATATATCACGAAATCAAATTAAATTTGAATTTTGAAAGTCAGTTTAGATTTCGATAATATTTTAAATGTTAAAATATATTACGAAATCAAATTCAATTTGAATTTTCAAAATCTGTTGGATTTTGATAATATTTTAAGTGTTAAAATATATTACAAAATCAAATTTAGTTTGGAATTTGAAAGTCGATTTAGATTTCGATAATATTTTAAATGTTAAAATATATTACGAAATCAAATTCAATCTGAATTTTAAAAAACAGTTTAGATTTTATAAATATTTTAAATGTTAAAATATTTTATAAAATCAGATTTTAAATTTTAAAATGAGATTTTTTTCGTAACCGTTACGAAGATAATTCTCTTTAAAATCAAGTCTGACAACTGACAATAAAAGAGATTGACAGGAGGAGAAAAACTCTCTAGAGTGAAAATCAGTTTTCGAAATCTCTCGATTCGATTTTAGAGAAAAATTCTCTAAATTCAAAATAGATCGTATCAAGTGTTGAGAACACAATCAGTCATAAATTGAGTGAAGCAATTTGCCAATCACGCCCACACGTGATTATTCGAGGTGAAGAAGATTGACAGAGAAGATCAGAGGTTTCAAAGGTCGAAGATCAAACCTTAAAGTTCCAGAAGCTTGGAGAAAGGTATAATTTCGTAAATCATTTAAATTTATTTTGTCAATATAAAAATGAGATTTTTATAACATATAATTATTAATATATCATGATAACGATCTTTTATGTTACTGATTAAATGTTTTTCATGTAACATGTAACTCGTACGTCATCGGTGTTACGAACACCGGTGATTCCGCCGTGCGAGGGGAACCCCAAATTACCAACATTTTGTCCGTTTAAATAAAAAATAGTAATTAAAAATTAAAAAAAGTACGAGTTTTGGACAAATAAGCTCATTCATGCATCAGTTTTAAAAAAGCAAAATTTAGGTTCATCAACGTCTGATACGGACGATCACTGCATCTTACTCCTATATTCACAACAATAAGAGAGACTAATCTGTAAATTTTTATTTTTTTTGACAATTGTACAATTTAGTATAATTTTTTTAATACATAACTAAATAATTTTTTTCAAAATTACGTCAATCAATAAAAATTCTTGAAACTTTTGTCACACATTTACAGCACTATAAGACAATAATCCACAAAGTTTCGTAAATTTTCAACAACTGAATTCTTTATCATAAGTTTTTTAATTTATAAATTACGTACATTAATAAAAAATTTTGAAACTTTTATCACACATTTATAGTACTTCAAGACAATACTTCACAAAATTTTCTGAATTTTAATTAATGTATGTAATTTTAATCGAATTTGTTTTTTTATATATTAAAAAAATTATTGTAATTCTTACAATGATACAAAAAAATAAAAATTTCAAAATTAGTTCTTTATATTGTTAAAATGTGTGATAAAAAATTTAAATTATTAAAATAAAATTTGCTTAATTAAATTAATTAAAAATTTAAAAAAAATTAGGGTTCAGACGACGCAGTTTTGTCTGTGTATTTTATTTTTTTTAAATTCATGAGGATTATTTACTGGAAACTCAATTTTTTTTTTTTTTTTAATCTAAAAAATTATTCAAAACATTAAATTCTTATTATTAGTATGAGTCAATGACAGATGACCACCCAATTAGTGACACGTGTCGAGAAATATAAGGGCTAAACATTGAACCACGAGCAGCAGGCGCAGGAAAAGTAGCCATTTAGCCGCCGGCGCTTCGCTTCTCTGCGAACCAGAAACCACTAGCATTTATTTGGGTAGATGAGACGTCTATATTTCTTTACCCTACATTCATAACTATAATTAATACACCAACAAAAGTCTCCACATTTAGTTACACTAATCGCCTGTTTCCGTGCTGATTCATTCTTGCGTATTTAATCTTGCTCAACGATGGCCCACGATCGACGTTCGCCGGATTCTGATCTGTATGGCTGAGCTTCCTCCATGGCGGTGATTTATGATTGGTTTAATCAATGTGGTAATGAAGGGCTGAAGAGAATTTTTTGACTGCTGGTTCGGGGCAGCCATTGGAGATAATGATTTGTTGGAGTTCTCTGGCGAGTTCGTCGTCGAGGTCGAGGGTTCCACCGTCGTTGCACTTGGATAGAAGTCGAGCTGCTTGTTTCTTCGTCATCTTCACTTTAACTCTGACCACGTTATTGGGTTCTCTTTCTTCTGTCTCTGCGAAGCGAACTCTTTTCGTCCCCGCCGTGGACGGCGGCGTTTTCTTCTTGATCAGTTCGTTCGTGTCTTCGTCCTTTTCCGCCGGGCGGCCATTTTTTGTTGCATTGGATTTCTCGAGGTCTGCTGCTTCAGTTCTGGATAGAACTTTTTGAGAGAGAGATCTCAGGTAGCAGCTCAACATATCCAACATACTGTTTAGAGAGAGAGAGAGAGAGATGGTTCACGTGTAGTGCAGGGAATCTGATGCCTTTATAGCAGTGAAAGAACGGGGAGGAGAAGAGATACAGCGCGAATGAATGAATCTCTGCAAATAATTAGGTTTGTTTATTGGGAAAATATTATTTTTAATTTTTAATTATTTTTAATATAAACAATAGAAATTATTTATTTTTAGAGTTATATAAAATAACGAGTACAAAACATTTTAAGCTATAAATTAAAGACAAAATTATATTATTTATAATTTAAAACAAATAATATTGCATGAAAAAACCTTATGTTATACTCAAAGCATTATGCTATACAGAGAAGATACTCCACCTTCTAAATGAGCATAGGCTCGTGATTTCTCGAGTTAGCGACGCTACATTTAATTCAAATTAATTAATGAATAATTACAAATTTAGACAATTCCAATAGATTGTACTTGGGTTTGGTCTATGTCCTTTTGTGTGTGCTATTTGTTGCATGCAAACGACTAGACTTCGGTTTGGTCCATGTCATTTTTGTTCGATACGTAAATCAAAATACTCTTCTGAGCCAGTTGCGGGCAAAGACCAAGAAAATTTACAAACCCGTTATATTAGTCAAGTACACAATGTTTCTATCGTAGAATCATTATATGCTTTAAAAAAATCAAAAGCATATAATGAAGATCATAATACAACTGTTTGGTTTAAGGACTCTAACTTAGATTAATTTTAAATAAAACCCTAATGAGATTCTATCGTAGACTTACTTTTCAAATTCAAATAGAATTCGGGTCACACTGAATTCTAACATAATATTTTTATCTTCTCCAATTATCATTGAGTTTATCTTCTATTAAGAAATCAAAAGATTACATGATCTCAGTGCGTGATTATCAATGGCTTTTTGATCGATTTTTCAGGTGCAAGTAAGCACTTGTTAATTGCAACGAGGACCAAATGTTGTCATGGTCAACCAGTCATGATAACTATAGTTGGAATTGGCCAAGTCAACGTTTCAGAGTTATATTTAAATATTAATTAATTAATATCAAAACGACAAAGTCAAAGGGGGTGTAGCTCATATGGTAGAGCGCTCGCTTCGCATGCGAGAGGCACGGGGTTCGATTCCCCGCACCTCCATTTTTAATTTTTGCTTCTTTTTTAGAAATTGTTAAATGTGGACGGTCAGATTGAAATCATCTAGTTTGGACGTCCATAAATCATTGTTACGTAATATTCCAATAGACGCGGATACACATGATCCATCTCTCTCGTCCAACTCTGTTGTTTTGGATAGCTTCTCGAGCTCTTTTAAGCTTAATGCTTCTTTGAAAGAGAGGTAAAGCGCGGCTTCGGTTAGCTTCTGGATGGCGATCTTCTTGTCAAGATCTCAACATTGGAACATGGTTTTGTTATGGTCAAGTTCTTGAGCCATTTAGCCGATTTTAGCCGACAAGACAATTTAGGTTTTAAGAGACTCGAACGTTTAAACGAGGATCACTGTGTTTGTATCGAATGTCTGAAAAAATTCAAAAAAGATTTTTTTGAAAAGTCAGACTGGATTTGGACTTTTAACTCAAAACTCAAATAATTTGGAAACTAGAACATGGTTTTGTTATGGTTAGTTCTTGAGCCCTTCAGCCAGTTTGGATTTGACAAGGAAGAACAAAGAATAAGCTTTGAATAGGGGACCACCTCAAACTATGCTAAAAGCCTAGCTTTTCTCCCATTAAACATCGCCATTTGTTCTGTGCTAAACGAAGATGAAACCCACCACTTTTTGGATGCTGGGATAAGTTAACCCACAAGCCATGAAGCCAATCACGAAAAGTAGGTGCAGCTACATGTGGGCAAACGGTAAAAGGTCCGGGTATTATAAAAAAAATTCATGCTCCTTTCGAATATCGGGTATGAAGCAGTACCCGAAACCTAGACTTACCCGAAAAAATAGAAAAATACCTCGATCAAGGTATTTCTGGGTCTACCTGAAATTTAAACTTTTATGAAATGTTGCTTACCTAGATCCGGGTATTCTAGGTAGGATCCTGGTATTTTTGAGTTTTGATGAAAAAAACAGAATATCACTGAAAAAAATCGTAAAAATACATTCCAAAGTACCAACTACGGGTATTGAACACGGGTATCAAGTATTTTAACAATACCCGGTATCCGAACTCTCTACCCGTTTACCCGAACCTAAAATTCATATGTTTACCTGTTATCCTACTCGTACCCGGTCAAATCTTACAGTTTCGAGTCCGACATTAAAGTTCGGTTCGGATTGTCCAGCCCTAGGTGCAGTCAGAGAGAGTTCCTTCTCCTCCATAAACACGTATCTCAAAAAGATACACGTGAGTAGGCTTATCTTCCAACAACTTTGCACGCAAATTGGATCAAACTCTTGATAACTTTCTGACACCCAATCCCGAATATGTTCTTCGAAAACTCACAACCCCTTTTCGCCCTCTTTTGGTGTCCTTCATACTTGCACGAAACTTGCTCCAATCCAACAAGTGGGAGCATCAGATTCTCATAAGAAAAATATTATCCGTTTTAAACTAGATTTGAAAGTGCTTAGCCCAAACCCATTATGTTTAGTGGTAAACATGAGATTGCTCGGCTCAGTTTTATCCTGAAATGGAATCAGAATTTGAATTTACAGTTTGTTAGTTCTGTCTGGCTTTATTCCAGTTCTAACCTAATTTTATTTTATATTAAAAAAAATTAAAATATGATAAAATATATATTTATTTATTATATTTGTGTCAAATTTTAAGTAATTATACGAATTTATAATCAATTTTAAGGTTTATATTAGATTTTATTAAAATTTGGTTCGCATTTTACTCGATTTTAAAACTTTTTTAACTTACTATCTTGATTCGACAGTTTTTTACTCTTAAAAATCAAAACCGACTCATAAATCACGGTTTTTAAAAAATTGAAAACAAAATCGGATTAAAATTAGTAGTTTCTATCGGATTTTATCAATAATTACGTTGACTAGTGAAGAAAAAATCATTTATAAATCAACTTCTGCATCCCATTACTTTCCGTACGAGAGAAAGGAAGAATATCACAACCGAACTCCCCATTCCCCGGAATGATTCTCCGTGGGGCCAAAATAAAAGATGATATAAAACTAAGGAACAAAGGGTATCATAGTCATTTCCTCTTCGTAAATGCTGACCTGGCTCTCCCACCTCCCTGCGTAAAAATAGCCAAATCGGAGACTGTATCCACGTGTCACGTAAATTCGGCCTCCTCGTCGTTTCTTTAGCGCCTAACTTGAACATGCGGGAACCGTTACTCGGCATCACATACAGAGTTCGTCGGCTTCTTCTTCTTCTTCTTCATCTATAATGGCCAAGAGCATTCTCGTGACTGGAGGAGCGGGATATATTGGTACTCACACCGTGCTTCAGCTCCTTCTCGGTGGTTACAGGGCCGTTGTCGTCGATAATTTTGACAACTCGTCGGAAATCGCTATTGACAGAGTCAAGGAGCTCGCCGGTGATTTTGGAAATAATCTCGTTTTTCATCAGGTTCGTTGAATCTCCGCCTTTTTTTTGTTTCTTCCATCCGGAGATTATTGTTGGATTTCGTTTGGCGGTCTATTTTTTTTTTCCTTTTTTGTTATTTACGCGGAGGTGATTGGAATTTTCGTTTCGTTGTGATTTAATAATGTGAAAATGACTAGTTCTTACGATCGGTCATATGGCAGGTGAATCTTACTGGGACTGCCTTTTAATATTTAATTTGTACGATTGTATCGTTTCGCACTTTCGGTGGATTGTAGTTTTAGAGTGTTCGTTGTTCCGTTTCCTTCCCTCCGTTAATATTCTCATATGAACTTTCTATGAAATCTTATGCCCATTTGATTATTTCTTCATGCTTATGATTGAATTTTTTTACCGTGCAATTGGAGCAATCGATTTTTCACTTTTCGGCTTCGTCTGTGTCTTTATTTGATCTTTTTAATGAGAGTTTTTTTTCCTGCTGTGTTCCATGTTTTAAAAGCATTTATTGCATCACTTTTAGATACCATCATTAACAGTAGTGATTTACTCTAAAAAGACTCATTCCATTAAATATTTGATTTGTAGTGTGTGCATATTTAAGTTCTCATCTTGAAATTCCATTGCAGGTTGATCTCCGTGACAAACCAGCGCTTGAAAGCGTCTTTGCTTCAGATTCGTAAGGACTCTCTTTCTCGCTCTGTAAAGTTTTCTTTTAGATATTTTTCTTATTTTTATCTTTTGGCTCTTACACTTCGTTATAGGTTTGTATAATGGTTTTGTTATGAACTTGTACCCTTGAATAGTACACAAACTTTTTATGATCAAGTTAATTGTTGGGGAAAAACTTGAGAAATATGCTATCCATTTCTGCGTGAATTCAAGTTGCTTAGAACATTCTCTTCAGAGCATATTACACCAAATATGCTGATCGATTAAACTCTTCCCTGCTGGCATTATTCTTGTTGGCCATAGGATAGGCAACACAAATCATCAAGCTTTTTTATCAATCAATTTACTCTTCGCTGATGCTAGGAAACGCTGGAGATTACTTTTGAATCAATCTCCATGCATCAGATTGGTTGCTCATTCGCTGATTCTTCATATCTTTCCACTGTGTAAATTGCAGATTCGATGCTGTCATACACTTCGCCGGATTGAAAGCAGTTGGTGAAAGTGTACAGAAACCGTTGCTATACTATGACAACAATTTAATTGGAACAATTATTCTACTGGAAGTCATGGCTGCTCATGGTTGCAAAAAGGTAGTCCAAAGTGGCTGTAATTCATTGTGCTAAGTTTGATGATTTTTGCTGTCATGATTCGGCTGTGTCAGCGGTTCTAAAGTACCAAGTCTATTAATTTTTAAGTTGGGGATACCTACATAGACTTAGTCTGTTAATGCTCGGTTTACATAACATATTTCGTCTCGATCCATTTGAGAGCATGCGTCTATCCATTGTTATAATCGTCTAAATTTGAAGTGGTTCAACCACTGAATAGTTGATGACTGATTTCCAAAATTGTACTACTGCAGCTCGTGTTCTCATCGTCAGCCACTGTTTATGGTTGGCCGAAGAAGGTTCCATGTACAGAAGAATTCCCCTTGTCTGCAGCGAATCCATATGGAAGAAGCAAGGTATGTTTAGAAAGCTCGTTACTTACGAGTATTAATTACGTCAAAATGTTTATGTCTATTAATCATGGGAACATCTTAGACCAAGGTTTTGATCTTTTGCTTTGCTTTTTCACAAAATCATCCATCTTAATATCTCAGTGTGATTTGTTCGATCATTCAGCTAATTATTGAAGAAATTTGCCGGGATATCTATAGTTCAGACTCTGAATGGAAAATCATATTGCTGAGATACTTCAACCCAGTGGGTGCTCATCCCAGTGGCTATATCGGCGAGGATCCGCGTGGAATTCCAAATAATCTCATGCCCTTTGTGCAGCAAGTCGCAGTTGGCAGGAGACCGGCCCTCACTGTCTTTGGAACCGACTATTCTACTAAAGACGGAACTGGGGTACGTCGGAGTCGTTGTTTCTTTTTCAAATAGCTAGTTTTTTTTTTTATTATAGTCAATATCTGACAGGCTGACACGACCGTTGACCAGACCATTTCCGATTCTGTTTAAAAGATATATATCAGTAATTGACACCCAAGCCCATCCTTCCAGTTTTGGTTTCTAGTTTCTGATTTGATGTTTCTTTACGCGTGAAACTTGGTTCAGAATCTATGCACGCTTCTTGGTTGGCTTTATTCTTCTTACCAATCAGAATATTGCCAGTCTCCCCTCTACCCAGTCTCCTATATTGAATATGTCTTTATGATGTCGCCTCTTATGCAGGTTCGTGATTATATACATGTTGTTGACTTAGCAGATGGACATATTGCAGCATTATCTAAGTTGGACGAAGCAGACATAGGTACATTCTCCTAGTTTCTAATCTTGCCCAGCTTAAGCTGCTCTTTGCATACTTTATTCCAATTTTATAATCTGTTTTGAGACGCATGAAAACCTTCGTGCTGGAATGGTATATCAATTACCCGAATGGCTAGAAGTCGATATTTGCTCGTCTGATTGCAATGACTTTGAATCACTTAACCCTGCAATTTTAAACATGGTGAAAGGGATGTTGATTCTTTGTTATTGGAACTTGAAAGTCTGAAACTCTTGAGATCTAGGCCTGCTTTAAAAGTGAATTTCATTACCTGCACAAGCTGTTAGTCACTGTGAATTTGAATGATTTTTTTGCACCTCCAGGCTGTGAGGTTTACAATTTGGGAACTGGGCAGGGTACATCCGTTTTGGACATGGTTGATGCATTTGAGAAGGCATCTGGGAAGGTGATTTTTCTCATCTAGAGTTATTCTTTTTATGAACTTTTTCTCGTCTAACTTGCTCATTTCATTGGTAATACTCCAGACAATTCCTCTCGTGATGTCCGGGCGTCGACCCGGCGATGCTGAGATCGTTTACGCGTCAACAGAAAAAGCAGAGAGGGACTTGAACTGGAAGTAAGTCGACTCAAATTCATTATAAAAGATACTCATGGAATCACACTACTCTACTCTACTCTACTTGGGAATCATTCAATCTGTTAGCCACATAAAGATAATTCAAAGTAGATAGTTTAAAAAAAGGGTAATTATCAACGAGTTTCAACTAATACCTTAAAACTTTTAAGTGTATCAATTGATACCTCAAAGTATTACTATATATAATTGATATCTGAAACTCTTAATCCATCAATTAAAACTTCAAAATTTAAAAAATTATCAACCAACAGTAAGACTGGCAATTGGGTTGGGTCAACCCGCGAACCGACCCGAACCCGAAGATTGGATCGGTTATCGGATGGTTATTTTTTCGTTGAAACCCGAAGAAAATCGACCCGCGATTAACCGAATTTATGTGGGTCGGTTTTCGGGTTAATTTTACTAAAACCCGACCCAACCCGTTTTTCGTCAAAATATTATTTGTTTACTCAAAGTTTTATAAAATAAACTTTTGAAATCCTAGAATAAATCACAAGAGAAGACAAACAAGCACTAGTTGTTCCGGTTTAGTTTCACCATGGTTTTGAGTTTTGAATCGGGTCGTACACTTTTAGTTTACTCAAGTATTGAGTCTAGTAATTTACTCGAGACTCAGTTTTTATTATTCGATTTTGATTTTATAAAAACTGAAATAATAAAATTATAAATTTATCTAAATGTATTTTGGTTTGGTTGTGAAACTTTTTTATTAGGTTCTTGGGTAGTTCAAGTTTGTCGGATTTTAACCGGGATTGAGTCGGACTAACTAGATTTAGATTGATTATATTTATTACGTGGTTTGCTTAGGTTTTCATGGTTTTTGATTTTCAAAACTGTGACCAAACCGGAAACATATCCAAATAGGCTCGATCTGCATTGTTCGGTTTAAACCTAAAGTTTAGTAGATGTAAGAATTTTCTTTTGAGCTCTTAAAATGTATATAATAATTTTGTTGTTATAAAACACAACTCTCTAATTAATTCAAATTACATATCATGGATATGTATAAGGTGAGTGTCTTACGAAACCCGACACAACCCGCTCCAAACCCACTTCAAACCCGCTCTAAACCCGAAGCCCAACCCGATGCCCAACCCGAATAAAAAACCGAATCTTAACCGAACCCAACCCGTCAGATATGAGTCAGATATGGGTCAGATATCAAAATTGATTGGATACGCTTCGGGTTAAAAATTTCCAAACCCGAACCCGCCGGATAAAATAACCGAACCGAAGCCGTGAGTCCCACCCCTAACCAACAGGATCTTGTTAAATTTAAGTTAATTAACGATCTTTTTATAATTTAATTTCAAAAATTTGAAATTATTATATATTCTTGCTTAAAATGATCGAGAAATCAAAATTGAATGTAAGAAAGATGCATAATCATAAAAAATTAATGTTAAAGTCTCCTTTGATAAAACTTTCAAGTTTACAGTTTTAATCAAAACTACACTAATAATTTAAAGTGTTAATTAATAAAATTAAAAGTTTAAGGTATCATTTGTAAAATACTCATAATTGAAGGTGTCAATTATACAACTAAAAATTTAAGGTATCAGTTGAAAAACATTATAATTTCGAGATGTCTGTTTATAAGTATTCTAAAAATTATACGTATTAACAACGTATTTCTACTTTCTCCATTGATAAACTGAGACATATGCAGCGTGTTCTAACGGTATAAATGATTAAAAACAGGGCAAAACATGGAGTAGAGGACATGTGCAGAGATCAATGGAACTGGGCCAGCAGAAATCCATATGGCTATGCATCTTCTAATTGCAATTCTCACTGACAACAACCCTTACACTAATCTCATGATCCATGGCAGCAGCAGTGCTTCTTCGACCAACCAAATTACAGTCTAGTCTAGACAGAGTCCGCCCAATAATGAAGCTCATATTACAGGTCTTCCCTTGCCAAAATCCATATGGTTATAGGTACATTTAATATCGATGAAATAATGCTTGGTACTCTTTGGCTTTGCTCTTACTTGATTCATGTTATTCGAGACCACTTTCTCGAAATCTAGAACCGATTCTTCTAGTTTCTTCAAGCATTAGCATTTTCTGTTGATCTTTTTTGCAAAGTGTGATTGCATATTTGAACATTGCCATAACCTGAATCTTACATAACAGAGGTGAGCATCAGTTGATCTGGCTTAGTTTTATCTCGAAATAGAACTCGAACTGGAACTCACGGTTTCAAATTTTTGAAACCGACACCAAAATCAACAGTTCCGGTTCTGTTCCGATTTTATTTTATAGTTGAAAAAAATAAAAAAATAAAAAAATAAAAATAAAAAATATATTTTTATTATATTTGAGTCAAATTTTAAGTAATTATGCAAGTTTATAACCAATTTTAGAATTTATATCAAATTTTATTAGTGTTTTGATTAGATTTTACTCGATTTTAGAACTTTTTTGACCCACGATCCTGGTTGTAGTTTTATAATTTTTTACTCCTAAAAACTGGCATCAGCCTATAAATTATTGTTTTTTTAAAAAATTAGTACCAAAACTAGATTAAAATCAGCAGTTCTGGTTCAATTTACGGTTCCAGTTCAGTTTTGCATACCTCTATTATGTATTACATGTTTTTTTTTAAATTACACGTTGACGTGTCAAATAATAATTGATGTAATTAAAATATAATTATTAGAATAAATTACAAATAGATGTTTATTGAATTTATTGCAAGAATTATTATTTATGACACGCTAATATGAATTTTTAAGAAAGCAGAATAAAAGGATAAATTTAAAATTTTCATTTTAATTAATAGTAAATCTAATATTACATTCTTAATTTATTATAATTATTATATTAAAATATAAATAATTATTTTTTATATGACGTTAAATAATTTATATGTTTTTCGGTATAATAAAAAAATAATCTTAGACTTGGATAAAAATAAATGTATTAAATAATTTTAATTAAATATATAATTACCCAAAATAAAAATGACCAGGCATTTTGAATTCATCATTCGGAATCGGTCCGTGTCAAATCGCGCGTACACAAGAAAGCCGTTGAAGTGGGTTGTCTCGGGCCCACCTTTTACATAACGTTAGCATTGGGCCCCACTCCTCCAACCAATAGTTTATTTTCTAAAATAAAATGAATAATTATTTTAAAATAAAAAATATATAGCTATTTATTACCTGCAGCGTTCGCCTTCACCTCCTCTCTCACCATTTCCCATTTCAGTTTTTGAATTCTCTCTCTCTCTGGCTATTCGCATCATAGATCTCCTTCCCTCTTCCTTCGCCGACGTATTTTCAACCGATTAACGCATTCAGATTCAGCAGGATTTCGATCTTGGATTTTGGAAATGGAGAATTTGATCTCTTTGGTGAATAAGATTCAGAGAGCTTGCACGGCGCTTGGTGATTATGGAGAAGCTAGTGCGTTGCCCACACTTTGGGATTCTTTGCCTGCGATTGCCGTTGTCGGTGGTCAGGTCTGCTCCAGATCTATCTCTCCTTTTCTCTCCAGCTAACCCTGTTAAGAAGTGGTTGAATTTGATTCGCGTTGTCAATCGATGTTTATTTATTTTTTTAATATATTTAAGTTTTTGCGTGTGTTCATCTAGCTTGTATGATTTGATTATTACATCTATGCTTGGTGGTGATTTGGAATCCATCAAGTTCACCAAGACGCGTGTTGAAACGTAAAAATAAATGTTGGGTTCTGGAACCCACTTGAAACGTTCTTTTATTCTTCGCGTTTATCTATTCATGCCTTAGTAATTCAATTGAAAAAAACTTCGTGTATCAATTATCAGTGTTCGGAGATTTGTCTCTCTTATTGATTAAGGTACTTCAGATTTTATAATATGAAAAATGTTTGAAGTTCCTGGCACTCCTTCACTTATGGTTGCGAGTTTTAGAATTCAGAAGATGGATAATAGTTTGAGACTGGTTTATGAAATTCATTTACCGCTGGATTTTTGTCCATTATTATTCAAAGAAACTACTGTTTATTCATTCTTTACACATTGTACCAGAGTTCAGGAAAGTCTTCAGTATTAGAAAGCATTGTTGGGAAGGACTTCTTACCTCGAGGATCTGGTAATTTTGAATACAATTCTCCTCAAAAGGGGGACAGAATTTCCATAAATTTGTTAAGGAAAATGAATTAATACATTATAAATACTTACAGGAATTGTTACTCGGCGGCCGCTTGTTTTGCAACTTCATAAGATTGATGAAGGAAGTAGAGAATATGCTGAGTTTCTTCATCTTCAAAGGAAAAAATTCACTGATTTTGGTAAGATTTGTTTGATTGAACATCATTGTCACATGTGATAAAATATATCCTACTGAAAAGATTTTCACTGCCACATTGTTTTGATTTTTTATTTTTCAGACTTATATCTTAATATTATTCTAATTGTATGCATGCAGCGGCTGTCAGGAAGGAAATTCAGGATGAAACTGATAGAGAGACTGGTCGATCTAAACAAATCTCTAGTGTTCCAATTCATCTCAGTATATATTCTCCAAATGGTAGGGTTAAGTTCAACGCTAAAGCTTCTTGTTTATCTTACATGTTTTGCAAATACATCTGAACTGGCGCAGCTGATCCAATCTCCATTCTTTCTTGGTGGATCATAATACTGTTTGTTTATTTACTGTACAGCAAAGTGTGCATGTTTCTGCTTTAGTTTTTTTTTTCATGAACTGAGCGCGTTTCTCAATTTTCAATTTTCACCAAAGTCATGCTTAGTATGTTTTTGATGATTATCTGGTTTCGTATTGTATGATTGCTTAGTTTTTCTTGCACATCCTCTAAATGTTGTATTGTTCTTCAAAATTTTGGCAGTCGTGAACTTAACGCTCATTGATCTTCCTGGTCTCACAAAAGTTGCTGTTGGTAAGTGATGTGAATTTCCTTTATTTGACTTGTTAGTTGTTTGCGATATTCTTATATTGCATCTTCCTAAACGTAAGTACTTTAAGGTAGCATGCAACACAGTTTAACCTTGAGCTATGAAGTGGGAACTTGGAAAATCTAGAATTATTTTTTGCTTTACTTTTTTTTTTAACTCAAGCTCCAAAATTAACAATTCTTGTTGGCAACGTAGATGGACAGTCGGAGAGCATTGTGATGGACATTGAGAATATGGTTCGCTCCTTTATTGAGAAGGTAAATTTTTTTTTTTTTGTAGACTTTGTTTTGATTAACTCACAATGATGCTTTATTTTGTTATCCTATGCAGCCCAATTGTATTATTCTTGCAATATCACCTGCCAATCAAGATCTTGCTACATCAGATGCTATTAAAATCTCTCGTGAAGTTGATCCTACAGGTATCATGGATTATTTTATTATCATTCAGTATCATGGATTATTTTTGTAGACTTTGTTTGCGTTAATTTATGTTTGCTATAAATTACAGGAGAAAGGACATTTGGTGTCTTGACGAAGATTGATCTCATGGATAAGGGTACTGATGCAGTTGATGTAAGTTTTTTAAAATTATTAGGTGGCTATACCATCTTTTACTTTTGGAATTAAGCTTTGAGCTTTCTTTATTATGAAAAAACTATACACAATAACTTGGTCTAATTTTTAGGCATTTTTTGTTAATAGATATTAGAAGGAAAATCTTATCGGCTAAAATTTCCATGGGTTGGTGTTGTTAACCGCTCACAAGCGGATATTAACAAGAATGTCGATATGATTGCTGCTCGACGAAGAGAGCGTGAATATTTTTCAACTACCCCAGAATACAAGCACCTTTCCACTAGAATGGGTTCTGAGCATCTAGCAAAGATGCTTTCAAAGGTATGTGAATCAATACATCTTGCTGGTAATATTTGTTCTGAAATATTTTTGTTTTCATTTTTTTAAACAGAGCTTATTTAATTAATGACTTATGGAATGTATTCCAGCATTTAGAAATTCTAAACAAGTTTGTGCCATCCAGAACAGATCCTTATGTATATACACACACAAAAAAAAACATACATTTAATTTGTATGCATGTTCATATATGTGTGTATGGTTTTATTTAATTATTTTGATTTGTTACAGCATCTAGAAACAGTGATCAAGTCCCGTATCCCTGGCATTCAGAGCCTTATCAACAAAACCATTGCTGAACTTGAAGCTGAACTGAGCCGCCTTGGAAAGCCTGTGGCTACTGATGCTGGAGTAAGTTACAACTTGAGCTTGGTGAAAACTAGACAAATATGTAAACTCTTTTGCGTTGAATTTTTTCATATTTCATCTTGGGGTCCATTTTTTTTATCAGTGGAGGTTTAAAATTAGGATTATGGAGTTTGGTCAAATTGAATTTTTAATCATATTCTTTTGCAGGGGAAACTGTATATGATTATGGAGATTTGTCGAGTTTTCGATCAGAACTACAAAGAGCATCTTGATGGAGTGTATGCCATTTTACCATACTTTCTTCCTTGGTTTTGATCAATTATTTATTTACACAAATATAATCCAAAAAAATGTATTCAAATACATATTCATCACAACTGTCTACAGGCGACCTGGAGGTGATAAAATTTACCACGTTTTCGATAATCAACTTCCTGCTGCTCTAAAAAGATTGCAGTTTGACAAACAACTTTCAATGGAAAATATAAAGAAGCTCATCACCGAAGCTGATGGATATCAGCCCCATCTAATAGCTCCCGAGCAAGGATACCGCCGCCTTATTGAATCTACTTTAATCACCATAAGAGGTCCAGCAGAGGCAGCTGTTGATGCGGTATACAAAATACATGAAAATATCTTTCCTCTTCGAATGTTTGAGCGAACATTCTGCATTAATTGATCATCCTTTGTTTCAGGTTCATGGATTGTTGAAGGATTTGGTTCACAAGGCTATCAAGGAGACTATAGTACGTCTTCAATTTTCGAAATATTTCACAACCTTTTTCGAATTTTACTCAACTTTTCTTCCTCCGTAGCTTTACTTCTTGATTCTTGCTGATCGTGAAATTGTCTTTTTCAACGCCTGCATTTCAGGAGTTGAAGCAATATCCTGGTCTTAGAACGGAGGTAGGAAATGCGGCCATTGAATCTCTTGACAGAATGAGGGATCAAAGCAAGAAGGCAACCCTCCAACTAGTTGACATGGAATGCAGCTACTTGACTGTGGATTTCTTTCGGAAGCTTCCTCAAGATGTTGAGAAGGGTGGCAACCCCACCCACTCTATTTTTGACAGATACAACGATTCCTATCTTCGACGCATAGGTACGTCATTTATAATCAGCGGAACGGCCTCGGACCCCATGACGGCCGGCCATTTTCACCAAATTTTTGCTCTTGTGCCACAGTGCACAAGCTAAACCTGTCAGATTAAGTTAAAAACCATCCAGATGTTATGGTTTCCGACCTTGCATATAACTCGTTATCACTTCACTTGGCCTCTACCAGTTTAAATCTTCGATCAGGAGACAGTAACATGCAGTGAAATCCATCCTAATGCACTCGGTTAAAAGGAACTTTTCTTCCTACAAACACTATTGTCGGATGTTGTTAGAGGGTGGATTTCTCTCTATGTTACGGCTTCCGAGTCGAAGTTTCAAACTGTTGGAGGTTTTGATTAGTAAAGGGGAGTAAAGTGACACCGAGGGAATTGCAAGATAAGTAATTCCTAACCCCCACTAACAATTTCTAGGCATTCGTGCTCTGCCTGCTGTTGCTTTGATTGACTTATTTGAAATAATATCATTTACAGGAACAACGGTTCTGTCGTATGTAAGTATGGTGTGTGCAAGCTTACGCAACTCCATTCCCAAGTCCATCGTTTATTGCCAAGTGCGAGAAGCTAAACGAAGCCTGCTCGATCATTTCTTCACAGATCTGGGCAAATTAGAGGTCAGAACAAGCTTTCTCAACCCCAGCTTTCCTTTTTTCATATTTTCGCTTAGAAATTAAGAGCAATTTTCCTCTCCCCGATGCAGCAAAAGAGATTGTCGTCGCTGTTGAACGAAGACCCAGCCGTGATGGAGCGGCGAATAGCGCTCGCAAAGAGGCTGGAGCTGTACAGAAGTGCGCAGTCAGAAATCGACACTGTTGCTTGGTCTAAGTAGACGGGTACGAATTCACCATTTTTCTCTCCATTCAATCGCCGTCGTTGGTCGGGGCAGTGACGGCGCTGCGACTGCGCCGACGAGCCACGGCAGAGTCTGGATTTTGACGTCGCAGGGTTGAATCGGGAGGAAGACACGGGTTGCTGTTAATAAATTACGAACAGAAGGGTATTAGATCCTTATTTATGATTTTTATTTTTATTTTTATTTTTATTAAGTCGATTTTGTTTTTCATTTCGAGGAGATTAAGGATGATTTTTTTATAATTTTTAAATAACATGTCGTCTGAAAAGGATNGCGCAGTGGCGGCGCTGCGACTGCGCCGACGAGCCACGGCAGAGTCTGGATTTTGACGTCGCAGGGTTGAATCAGGAGGAAGACACGGGTTGCTGTTAATAAATTACGAACAGAAGGGTATTAGATCCTTATTTATGATTTTTATTTTTATTTTTATTAAGTCGATTTTGTTTTTCATTTCGAGGAGATTAAGGATGATTTTTTTATAATTTTTAAATAACATGTCGTCTGAAAAGGATAGAAATCGGAGCAAATGTGGGTAATTTGATTTATTTCATGCAATCGGGGGCTTCGCAATGAAGAACCCAAACCCGGATTCACAGAACCAAAAAAAGGGTCGAAAGCTGTTTCAACAATGGAGACCTGAAATAGACCCATTTATAGCAGAAACAGAGACCTCGCAGCTGGTTCTAGCCTGCACAGGGTGATGGAAGAACAGCAGGACCCGAACCCAACCCGACATTCTCAACCTGGACTCGATTTCCAGCCTCTTATTAACTCCGACAGGAATGGTCGGGTCAACCGTCGCCGGCACCGGACTCTTCAAGGGAAACGGCGGAACGGAAAAGGAGGCGGAGATGTTCTGTGTCCTGCCGGCGCTGATTTTTCCGGCGGGTATGAACATGAACCCGATCTGATGGCCGGAGTGGAGGAGCTGGAGAATGCTGTCGGAATGAGTAAACACGGCTTTGTTGGGATTGGTCACGGCGGCGTAGAGAGAAAAGATAAAGGTGGCGTTGTTATCGGAGACTGAAAACGACGGCAGCTGAACTCCGGTGACGGAGAGCTTTAGATCCTTGGGCCGGAGCAGGGTGAAGTAAAGAACAGAGACGATGATTAAGATAAAGATAAAGATTAAGAAAACTGTGGCCACCAAGCTTGAGGCTAGTTTCGCACGGCCCGGCGATGGCTTCTGTTGCTTGGCCATGGCCGACGGCGAACTAGTTGAGCTTGGATCTCCCTGACTGAAGTGATTATATAGATAGAGGGGAGGAGAGAGAGAAGAAAACTTAATTTTTGGAACTCTCTCTCTCTCTCTTATCTCCTTACTATTCAGTGGGTTTCACTGCTGCCATTTTTTGGATTTGGCTTAGAATGGGGGCTTTCTTCCTGAAGCCCCTAACGAGAGGTTGTGTTTGGAATGTAGTCGAGGCAAGAAACGGGTGAGGTTAGAGTGTTCTACAGTACACACCAATTTTAGCTTTTACTTGGGCAATCAAGCTTATATGGTTACGATATAATTACGTCACTCGTTACCGTGTCATGGTAGAACTAGTTAAAATTCGCGGAGCTCATCAGTCGTACTTGATTTCGTAATAAGTTGTGTTATATTACGTGGAGAAGATCATTTTCCAAGCTTATAGAGAAAAGAAGCTTGACTCATACAAGCAAGCAAGGACTCCTCATCTCCTATGGTGAACGGAGTGAGACCGTGCTCAACTCCCGTCTTCATTAGCAGCATGAGAGAGATTCTTAGACTGCAAATAGATCTGATTTAAATTTTAAAATTTATATTAAATTTTAAAATTTAAATACCGACTCATAAATTACATTTTTTTTAAATCAGAACTAAGACCTGATTAAAACCGACAGTTCTTGTTCAGTTTACGATTCTGGTCCAGTTTCTCCCACCCTTAACGACGATTCTAATAAGTACTAGTGTGAAACGACGACATAGCAAAATGACAAGAAAAGACATCGGCTCTTACTGTTTTAAACTGATAACGCTAGTCAGTAATTATTTTAATTAATGAATGTCTCCATGGAGCGGAGTCATTTAGGGTTTGTTCATTTTATTTTAGATTTTAAAATTTGATTTATTAAATTACAAAACAAGGTATCCGAATAGAATACGGTCTCTATAGTTATTTATGATTTTTTAAAGTGTTAACGTGTAATTAATACAATAAATATTATTAATAATTTATTTTTAATAATATATTAAATATATTTTAATTAAATAAATCATAGATTGACGTGTCAAAAGATTCTATAGTAGTATGCTAATTGTTTTTTAATTTTAGATTACAATAAGTATAGTCCTTTATTGGACTACTTTCTTAATTTTGACATTTTTAAGGGCGAAATGACGGGAACGCCCTCCCCCGCTTCCACACATCTGACGGTTTGGCTAATGCCAATAGAAGACGAAGCTCCTCCGCCATCTTTCTCCCTCTATCTCTGTCTCTCTCTTCCTCTCTATTTCTCTCTCTGTAATCTGGAATTGCAGACAATTTTTCAAATATTACCTTCACTGTGCTTTTTTTTTTCTTTTGTTCTGTACATTTGATCAGAGATTGCTGCTACGGAATTGTCTTTCGCTAATTGTCGTGAGAAGTCGATTCAGATTCCTAGGGTTTCATGTTTTGCGAGGTGGAAGCGAATACTGCGGCGTTCATGTCTGTCGGATGGAGATTTCCTCCGTTCTTACTCTTGCTTTCTCATCTCAGCCGCTTTGTATAGCCGCAATCGTCACCTTCCTCTGTTTTGGGTTCGTCATTTTTGCATTCCGATCAGGCTCAATTTCATTCGGTGGGATAGAACGATCATCCATACCATCCACTGGTTTTTCTGATAGTTCAGCTAGTGATAAGGGTTGTAATTGCACCTGTTCTTGTAATGGTTCAGCGGTTCTTGTAGGTTCTGACTTTGCGGCGTCTGCATCTTCAATGAGTTTGACTTCGAGGTACTTGAACGGTGGCGCAGTAGAAATGTTGGAAGCTCCGAAAATGGTGACTGACCGCCAAATAGGTGCCTCGATGATGGAGCAACTTGTGCCGGAGATTACTACTCATGCACTTAGTTATTTGGATTATCCTAGTTTATGTCGCCTCTCTATGACTAACTCTTTAATGCGCAAGGCAGCGAACGATGACAACGCATGGAAAGCACTTTATCACAAGGTGTTTATTCTGAATTTGGGATTTTTTTATTACTCAATTTTGAAGTAACTTCTTTCATAAACGAATGTTTACGTCCTGAATGAGTAGTCAATTATATCATGATTTTGTTTTACTGATTTTAGATTTCTTTGGTGGAGTTGGCGTGGTAAATGTTCAAGGGTTTGTAATTTGTATGATACTGGTTTATGGAATTCCATTCTTTCTCTTATGGGCAAAGTTACCTTTCATATTTTCTTCAGGACTTCACATTGGAACAGGATAGTGTAACTCCAGTAAACGGGTGGAAAGCTTACTACGCAGCAACAAGAGCGATCATAAATGTCAATGCAGAATTCTTTGACATTGTCAGACAGCGTTTGATTTCTGAAATGAGTCACTTTTGGCTAAATGCAGATTATGTTAAGTGCATTCATGCTTCGGGGGAATTTTTTTCCGGGTATATGTACTCTTATTTCTCTCTTTAGTTGTGATTATTCGTTATTTTTTTTATGGATTAACATTTTAGTATGCTTATGTTTGCCTTGTGGACTGTGGATAAGTCTGAGCTGCATGTATGCTTGTTTTTTCTAAACTTCTTATATGATCGGCATTGTTGTGAAAATAAGTGAGCTTTAGTTTGAGTAGTCTATTGCACTTAGACAGTTTAACTCATGTGATTGTATGTTCCAACTGCTTCAACTTTTTAAATGTTTACCCCTTTAAATAAAAGAAAAAATTACTCTTTGAATACCAATTACGAGGATTGTTTGGTTCATAACGAATATTATCTTAATTTTAGCATTGTTTCTTGTAATAAAGAATTTATAATCATTTGCAGATATTAAAACAAGGTTCAAAGATCAGTTGGACTTAATAATATTTTCATACTGAAAAAGTTACGAAGAACCAAGGCCTAGATCTACGTGAATCTCATTTGTTCATGGCAACTTATAAAAATCAGTTTTATGGGTTATGGAATTTTCAGAAACTGGATTCTCATTTTATAATTTTACAGTTACAATGCAGTGATGAGAAGTTGGCAGCTAGCTTTTGATTGGGAGCAAGGGTTCAACTTCCAAATTCGTGATGTACGAGCTCGAGTATTTCCCGACATGGCTTGGGTTACCATGAAAACCTACGTTGACATGGATACTGGGCCATTCAATGTAACTAATGTATTTGAGTTTCATAACGAGCGATGGTACATGGTGCATCATCATTGCTCGGTCATGCTCAATGATGGGGAGATGGAGCAACAGATTCTTCATGTGTAATTTATGGGTAATCGATGGATACCAAAATCTTATACTGAAGTAAGTTGTCATCAATTGGATAAGGATTTTTTATAGTCTAGAAGATCCTTTCAGTTACTTTTCTCAATTTTGTGTTTCTATATTGGTTTGCCCACCTTTATTTTGGCTTCTTGGTCATTGAACACTGTCAAATTACTGTCATTTGCTCATATTACTCTCCTGGATCTCTTTTAATTTTAGGTAGGAACGAGTGAAGATCAATGAGAAGTGTGAAGCTCAAACTAGAGAGTTTTGGAATTAAGAAGACAATTTCAGTGAAGACACAGAACTTGGCTTTCAATGCCTATCCTTCTCTAGTTCACATACAAACACAGAGTAGATCAACAGAGACGGAGTGAAAATGATGCTGATTGGCTGATTTCGAAGTAAGTATCTCATCATCGACTTATTAGTCAGAATACATGACTGTTTGAAGCTCCTTCGTGTCCCATTCCCCGGGGATTTATTTTAATTGCATTGCAAGTCTTTGGAAAATTCAAAGGATTTGAATCAACTGAAACTTGAGTTTGAGCTAATCAAATAACACATTAGTTCTTATTTCTTGACGGAAAGTAACGTAATAATTATAAATAGTTAAAATTTTGCAATTGTCTTCGATTGGTTGCATTGATTCCTCGAAGATCTTTTGATTTGTGCACGAATAATGGCAAAGGAAGGAGAATGTTGGTATGTTCGAGCGATGAAATTTCCAATATTTGATGGCGAAGGGACCGAAACAAGTGTCGATCGGGGTGAAATTTGAAACACAAACGGACGCTTTGACATTGTTCTTTATTTGAATTTTGTGGGTATGGTTTTTGTTTGACACTGGAACATGAGGAGACACTGGCTATCTCTGTAAAACTTTGCTTTTTGTACAAGTGTTCAATTGAAGTCAGTTCATTGCCAAAAACTCTGAATTTTTTATCAATTTCGTGAACATAAACCGGACAGAACCACCGCTTGTAGCTCGATTTTGGGTAATATTCTACACGAGTCGGGTTTTAAAAGCTGTAAAATTGTGCTTAGCCAAAACCATGGATGATAAAGCGGCCTGAATCCCACCTAACCAATCTCAAAACCCACGACAATTAACTCATAATTCTGCCAAACATGGTCCAAAAACCGGAGTGGTTCTGGTTCAATTTTGGAACCGAACGGCTCCGCCGTGGTTTTCAGGTCATTTTCGCAGCAGTAATTGAAGAGTAAAGGTAGCAATCTAAAACTCAAAATTGAATTATTGTATTATGATTAGTGTATGACTCAGCAGACATGATTAAATGTGAGCTACGACATCAGAACTCATTGGGGTCGCCGGAGGGAGCTGGTGGCAGCTCGTGATTGGAGGTTTCAACTGTACCGGAAGAACAGGAGATCTACACAGAGGACACGTGGCGTTCGAGTGCAGCCAATGACGTATGCATTCTCTATGAAACACGTGTCTGCATGATGGAACCTGGATCAACTCCTCTGCCATCTCGAATTCTCCCAAGCAAACGCAACATCTGAGCAAAAATCACTTCTTTACTCAATTATCGGCGTGATTTTGTGGAAATAACAGCTTAGATTCGTTGAAACTACGATCGACAAAGCGAGATTAAAAAAAGCAAGAGAGAGAATCCTCTTTTTGTTGATGAACAGAGAGTGGGAGTGGGTTTTATCTTGCTTTATTCTCAGAAGGCCATTCTTTAAAAGCAAAATGCTCTTCTTTTTGAGAAAATAAATGGCGGTCGTGAAAGATTCTGATTCTAGGTTGACATGTTTGAAAATTAATTACATGTTTTATGAACTGGGTTTACTTCTTCTTCTTCTTCACAAAAGTCTGTTAATCGATTTGATTTCCTAAAGTGGGTCTTTCGGAACTGAAGAAACACTTACAGTGTGTCTTTATCTCGGAACTCTTCGTCGAAAACGACTGTCGGAAGCTCGTTTATAAGATCGCCTTTGAAACCCACCTGAAAATATGCAGAAAGACAGTGATTAAACAGTGTCAGTACAGTTCAGATGAATCACACGTCAGTTTCGATGAAGGGAGAGAGGAGAGAAACATTACCGGAGCGACGAACTGAGTCGTCGGAGCTTGGCCGGAGCTGATCGGAAGAATCGGAGCAGAGGAAGAAAGAGAAGAAGCTCTCCTCTTGAGGTAGAAGAGGTAGAACAGGAGAAAGAGAATGATGGAGAAGAGAATAGGAATAGAGAAAATGAAGGCCTGGTAGAGCTTAAGCTGGAGAGCTTGAGGATAGAGATGAGGAGGATTTGGAGTTTGAGGAAGACCCATTAATGGCGGGACTCAGAAGCTTATGGAGAAACTCAGTTGGAGACAAAGATGGCTGCTTTGAGCAGTGTATTACAAAACAGGGGAGATACAGGGGAGATGGCTGTATATAAAGCCTCGACTCTAAAAAGATATTAAGAAAAACAATTTTTTAAATATTAAAAATAAAAATAAAAAAGCCATCGGAAGAGCTTTTGAGAGATCAAATCTTGTATGATTGCATATATTTCATCTTTTTCAATGATGTAAAGAGTTCGTGCTTCTCCACTATAACAACTTTAGCTTATCTTGGTTCGTAAGCCGCTGAGTCACCGTGATTTAACTCACTCACAAATTCTGTCGGGCCGGGGGGTGAGGGCCCGAAGGGCGAGAGATTTTGCATTTTTTGGTACAAGCTTATCTCGGTTCAATTCTGTAAAAAAACAAAATCGAAAAAAAACCCAAATCAAAACTGAGAATTTCGAGTAGTTTTCGAGATCGAATCACAAACCAAACCGAGCCACCTAGTTCTAATAAAAAGGGACAACCACTTTCGTCATATTTGGAAATCATCGTTTTGTTCGGTGCGAAAAATGGGCTTTCGGTGGAGGAAGAACAAGATCCGTGCTCTCAAACTAAAGGGTATTTTCCATTTTTGGAGGATCAAATTTACCTGTGATCTTTTTAATTTTTCGTTCTGAGTTCTTGTGGTTTCTTGGGAAATATTCTCGTTTCCAAAAAGGGTCATCTGTGTTTAATCTGCATATTCATGACCAGAGAAAGAATGGAGCAAATTAAAGAGGAGCCCACAGAGCATGAAGCTGTTCATTATGGCCATTCTTTGCCTGGCAACATGAATAAAGATCAATATTCTAGAAATGCAATGATTTTATATGCTTTAAGCTACAATCATAGCATAAACACCAGCAGAAAAAAAAGAGATCTCAGATGAAATTTTAAACTCAGATTCTACTGCCAATATGCAGAGGGAATTTAAGCTTTTGACAGGACATTAAGTTGGCAGATTAAACAATCATATTATAGTCCACGTTTGTTCGGATTTCTAATGACACAACCACAGAAAATCAAGACGAAGATCAAGAAAGCTACATGGGACAGTCTTTTGAAAGTGGATCATTTAAAATATTTTCGAAAGAAAGTGGAATTTTGTGAGCAAATCTCAAACTGTTCCACGAAAACAGATTTTCCACCTACACTGTGTTTTCATACCTAATCAAAAAAAGCTTTTATGGAAGAAGATTCAACAGAAAAAAATTGAATTTCACTTCAAATTTTGAGCAAGTGTTGAACATTCAAGGCCAATCTGATTTCATTCTAAGAAAAATTCATGTCCAATAAGAAGAGAAAATCAAAGCAGAAGAAGCATGAATCAGAACCAAGAACAGTGATTCGATTGACCTAATACTTTCGTTTTACGACCTTGAAACTCATCGATCGAACGACGTCGTCGTCTGCTTTCATAGTTTGCTCGAGAATTTCGAGAGATTCGGGCTTTGTACAGTAGGTGAAGAGGAGGTAGATACCGTCCAAGTAGGTGTTGGATTCTCCAGCTTTGTTTTTCTTTTTGATGCCATAGGCAAGAGGAATCACTCCTCTGTTGAAAACCTCCACATACATGCCTCCCCCAGCAACCAGCAACTGCAATTGACAGCCACAACCACAGAGAGTTTATGCTAAGAGTTGTTTAATTTGACATTATCTTCTTCTTTTCCAACTTCGATTTGGATTCTGCTAATGGAAATTGGAAAGTATACGTTCATTACTAAACCATTGTCTAGAGAAGGTTGGAAAAATAATCAAACTTTACAGCAAAGAATAGTTCATGAATTCAAACCAAAACAACCATTGAACACTGAAATATCAGCGAGGAAATCTATGCTCAATCTAGCAGGATTCATGTTTCTAAAAGTGATATTGAGGATAACCAAAATGTCTCAAGCTAACAAGACGAAATTAAGAGATAATGCAATGTGTAAGAATGAATCACCTCCTCGTACTTCTGGGTAAGAGAGAGGCGCTCATCTTCCGACATATCAGGCCGTAAAACAACCATGCTCTCGTACTTTCTGAGCCCCGGAGGACACGGTGGCTCCTCCTTATCCTCAAGCGCAGTAAGGCCAGAAATTGCAGGCGAAGACGGCTCGTCCTCCGATCCGAAACCTTCCTCAAAGAAAGACCCCGAGAAATCCATCGTTTGAGCCTTCAAAAAAACTCTCTGCCTCGCATCGAAGCTACTCCTCTTGAGGTAAGCCACAGGCTTCGATTTCACATAGTTAGCTCCGAGACAGTGAGAGAGAAATACTGAAGGCGAACACAGAGAACTGGTTTTGGAGCATAACAGGAAAAACGAGGAGGACGGCGCAGGAAGAATGGAAGTGAGCGACGACGACGCCATTGTCGAAGTAGATTGCTCTGTAACGTAGAACAGAGGGGCAAGCGGGGGTAATGGATTGAGAGATAAGAGGAGCCGTACGCATTAAGCACACTTTAGTTGAAAAAAACTAAACAAATTAAAGTGCGCATCTAAAAGATGCTTACTTGCTTAGTAGGATATGGGCTTAGGCTTTAGTTTGAGATAGGCCCAAATTTGTAGACCCATGTTTGGGGATGCCTTCTTCTGCATCAAGCAAAGCGACCCGCCATTGTCGGTGAACTCTTCTTGGAGAAGAAGTCGGGAAAAGAAAGAAGGGATTAGGCGTTCCAATGGATCCCAAGTTTACTGAACTCTCACAGTTCTTCGAACGATTCAAGGCCGCATTTTTGAGAAATGATTTTGAATCATGTGATAAGCTCCTTTCCCAGCTCAAGGTACCAAGTCCGTAACCCTAATTTGTTTGCGTGTTGTATTTGTCAGCGACCTTCAACTTCTTTTTGTTGAATCTTTACCCTAAAGTCGTTGATTGTTAACGTTAATTCTGAAGAGAGTGTTTTAGCTTTTTTCTGCTTGACTAGAGAAAATCCTATGGTTGAGGTGGTGATTGTTGATTCTAGCTTTGTACATCTGATATGTTGGCACGAGGAGACTTTAATTTAGGCCATTTCTGAGGCAGTGTTTCTGTAGCTTTATCTTGAGGAAACGGAGGAGTCAATTAAGGCTTTATGCGGGTTACATGTCATGTACCTGGATTTATGAAGTATTTCTTCTGGTTTTCAAGACATTATTATCATACAAGTTTTGGGATCTCTTTGATCTGCTTCCATCACTATTTTTTTGGACGATTAATTCCATTTTTGTGTAATTTGTTACTTCTGTGATGTATGAATATTGCTGCTTGTTTTTGAGTTATATGCATATATAATTTATAGGATTTCTCGAATGAATGCTCTTTGCAGATTTTTTGGAGTCATTTGTTGCCTTTTTCATGCTTCGTGTGTCTTTGTTTCATGTTTAAAAGTTTGCATGTAAGAGTTTTCTTGTGTGTTAGTTACATGTTTTGGAATTTATTGCTCTGCTTTCTTTGCCTCTTTGCTAGGTCTTGCTGACTGAGTTTCGAAGTCTTCCTCCGTTATTTGAAGATACAGCTAATGCAACTCAGGAGTTGACCATTGCAAGTGAGACTCTTGTGGATATCTATATTCAAATCATAAATGTTGCAGCAGTTGTTTTTATAGTATGCTTCTCTAGAAGAATTGTCAAATATTGATTAGAAATCTTAGCGATATTTTTATGGTAAATGATTTATAGCATAACTATATAAGGATTCTTAACTTTACTCTCTTTTATAATTTCTTTAATTGTGTGGGCGTAATCTTGTATATATAGATTGATATAATTAGCCATTACATGGTATACATTTTACTTTTGGATTGGAGAAAATTTTACTTCCAAGTCAGTTAATGAATTTGTACCAATTTAACCACCTAAAGATTTTAGATTTTAATGTTTTCAGGGGACATATATGAACATGCTGTTGTTCTAAGTGTGAAGGTTGAGGATCAAGATGCTTTTGAGCGACATTTCTTTCAATTGAAACCTTACTACACTGATGCTCGGTAATCGCTGTTCTGCTTTATTATAATTAACAAATATATCTTTTACAGCTATGTAAGTTTTTTCTCTGTTGAATGAAACTTTGTTAATAAAAATTAGTCCTGAAGAAATGACCAAAATGACTTCATTGAATACCACATAATTGTATTTTATTTTGTCATCTTTTATTGAAAAAGTCACTTGTAATGAATTAATTTCCAAAGCAAAACATTTATGAATAATTACTTAATAAAATACATTGAATGGAGGTTGTGTTGGGTGAGTTATTGGGTATCATTACTCAATCGTTTAAACTTTGTGGATAAGATAAGAATGTATGGAATTTTCCCACCTGTTTATGTTGGTATTTAGTCTAGTCAGATTGCGAAAACATTTATGTTTGATACTCCTGCCATTCTTTTATGCCAAATATCTTGTTTATAATTCATTCTGCAGTACTTGTTATCCTATTAGTGATGATGACCAACTTGCTAGTCTTTTGACATGCAGTAATCGCCTTCCTCCATCGCTTCAGGAATATCCAATCTTGGGTCTCAATCTACTGAGACTTCTAGTGCAGAATAGAATTGCTGAATTTCATACAGAATTAGAACTGCTTTCACCTACTGCTTTGGAGAATCCTTGCATCAAGCATGCTGTGGAGTTGGAGCAATCCTTCATGGAAGGTGCATACAACCGAGTATTGGGTGCTCGACAGACAGTGCCACATGAAACTTATGTTTACTTTATGGATCTATTAGCAAAGACTGTCAGGTAATTTGCCTCACGATAGGTTATGGGTGGTAAGTTAATGAAGAAAGCAACAAAACTTGAAATATGCTTGTTATTTTTCTTCTTTAATTGTTCAGTTAGATGGAGAGATTGAGCTCTTATTATTAGTCGGTTTTGTTTCACTCTGGGGGTAGCTGATACTTCATTGCTTTCAGAGACGAAATAGCTGGATGCAGTGAGAAGGCATATGACTATCTTTCCATCAATGATGCAAAGCAAATGTTGCTTTTTTCAGCTGACAAAGATCTTCAAATATACATCGAGGAGGTATTATACGTAAAATTGTTCGGTTTCTTAGTTGCGTTTAAAAAAAACAATGTAGGACTAAGTTATCCCTTGTTGCTGTTGAATGGAGCTGCAAATTCACGATGCTTACTATTGCAAATGTCACCAATTTAGATGAGAGGACCTTAATAATGTTGTAGGATTGTTTGGAAGGATAACATCTGTATGATCAATTTTTTTCATGTTTTTTTACCATGTCATATTATAACTAAATCATAATGTTATGTCTTTTTCTTCGTCTCAAGTGTAAAACTTTGGATTGTCGTGGATACAGGATCATCCCGAGTGGGAGATCAGGAACGGTTTCGTATATTTCCAGAAAGCCAAGGAATCAGCGCCTAGCAAAGAGATACCTTCACTGCAATTGATCAACCAAACTCTCAGTTATGCCCGAGAGTTGGAGAGGATCGTTTAAAAACAGCTGCTTTGCCCGGTTCCGCTCTCGATTGCAGTACTATCTCATCGGCTGATGCAAAAACTCTGGCGATTTCAAATTCATTTATCTGCGTTTCAGTATGACGATCTTTGAACATTTTAATCCACTTTTTGACGGTTTATTCGAAAAAGATTGTTGGATTGCTATTGTTTTTTTATCGGGATTTACTGGATCGATCAGATGTTTTCTTACGTAGTTGTTATCGATGGTTTGGAAGTAGGGTTGGGCAAGGCTAGGTTCAAGACGGTTTTAGAACCGACCCAGCCAGCCCGGATTAGTTTTTTTAATATCTGCACCAAATCATTTGGCTTTTTGTGGCTCGGTTCGGTCCCTCCCGCCCGTGCCCGAAAGTATTTATGCTAATTATTAATTACAAGTCCAAATCATGGCATCCCCAACCACCATATGGGTTTCAATGGACCCCATTTTTGATAAAAACAGAGCATTCGATGGGGCAAACCAACGCTCTGCTTCTTAATTCTCTCCATTAATGATCCCTGATAAAGAGTAGCAGAGCCATTAGCCATGGCTAATGGCTACGGGCTTTCCTGCGTGGTCTGTGTGAGCCAATTGAACTCTCGCAACCAAAAGTAGCTGACCCATGTTCCTCTCCTTGCATCTTCTAGTTATGATCTTCATCAAGGTTTGATTTTTTTGGTAATCTCTGCAAATTATCCAAATTCTTCCTCTTTCCTCGATCAATTTGCTGTTTTTGTGGAAATGGTCGTTGGCTTTTTGTGAAAAGGGAAAAAAAGATTTATTTTTTATTCGTTTTTGAGCCCGAGTGGTCCAATCCATGAAAAAGCAGCGATTTTCGTGTTTGCCCGCCTTATCTTCCTCTGTCGTCTTCTTATTCCCTGTCCCCTCTTCCAAACAATCATTCGCGATTTACCTGTAGAATTCTGCGCCATGCTGGTTTTGGTCTGCAAGAACCAGGCTCACCCCTCAGGTGTCTCTTAATCTGTCTTGATTTTGGTTTCTTGGTCGGTAAAAATGCTCACAAAAATGGGTTTTATGGCAGAGCTTTCTCTCTCTGTCCCTCTAGAGTGACGGCCGTTCACCGCATTTGATGGAAAATGAAAAGTCGGGTTCTTCTGTCGCTTGCCGGAAAGAGCCTTCTCACAAAGACGAGCTTTACATGCATCAGAGTCTGCTCTTCTCCGACTCTTTGAAGGTGAACTTTATTCTCCCTTTTTGAGAAGCTATGGATCTGTTTCTGAGCTTTTCTTTGCCATTTGATACTTTCTGGTGGATTTATTGCCGATTGTGAACTCTCCTGGACAATTGGAGCCTAATATCATCATAATTCGGAATAAAGTAGAACTTGTTATGAACTTATATGTAGATTTTACTGGGTTTGGTTCTTCAAGCTTAGATGGCGCTGAATTTAGATTAAATATGGTTTGTCTCTCTTATTTGCTAGGATTTGAAGAATTTGAGGAAACATTTTTATTCGACAGCTGAGTATTTTGAGAAATCCTATGAAAATGAAGAACAGAAGCTACTGTGAGTCTAAAAATTCTCTCTAATCCAAACAACCTTAGTCATATTTAATCTAACTTGAGTTCATCTGTTTGTGCTGGTCTCTGATTTGATTTTTTTGATCAAGAGCATTGGAAACGATCAAAGATTATACAATCAAAGCTTTTGTCAATACCCTCGATCATCTCGGATCAATCGCGGACAAGGTCAGCTGTTTTCTCGATAAAGAGATCGACGATATGACTGCAACTGAGCTCGGGCTCTCCTGCATTGAACAGGTAATATCCCATTTTTCTGCCATTTACGGACCTTCGAAAATCGCTAATTGCCGATGATTTTTTCCGTTTTTTAGAGATTGAAAACATGTCAATGCTACGTTGATCAAGGAGGTTTGTTTAGACAATCGTTCCTTTCATTGGCTCCTAAGCATCATAAGCTCTATGTTCTTCCAGGCAATCCCATATGTCTCTCTTTTGCAGCTCTAATGGTGGTTTCTTGTCTTTATAACGCTGTTTTCCTGGTTTTTCTACTCAGTCCGAGTTGGCTTCAACTCGGTAGGCCAGCCTAAGTCAACGTACCACAGAGACGAAGTCGATCTACCTCGGTTTAAAACCGGTATCCCGTTTCTCCTACTAAAATAGGCCTACGGCATACATAGTTTATGCGAGAAAATGCATTTTTTCCGACAAACCAAACTTGCATCGATTTGTTTGTCCAAAGAACGAAATCGCCTGAGAGGTTTCTAATTTAGTTGAAACACATGATTAAATGACAAAACAAAACGGATAAATTGACGAAAATGTTCGATTTGTTGACAAGAATTAACCGAAATGCTTGAATTGAAATTATACTTTACCGTGTTTATGTTATAATAAGAGATGTTTTTGTAATTTTCTTCGCAGAAGCTGGTGGAGAAAGAGCTATGGAGTCCACTCTAACAATGATCAGGTAGTGAAGAAGTCTATCTTAACCTCTTCGAACATAGATTAAGCGAAATTTGATTCGTTCATTGTCATTGAGACGAACACAGGAGATCTTTCTCTGTTTCTCCGCAATCTACTCCGGGATCCTTAACTTTCCTGAAAACACTCTCAAACAGAGTTCAAGGTTTCTTCTCTACTCGATTTACCATGCTCGAAAATAGACATTTTTTCTGTTCTAATGATCGATTGTTTTTCTAAATTCAGAGAGGAGAGACATCTCCCCGCTCCGATTCTCAAACTCTTCCGGCGCGAAAGCCAAACGAAGGGTAAGTCGTAGAACATGATTCGGATCGTGTCGTGTATAATTGACGAGTAGCTAAACTCGGTTGTTTTGATATCGCAATCGGGTCGATGCTGCAGAGTGTATCGCCACATCAGCGAAGGCCGGCTTCATCAATTACATCTGGTGGTGGAGATAGGAATGGAGACATTGAGGAGTACTTGAAGAAAAGCAAGCGCTTGTTCAATGCCTTGATAGGCATGAACAAGTCAAGGAAACACCTGGACTCGAGGTAGGAGAGAGAGAGAATGAGAGAAGAGGAGAGAGAAGAATTTCAAGAACAGAGGTGTGTTCGTTTTGCTGTAGATTCTTGGTTGTTTTGTTCAATCTTCTTAGATAAAAAAGAGAACTTTGAAAGTTGGAGATGAACTCGATAATGATCTGATGACTGCCAGTGGCGACACGTGTACTGTTGTTGGATGGAATAAGCAATTTATAATGAGTTGACATTAGTTCGTTAGACGTTTTGGAATTGATGATACCCATGAAGCTGTTATCTCCCTTATTCCAAAAATGCAATATCTCTTGACATCATGACTTCCACCCCTAGCCCGACAATTTGTAAAGAGGTAAAATCACGATGACTCAGCAGCCTAGATATGAGAGGCTCATACATGTTGTCACAAAGAGTTACCCCACATTAGAAGTAAAAACTTTCACACTGTGACAGTGCAGATTTCGAACCGTGACTCTCTGATTTCAAATCTACCATTTCGGAATCAACTGAGCTAAACCCATGCGAGCGAATATCCCCTATTTCTCCCGTTTTGTCGATGATTTTGAAATAAATTTATTTTTTGGTGGAAGTTTTCTATTTTTTTGAACCAAAAACATTATATTAACATATTTTCAAATTACACTAATTAACAAAACCAACCATAAATTCTAGAACGACATAAGTCAACACCCACGGCGTAAAACCCCGATAAGATCAATCGGACATTTCCAAAATCAATTGTTAACATTTTACACTCATTTCAAGTGCAAATTTGAAAACAAAGAGACGACTCGGAGACTTAATTTAAAAAAAAAAGACCAAAATTAGAACTCGGAGACTTTATGAAGGATTCTTAAGAAACCGATCAAGATGCAAAATCAACCATAACCGAACTTTAGCCGGTTCTATAATTTGATTTGGTTCCGCACACTCCTAGCAATGACGGGTTCGTCTATTTTTTAGTGTCTTTTACACTCGTTAAGTGTGAGCCATGTCACTCAAAACCCGAGCAATGGTAAAATCGGATTGTTAATAAACGATATAATTTGTTTGTTTTGTTACAAATAATAATAGTAACAATAATACAATACCTGCATTTAACCATTTAACAACGATACAATACCTGCATGTATCGCTATCGAAATAATAATTAAGACAACTAGGACAAATTATCATTTATTTATTTAGTTGCGGATAATTCTCGAGCTGTGACAAATAATCTGAACTTGCGCAATTAGCCCTTAATAGTGTGACAAAAAATAATTATATAATAAAGTTTGTGACATAAAATAGTTTGTCTCCACTTAGCGAACCGTGAAAGGCAATAATTTCTTAAAAAGTTTGATTTATTGCAATAATTAATTAATTTATTGGTCCATGTCCCAACCAAAATGGAAAATAATATATTTTATTTTTTTAATATTCAAATATTGATGCCCATCTTTAAATATATATTTAATTTCACTGTCACAACATGTCACGCCCATTATTATATCCCAATATTTCCATTTTATAAGCTATGATTTGACTTCAAAATAAATTACAAATTTCCCCAATATTTATCGAATCTAACCGCGATTTAAACATGTACGATAATTGCACTATACTAGAGCTGTCAAACGAGCCGGCACTGTAGCAAAACAAGCCAGGCTTGGACTGCTACAGTGCCGAGCGAGCCAGCGAGTCGGATCGCTCGAATGCCACCACTACTCTATATCTTAGAGAGATCATTTTCTATTAATACTAAGTTTAATCTCTTAGTATTTATATTAATTATATTTACATTTATTTGACACGTGTAAGGATGATAAAATTGGATATGTTTGCTGATGCCATTGCTGAAGGCCAACGACTTGTGTTAGTTTATTCGTAAAACCAGCACTCAATCCTCCATTAAAGCACTGGTGAGAAAATGGAGGAGCAGGAAGAAGACAAAGCGAGGCTGTTGTAAGATACAGTCGTGGGGGTTCAATATTGGATAATTTCTCTCTTTATTTTCTCCTTTTTTATGGTGGAATTCTTAAAAAATTCAACTTGCACAAGCTGGTGATGGATTCTATGGAATCACACTCTGAAATCAACCACCACCGTTCTTCTCTGATCGTCTCTTCTCTTTGAACGATTCTTCCCCGGCGATTTTGTTTCCCCTTGACAATGCCTGAACCGGAGTTCGACGGCGCCGCGCACTTTCCGGTCAAAACGACGGCCGATTACCGGGACTCGCTTTTGGACTTTGACGTCGATGTGGGAAGCCCGTGGACGTTGGATCAGATCTCTCCGATCCTCATCACTTCCTCCGATCAACCTTGCTCGCCGCTCTGGGCTTTCTCCGATGGGGAGGAAGTTGGGGATGAAAAACTCCATGCCCATCCTCGCTCAGTGCACGGTTAGTTTCGTTCCTTTCTGTAGATCGGGATTATTCTTCCATCGATTTTTAGGGTTCTGATTTGAATCTGAGCTAGGTAGAATCGTATGATTTGGATGGATAATAATCTACGGCTCAATCCTTCATATTACCCAATACTCAGAATCGTCGACTTCTAGTGAGCTTTTCGACTTTTAATTTCTCATTTGGGATTATGTTGTCTAAATTCAGGCATAACAAATTTGAATTTGGCGACGGAAAAACCAACCCAGAACATCGAAACAAGACTGCTTCAATTACCTCCTATCTGGGGACTCAAATCAGCTGAGAATCCAGATGGGTACTGCTTGATCAAGGAGAAAATGACTCAAGCCCTCAGATACTTGAAAGAATTGACCGACCAACATGTTCTGGCTCAGGTCTGGGCGCCTGTCAAGAACGGTGATCGATATGTGCTGACAACGCTCGAGCAACCCTTCGTTCTCGACGCTCAAAGCAATGGTCTTCATCAGTATCGAATGGTCTCGCTGATGTACATGTTCTCGGTCGACGGAGAAACTGACGGAGTTCTTGGACTTCCCGGCCGCGTATTTCGGCAGAAATTGCCGGAATGGACTCCAAACGTGCAGTTTTACTCGAGCAAAGAGTATTCGAGGAGAAATCACGCGCTTCACTACAACGTCCAGGGAACTCTGGCTTTGCCGGTCTTCGAAGATCAATCGTGTATTGGTGTGCTCGAGCTCATTATGAACTCTCCCAAAATCAATTATGCTCCTGAGGTTGATAAAGTCTGCAAAGCTCTTGAGGTTGGATTTCTTCCATGGTTTCATAGTTATGATTCTTTGCACGAATTCCGCATTTGGTAGCCATGTAATAATCTGTGTTTGAATGCAGGCTGTCAACTTGAAAAGCTCAGAAATTTTGGATCATCCGAACACACAGGTTCGCAGCTACAATTAGGAGTAGGATGATACAGATATAGTGTATTTATGGGGTAAATTGAATTCAAATTCTAACGTTTGAGGTCATTTACAAATTAGATTTTAAATCTTATTGCTGGACAAATCGAACTTCGATCTCCCATCTGTCAGCTATTTGAACTTTGCAGCCAATTTATCTGTTAAATCCGCTGTATGTATATCATTAACCCCGGTTTCTAACTCTTTTGCCAATTTCGAACTCTATCGATATTCTATCTGTATGATTGATTTCAAACTGTGTCATTTGAACAATAGATGTTGAAAATTGAGTTCGAAACCCCTGGAGATGTTGGAAATCGGTATAAAACACCTTGTTGCATGAAAATTGTGCGAGAAAGTTCAAATTGTTGATATCTAAAAGCCGATCGATCGATTTGTCCAGGGTCTAATCTGTAAATGACGAAAAATGCTAGAATCTGAAGTACATTTTACCTTAAACTATTTTGTGGCTTTACATTAGTGCTTCCCCCTCCATTCTCACAGATATACTCTTGGCCATGCTTTTGAACCAGATTTGCAACGAAGGTCGGCAAAACGCGTTGGCTGAAATATTGGAGGTTCTTACATTTGTTTGTGAGATTCACAAACTACCCCTCGCTCAAACCTGGGTCCCGTGCAAGCATGGAAGCGTTCTTGCCAATGGCGGCGGTTTCAAGAAGAGCTGCTCGAGCTTCGATGGGAGTTGCAGGGGACAAGTTTGCATGTCTGCAACTGACATAGCTTCGTATATTGTCGATGCTCATGCTTGGGGTTTTCGAGATGCTTGTCTCGAACATCATTTGCAGAAAGGGCAAGGAGTGGCTGGGCGAGCGTTTTTGTCGCAAAGCTCGTGTTTTTCCATGGATATTACGCAGTTCTGCAAGGCAGAGTATCCTTTAGTGCACTATGCTCGAATGTTTGAGTTGAAGAGCTGTTTTGCAGTCTGTCTCCGGAGCAGTTTTACCGGCGATGATAATTATATTCTCGAGTTTTTCCTCCCGTCCGTTGAAAAAGAATATTACGAGCAGGTGAGTCTGTTGGGCGCGATTTTGGCTACGATGAAGCAGCATTTTCACACCCTCAAGGTTGCGTCGGGAATCAAGTTCGAAGAGGGGGAAATTTTTGTGGAAATCATCGAAGCTTCAACTGATGACGGACTGAAATCGAGATTCGAGTATATTCGGATACCCCAATCTTTCGGGTTGCCTCATGAATCTGATCCTGCTCCCAATGGTGGCGAATTGTTTGGATTTAATTCGATGAAACCGAAGTTACCTACAGGGGTTGATGATGAAAGCAATACCAGTGTGGAGGGTAAAAGGCGGGTTCCTTCTCCTTCCATGGACGTAAAAAAGAGAATGGAGAGAAAACGAGGGAAAACGGAGAAATCGATAAGTTTAGATGTTCTTCAGCAGTATTTCACTGGGAGTCTTAAAAATGCTGCAAAGAGCCTTGGAGGTATGTTTCATCTGTTTCATCGTTACGTGAAATTTTGGTCTGAGGATTTTTTTTCCGTTCGTGCAGTTTGCCCGACAACGATGAAGCGGATCTGTCGACAGCACGGGATTTCCCGATGGCCATCTCGGAAGATCAACAAGGTTAACCGATCACTCTCCAAGCTAAAACGAGTAATCGAATCCGTCCAAGTTGCCGAAGGTGCGTTCGGTTTGACTCCTCTCACCACGACCGCTAATTCTCCTCCGTTTTCACCGGACGGAACAAATCAACGCGGATCACAGATCCATAAGCCGAGCGATAATCAAGGTGAAAATAAAGAGCTATCACAAGGAAAAGACCTAGCATCTTGGATGGATGGCGGGTTCGTTGGAGGGACGCTTCGTTTCGACGATTATATTCCCGCCAAAAGTGGCATCGAGCCGAAGTTTAGTAAACGATCGAACAAGTCCGGAACAAAGAGTGGGTCGAGGGAAGAGAGTGCCGGAGGGTCTCCTACTTCTCATGGCTCTTGCCAAGGTAGTCAGGCGAATGACAGCATTCCGGCCAAGGATCTGGTTGTTTTCACCCATCACGAGCAACCCATCACCGAAGCGGAATTGCCCGGGAAAATCAATCCGGCAGTTTCATATTTCGCTCCCGATCTACTTCCGGCGACCGCAGTCGAAGAACCGTTCGGAGCAATGCTTATTGAAGATGCCGGAAGTTCGAAAGATTTACGAAACCTTTGCCCATCCGCAGCAGATGCCGTTTTGGACGAGCACATTCCCGAGCCGTACTGGCCCCGTTTTCCCGGTTCGTCATCCGCACAATTCGCTGACAGAACGAGGCAAGAGACGAAGAGGATGACGATCAAGGCGACGTACAAAGAAGACATCATAAGATTCCGGATAGCGATGAGCTCGGGTTTAATGGAGTTGAAAGAAGAAGTGGCTAAGAGGCTGAAACTGGAGGTGGGTACTTTTGATATAAAATACATAGACGATGATCAAGAATGGGTTCTTATAGCCTGTGATGCGGACCTTCAAGAATGTGTGGAGATTTCGAAATCATCAGGCAGTAACATAATCAGACTCTTGGTTCATGATTTGAGTAGCAATCTTGGAAGCTCATGCGAGAGCACGGGGGAATGAACGAACGGGTGTTGATTAGCTCGTAGAACTTGTCTGTTTATATGAGAATTTGGTAGATTTTTCTGAGATTTCTGAGTCTCTTTGATTGTACAAATCTTGTTGGAAAATGAAAAACATGGCCGGTTTGTTGTCGGAAATGGGATTAGAAAAGGAAGGAATCGTTCAAACGTTGTTTTGATTATTGAAATGGATCTTAAACTCCATTGCAGGCCATGATCGAAGGTTTACAAAAAGGTAGTATTTGCTACTACACTCGGACTGATTATATTAGAAGCTAATTAATGGGTCCATCCTTGATTTTCTAATCGACCCATGTAGCTCGACGCAGAAGAAAACGGCGGCGGAGCTAGGTTGCAGCGACCTTCTTCTCCGGATAATCTCCGCCGCCGACGACGACCTCCGACAAGGGGATTTCGCTTTTGAGTTTTCTCTCGGCGATCTGTCGCTTCGTCGATTTGTAGTAGGTGGCGTAGAGGAGGAGCTGGGCTAACCCGAACAACGTTCCAAGCCCATTTGGAATCTGAAAAAAATGAAATATTTTACGTAACGAAGAAGAAGAAGAAGATGAGAGAGAAAGAGAGAGAGAGAGATGGAGGAGAGAGAAAGAGGATTTACAGTGATGAAGGGGTCAAAACGGATGCAAGCATAGATAGTCCATGCAATACCATTGGCCAAGGAAGCAATAGAGAGCGACAATGGCATATACTCAACGCTCTTCGTCGAAATCACCAGCTTCTGCAACAAAAAAAAACTCAATCTGCATGAGAAGAACAACGGCGACCTTGTTCTTAAATCACCGCCGTCGGTTTCCGGTCGGAAAACTTACGATCACGGCCAACGGCGAAGCATACATCATGATGTTAAACAGTATGCAGATGGAGCCGACGATCATGGACCGCTTGGCGTGAGAGTGGGCGAAGAGGAAGACGAAGAGGGTTAAAACGACCATAAACAGAAGCTCCAAAAGCATCACTAAAAGCACTGTAATTCTCTTCTTCTTGTCGGAGAAGACGAAGAAGATGACGATGTACGCGAGCTCTATGGCCATCCCTGAGCCGTTAATGGTGACCACGAGTATGCTTCCTGGGTGCACCAATGGCAGGCCGTACAATGTCCAGACCATGCAGTTGATCATCGTCGCTAGGTATGGCACCGGCGAGTATTGCTCCACCGTCTTCTTCTTCCATATTTGAATGAAGGTCGGCCTGCAAATCCATGGCCAAAGATTTAAAAACCTAATCACGAAGACGATGGATGCATTAAATGAGCATTCAATTCTTTACCATTATTAGGGTTTTTTTATTACAAAACGAAGACTGTTAAACCTTTCTTCTTCGCTTATCAAACTTAAACCCGATTATTCTACTGCATAATGTTAATCTAGATCTGCTTACAGTGGAGATAAGAACAAGAACAAGGCGATAACGTTTCCTGCAAATGAGCAAAAGAGCTAAAAATGTTAGCCCAAAAGCAACAACAATCAGAGCTTTTCTGCAAACTGGATAACCGACCTATAATTCCGACCAAAGTTCGAGCAGTATCAGCAGAAACCATGGTTGCAGAGAGAGAGAAAGAAGACGTAGGAGAGAGAAAGAGAGAGAGGAGAGAGAAGGTCAGCTCTTTCAGACCAAAGCTTAAATGTTGGTGTAAGAGACAAGTACAGAGGCTTGCAATGCATGAATTCGCTCGTGCAATTTATAGCCACAGAGGGTACACGAAGCCATAAATGGAGGGTAGAGAGAGAAAGTGGGATGTAGAGAGAGAAAAAGAGCATTTGGCGATGGCTTCAGATTCTCAAAACTCGCCGGTGAATCCAGCACAAGTTTTTCTCTGAAACTCGATCGTCCACCTGGCGCATCTGCGCCAAATTTCACGAAGAATTCAATTCCATCCTATCCATTTTTTAATCTTTCGAGGGTGAAATTCTTTGAATCGACCACCGTTGTCTCGAACCCAGGTCAATGAACAGTTTTCCGAGCTTCGCACAAATGGCGGACCCTTCCCTCCTTCCTTTTTCTCTGCACAAGTGTCGAATTATCAGTGAAAAAGCAAAAGCTTGAGCTCGACTGTCCATTTTCGCGAAAAGTTTCAACCAAATACCAATTTCAAATCATAATTTCTTAGTGAACTCCTTTCAAGCTTGGTCAATCATATGCTTACAAATCTTATAATAAACTTTTCAAGCATCAAACAAAAAACGCCAAACGAACGATAGATTTTACGTGAAAAACCCTAATTCGAGAAAAGAAAGACTCAGTGTGAAGGCTCGACTCATAACAAAAGGTGTTCGCATTATTCAATAGTATTTGCAAAAATAAATGAGAAATTCAATAATATTTAAGTACTTCGCGTTATTTAATGCCCTCATCACCCATACCACATGATACATAAGTTAGCAATAAGTTTGATTGTATTAGAGTTCACTATCGACTAGTCGATGGGTCAACATCGTTTATTTGTTCTATAATTTTGTTTTTTTTTGTAAATTCATATAAGTCAAAGTTGTAAAACTCACATGTGTATATTAATGATCAAATTTTGATATTTGATTTTCCCAAAATAATTTTACACATAAAAGTGTTTAATTTTGAGAGATTTATTCGTTGAAATTTTGTTTTGAAACACCTTTCGTGCTATAATAGTTGGGATGTTTAACTTCGCGTCAACTTTGAAGTACTTAAATATTATTGAATTTCAAATTTATTTTTGCAAATACTATAGAAAATACATGTAATGTACCACCGCAAAACTCTTTAGGTAGGCACGAGCCAGTTCAGCCTAGTTTTATCTTGAAATAGAATCAGAACTAGAACTCATGGTTCTGGATTTTTGAAATCGGAACCGGAACCAATTTAATGCGTGACATCTCACCAATTTAATCTTCTAAATACACTATATTGTAATTTAAATTAAGATAATATTTCTTAAACTTTTGGTTCTTGTAAAGTTCGTCTCTCTTTTTGGGAGGGACAAAAGATAATCTAACCACCATTGATAGGGAGATTCCAACCCATCAAAGGAGAATAAAATCCTTCTGGATTGCTTCTTTCACCATTCGACTTGCAACCCACCACCCTAGAGTCGACCATTTGTACTTCCATTTCCTAGTTCCAAATGACAAGGAGTTTCTCGTCATTTCTCAGACCCCGAAGAAACCCTTTTACATTCCGTAACCACGTCGCGTTCTAAAATAATCTGGAATAAAATCGATAACGAATCAACCCGAAAGGGACCAAGAGCACCCAACTTTTAAGTATGTGGGAAGAATGCTTCTTTCACAACATGAACTGCAACCCACCATTATCGTCCATCTGAATTTTTACCCCAACTTCCAAATAACGAGGAATTCTCTGCAATGGCTAGAACGAGGATGAAACCCTAATTCTGCGATAATTTTGTCACGTACCAAAGGAGATTTGAGAAATGATACAATGACGAATGACTCCGACTAAACTTTTTTCCAACTCAATCCTTCTTGTGTTCTAAAATAAATCCGAATAAAATTGAAAATGACACAAGTCGAAAGGGACCATGAGCACCCGACTTTTAACTTCATGTGTACATTACATATTTCACAATTCGACTTATAACCCACCACTTTCACCCATCTATACTTTAGTTCCGGACTTCCAAATCATGAGTAATTTCTCTTTGTTTGGAGAACCGAGAAGAAACCCTAATTTTCTGTTACGCTTCAAAAGAAATTCGAGACCTGATGTAACGACAAAGTGACTAAAAACTAAACAGAAACATATAATGCTTTGCTTCTTTCTGAATTCGTTCTTCAAGCCACCATCTTTTAGCCATCTGTACTTCCATTTTGGCCTTCCAAATCACAAGGAATTTCCTGTCACTTCAAACGAAACCCTTTTTGTGCAGTAACCCCACGACGGGGAAGCTGTAGAGAAGAGTGCGTTCAGTCCCATCGGAAGAGACGGCTGAACTGCAGGCGACACAATCATCTATTCTCCACTCACAGACCAATCGCCGCCAGACACCTTGCTTGACTCGTCGACCGAACTCCGCAAATGGAGCTAAGAATGTGTCTAAAATTGCACTCGAGGCTTTGCCTAGATGCAGTTGATTTGCGAGGAATTCAATCTTCCTTTTTGTGCGTGCGATCAGCTTTGTCACACGTGGATGTTTTCAAGAACATTTGCATGCACGTGGCTTTTTGTCGTTGCGTCAATTTGTAGTCACAAAATGTAAGTAATATTATCGAGTTCGACAAGAAAAAAAATATACCCGATAAAATTTAACACGCAAGTGATCGTGGGTAGAAGATGAATTTCGTAGTTGATAAGTTTCGATATGATGATAAATTCTATCTTAGTCACATCAATTAAGTTATCCTTAAGAATCGCATAGAACTTTGTTTGATCGATGAATTCATGTTCGCTGTAGTCGTAAAGCTAGCGATTTTATCTTGAAATTCATAATGGAATTATTCATTTATCTGTAATTCTTTGATAAAAATTATTTTTCCATGTATATCTGACTTTTTTCCGTGATATGTTTTTAATTTGGTCTATTCCTATAGTTCATTTCAAATCTCTTAATAAGTTACCACTTACATTGCATCTACTAGTCTTCTTAAGAGTTTGGCTAGACATCACCGTCATCGTTACCAACGGTGCTGTGTTATTTATATTTCGATCAGACAATACAATATTGTCTTTGTTGATAGAAATAATAATTGAGATTGGATAACTGTATTTGGTCTCGACGAGATAACGACGTCTTCTAAATTCGTTATCAATGGTGTTGTGTTATCTATATTTCGACCAGACAGTGCAATATTGTCTGCGTTGATGAGAAGGATAATTGAGATTGAATAACTTTATCTGGTCTCGAGCGACTAGCTCTATCGAGATAATGACGTCTTCTAAATTCGTTATCAATGGTGTTGTGTTATCTATATTTTGACTAGACAGTGCAATATTGTCTGCGTTGATGGGAAGAATAATTGAGATATGATATCTTTACTGGGTCTTGAGCAACTATCTCTACCGAGATTACGACGCCTACCAAATTCTTGGCCGGTTGCCGAAAGTTTGACAAAAAAATGAAACGAAAACGTATCGAAATAGGTGAAATTGATGGGAGTGAGGAACCCTAAAGAAGAAAAGCAATTGGATGAAGCGTAGCTCCCCTTCACCCCATACTATGTTGAATTAATGCACAGCTGTGTTCTTCTTCAGAATCATATCGTTCCTCCATCATCACCCCTTCTGCTTTTCCTCTTCTGCGAATATCTTTCCTTTCTTTCCCAAAATCTTACCCGTTTTCCCTCTCATTGAATCATGCATTTCAACTGTTCATCGTCAGAGTTATTGCCATGAGAGAGAAAGTGAGGGGGCCATGCTTAGATGCGTCTCCCACTGAACCCACTTTCTTTTTCTAGATCGCCATCGCCGTACCGGCCCTGCGCTCTGTTCCCCGCAAATTCCACCTCTGCGCGCCAATCAGAGGCTGCGAGGTAGCACCCCTTCCAGAAACGGGCTAATATTTTATGGCAATCGCTGGTGTGAGCCTTGAGATGGGAGCCATTAAGAGTTGACTTCTGGGAATTCAGGGGACGTGAAAAAGTGGGTGGAGCGAAACCAGGCCATTTCTTTTTAATTTCAGCGAAAGCAATCGTGGTTGCATCAGAGAATTGGCCGGAAACATGTGAAAAGCAAGCCCCTGGACTCTCTCCATTGGAGGGTTGGTTCTGAATATGAATCCTAAGCCTGCCCGTCTCTTCGTTTTGCCTCTTTTGTCGTCGTCTTCTTTGACTTTTTGAGGGCTTTCCCCTTTTCGATTCAGAGCTTCTTCTTCCTAATCGCTATTTTCCATTCAGAGCTTTTCTTAAATCCGAACATTTGGGATCATTCGAGCTTGAATTGTTGTGTTTTTCTATAAGATGAACATTCATGTTCTGGACTATGAACAATATTACACGTTAACTTCAAGGTTACAGAGTCTGAGAGATTGGATGGTAAGGTAATGCACTTCGGAACTGGGTTTTATAGGCCAATAACAGGAGCCGCTTTTCAATTTACATGTAGCCGGTGATGAGTTTACTTGTTGATTAAATGGAAAAAAAATTGACAATGAAAATGCGACAAATCAGTGTCCCAAATATCAGAAATCGCGATGAACAGTCATCTCCGACCAGGCAAACTGGTGTGACAGAGAAGTGAAGCAAGTTCCGAAGCTGTCTGAAAGTCGCTTCAAATGAAACTCGAGAACAATAAAACCAACCACGACATTCAGTTGTTTCATAAACATTATACATGCAGAAAAGAACGCAGATGATGGGTCAATGAGTTTCCTAACAAGACTTCACCATGTCCGTAAAACACACGAGAAATCGATATCGATGAAACATATCATATAAAGAAGACAATCAAAGAGAACAAATACCGAAAAGCTTCAGCTGTCGGAGCTGCACGATGTCCCCTCCGCCGACAAGTTTTCTCGACAGTGCGTTTCATCTCCTCGTAAGCCAACTCCAGACCGGGACAGTAGTGGAGTGGCGGATTGAATCTACAATCATTCATGTCGTCCGGCAAGAACGCTCCATTCTCTATCAGGAATTTCACAGCTTCCCACTGCCGTTCTTTCGCTGCACTGTGAAGCATTTAAACGAAGAAACAAACTTCAACACTAAGGGTGACAATTGGATCGAACCGACCTGCAAAACCGACTACTTTGGTTGGATCTGGTTGGATCGGATGAGTTTTTAACATAAAAACAATCAATCCAAACCCAATCCAAAACTTTTGGGTCACATTTGGTTTGTATTGAATATACGATCAGACTGAGTTATGATATAATTTTACAACCACCAACCCGTCAGATCGAGCCGGTTAACCAATCTAATTTAAAATTTATGCAACAATAATTGAATTTTAGTTGATTAAGGTCGATAACCCGCGAGTTTGAATTCTATAAAACCGAATGTGAACAAAATTAAAATCAACTCAAAAGTTTGGATCAGATTTGAATCAGACCGATTATTTGGTTGGTTTTCTTTCGGATCTAATTTTGCAAAACTCGGATATGATATATATTCTATCAAAACCCAACCCAAAATTATGAGTCTAATCTCTATTCAACAACAGAAAACTCTGATATGAGGCAGTGTTTGGTCAAATATACTCACAACCACAGGCCCCCTTGGTCCTGGCATCGATGTCGGCGCCCTGGTCGAGGAGAACGTCCATAACTTTAATGTGACCACCCTCGGCCGCGAGGTGCAGCGGAGTGGCGCCCTTTGATTTGTAGCCCCATGTGATCACATTCACGGCCATTCCTTCCTCAAGAAGCCTCTTCACCTGTATACAAAATCACCATCAACCACTGATCTCAGCTAATCAATGAACACAGATTGGCCATGAGTTATGGCTTCCATCCTAAAGAAGCTTAAACAAATCACCAACAATGGAGGAAATTGCGTATAAATCCAAGGCAATTATTATACCTCTTTGACGTCCCCCTTTCGAGCACCAATGGGAAGCAGTGTCCAACCTCTGTCGTCCCTGTCGTTAAGCCCGAATTGGAAGGAGCGCCTTCTCGATAAGCTTCGACGAATCAAGATCCCCTCTGTCTCGAGCATAGTCAACCTCAAGAAATTGAAATTATTCCCCCTTTTTCCGAAGAAATTGAAAAAACCCTAGTCCAATGGACAACCTTCTTTTTTATCCTATCAAATTAGAAATTCATTTCAGCTATAGAGACAACAAATTTCCATGATCTTCAGAGATTACTAAAGAAGAAATTTGGCGGGACAAAAAGCGTAAAGAAAAAATTAGCGAGAGGCAGCGGAATGGTTGGCCATACAGTTGGGAGCAAAAGGATTCAACCCAGGACCGAAAGCACGAAGATTTTTGAAGATAACAATGGCGGAAACAACAGACCGCTCCGAAATTATAATCATAATTGACGAGAAACCCTAATCCATTTTTCCTTTCGCGACAACGACGAAATCAGACGCATAAGATTCGGCAGCGAAGGAGAGAAAAGTAAAGATCCTGGGTTTGAAAGGTGGGAAACATGTAAACCACAGGACCAGACGACGACGCAGACGGAGAAAATCGAAATTAGAGGAAAATTGAGCAGAAATGGCGATGGATAAACGGGATGGAGAGGAAGAAAGCGGGAGTCAGGGTGAAAGCGAAAGCGGGATGCATCTAGCAAGCACGAAGCAGACAATATAAATTTAATATTTATTATTATTATTATTATTACTATAATTAAGATAATTATCATTGTTTTGATGAGCTCATCAATGGAGTCTTTCTTCGCCTTAGATTTCTCTGCATCATCTCCATTGTTCTAATTCAAAGTGTACATGAGATATTTGTATAAAACTTAGAAATTCTATCTTACGTACGATTCATGCCATCAAATCATGAACAAAACTGAAAACTATGCTCAATCTTATCTGTTCTTAGATTCAGTTGAGATTGCTGGACAAAAAAGTATTCAGATTCATCGGACAAAACATGCAAACAATCAAGCAACACAAGTTTTGCAGAAAAATTTACATTTGTAGTTGTCTTATCCTAGGATGCCATGGATGGTCTACTGTATATGTGTATGATCTATACGATACCCAAATCAAAAGATGAACATTACCCGAATTGTGAAGGGCGTCGTCTCTCATTTGGTGATTTCTGTATCACTCAGGTCATCTTCCATTGCGGAAAAGCTCATCCTTGCTGAGTTCTGCTTCGCCCATTTGACGATTTTTTCAGTCTCTCTGCTGATCTTCTGTTCCTCTCTCAGTGCTTTCTTCAGAATTTTTTGCTGTTTTTTCGTTGAAAAATGTTCTAAATCTGAGAGAAACTCGTCGTAGTATTTTTTATCCCTGCCGTGGCCGGTGAGCGTCTCCTTGTTTTCTTTGTTCTTCTTCTGCAAGCTCTTCTTCAGTGAGCGCCAAAAGCCACCGAGTTTTTTCAGCGGTGAACTCGAGGAATTTGACGGCGGAGAGAACAGAGATTTTTTGTCATGTAACTTCGATTTAGCGGCGGCCAAACTTCCATCGCTTCCTCGGGACGAAGTCGGAGACAACGAAGGAGATAAAACCTTGACAGATTTCGATCTCTTTTTTTGCTCTGAATTATCCTTCACTGGCGTGACGTTACCTTTCTGCGTAGAGAAATTCGGCGAATCAACAAGCGATGAAACACGACGGAACCCCGATTCGCGATTGGACCCCCTTTTGCCTTCCGAATTCGGATTGCAAGATGAGAAAACTCGAGCATCCTCGTCAGACAAGGACTCAAACCCCTTTCTAGCAACATCATTCTGATTCAGCTCATCCGTAGAGCGAGAATCTGAAGAAGAAAGAAAAGTAGAAGATCTAGGGTTTGCGAGAGGGAACGATTTGAGCTTGCGAAAGCGAGATTCGAGGTCAGATGGAAGCTCAGAGTCAGTGAGGCCAGAGCAGTTGATGGCAGAGACCTGCTCAAGAACACACAGATCTTGCACCTGAGAAAGAAGATCGTCGACGGCTGAGTCGTCGGTATCGGAGAGGAAGGAGAAGAAATCGGCCATTTTTCCGACGAGGAGAGGAGCCTCAGTTTCGCCGCTGCAAATTTCTCGGCCGCAGCTTAACGCCGCCTGTCTCTACCCATTTCAACGGCTAATTCAGCGTTTCAGTGGGCTTTGATGAATCGTTGGTGGGTCCCACTCACATATTTTCAACGGTTGGGTCCCACGTCCACCTCATAGAGTGAACAATAAAAGAATTACTTATATAATATATTAATTATATTTTAATTCGATCTTAATCACATTAAAATTGAATGAATTTTTGTGGATTATCCAAAAAATATGAAATTTTCAGCATAGATTAGTTCATTGTTCTGACGAGTTTAACAGCATGTAATTGTCAATGATTCAATGGCTGTGTCGACGTGGATTGATGTAACATTGGACCAACTAATCCTCATGCAAACCACAATTTGGTTTGACTTTTCAACGTTCCATCACTCAAATCGGGTCCCGTCGCATCCCAATAATCCAAGCCACACCCATTAACCAGGTTAATAGTTTGAGCAGGAACCCGCCATTAGAGAGCTTCCCCAAGAAGCTTGACTGCTATATTTTCTTCTCCAATGGAGCAATCGCCGGATTCTCCGAGGACGCCGTGCTGCTTCTGTTTCTCGTCGGCCGGAAACAGGGAAGATCAAAGCAGACACAGGGTGGTCGGGACGGCGGAGATGCTATCTGATTCGAGCACTTTCTCGGTGGCCGAGCAAGATCGGAGGTTAAAGATGGCCGTCAAAGAGGAGGAGAGGCTGAGCAGAGAGGCCGAAATCGTCGTCAATTGGGTCAAGCAAGAATCGGCCAGAATGGATGTTTCTCCTGTTCATCTTCATCAAAAATGATGGTCAGAAGAAAACTCAGATTAGAATCACAATTTGCATTCTCCGTACATGATTCAGTGTGTCTGGATTTTACCCTTTTTTCCTCCTCTGTTTTTCTGTCTTCTCTGTTCAATGAAAGCCTGTATGTTTTTCTCTCTCTTATCCGCCATTGCTGTAGCTTCTGGTTATGGCTTGAACCCAGAACCTAAAATCAGCAATCCTAGAGCTGATATCTTGCTTTTTGCAACAACCTAAATCACACCGCAGGTGGAGCAGAGGAGAAAACAGGTCGTCCACGTCATCTCAAACCTCACTTCCACCTGCTCCTCTCCAGTATATATATATATAATTGTCCAGTTTCAGGCCTGCAGACAAAGACAAAGATGTTTTCCTTCATGCTAAAGAATCGAATAAGCGTATATTTTGGTATGCAAGCAAAAACATTGATCAACTGAAGCACAAATTCTTTTGAGTAACTCAATTATTATGTACAGAAAGACGGTCTAGGAGGGGATAATCAGAGCCTAAATACTTGTTTCTAATGCTGAGAAGAGAGACAAATAATAATCAGAGTCTTGAAAACATGTTTTTAGCAGCTAAATTCATGTGTTTTCGATTTTCTTTTTTGAGGTTTTTAGAACAGAGTTTTGTAAAAACACTTATCTGTTCGAGTAGAGTGGTTAGAGCAGTTGGAGAAAGACTCTGTCCTTTACTCAAACTATTTGGATAAGTAAGCAATGGACTCACCAGTTTTCTTCGTTGGTCTATCTCCTTTTTTTCTCGAGTCATGAAGCAATCGAAGCCATGGATACCATTCACCGGCAACTGTTGTTCGGCCGAGGATCAGGCGACGTTCGGCAACTTCAGCCGGTGCCGCCCCTTAAGGTCGGAATTCTCCGAGAACATAGAGCCATTGGCGTCTTTCCGGCAGATCTCTTTCTCCGATCTCAGCCGTTCATCTTCCATGCGGATTAATGATGACCTGGTTCAGTCTTTTGGAAGTGATTTGTATGACTTTCAGCTGCGCGAATTGCGAGCTATAACCCACAATTTTTCCAGCAGTTTCTTGCTTGGGGAAGGAGGGTTTGGGAAAGTGCACAAGGGTTATGTTGATGAGAGCTTGCGGAAGGGCCTGAAGGCTCAGGCTGTGGCTGTTAAGCTCTTGGACATTGAAGGTCCTCAAGGACATAGAGAATGGCTGGTGAGTTGTAGTATTAGGCATAGTGTCACCATCTGCCAAACAAAGACATAAAAAGGATGTCAAATCCTTAAACAACATAACATGTTTTAAACATAACTCAAAAACAAAGTCGTGCAGACTATAATTCAAAACTGACAATGTCTGGGCTCACCCAATTCTCTTCCTCATTTCAATGGCTTCTCTAAATTTCTCTGGTTTTTGCAGGCAGAAGTGGTATTTCTCGGGCAGCTTAGGCACACGAATTTGGTGAAATTGATAGGCTACTGCTGCCAAGATGAAGAGAGGCTCCTTGTCTACGAGTTCATGCCACGTGGCAGTTTAGAGAATCACTTGTTCAAAAGTGAAATTTTGATTCTCATCATCATAAGGTAGTAAAATGTAGTCATCCCTGCAAAGCTAAAGCTACTTCTTCCCGGGTGTGATTGCAGGAATCTCTGTTTCCTTACCATGGTTTACCAGGCTTAAGATTGCAGTTGGAGCTGCGAAGGGTCTAGCCTTCTTGCATGGAGCTGATAAACCCGTCATATACCGAGACTTCAAAACATCTAACATCTTGCTAGACTCGGTTGGTAATCTTGTGACCATTATCGAGTTCAAGATTTGCAATCAGAGTAATCTTTTGGGTTCTTTGACAGGATTTCTCAGCAAAATTGTCCGATTTTGGGCTTGCTAAAATGGGGCCGGAGGGATCGGAGACGCATGTTACGACTCGAGTCATGGGTACACTTGGATATGCAGCTCCGGAATATGTTACAACCGGTAAGATCAATTCTCAATTCTTTGGAGGGTCTTGGAAGAGCCATAGATGACTTGACATATGATGATTTAATTCATTGGCAGGGCATTTAACGACTAAGAGCGATGTATATAGCTTCGGAGTTGTGCTGTTAGAGCTTCTCACGGGAAGAAGGGCGCTGGATAAATTAAGAGGAAAGAGTGAGCAAAATCTCATAGATTGGGTGAAGCCGTACCTAACTAGTAGTCGGCACATCCACCACATTATGGACCCGAGACTCAAAGGGCAATACTCCGTGAAGGGAGCCAGAAGTGTGGTTCTTTTGGCACGCCAGTGCATAAGTTTGAACCCAAAAGACAGGCCTAGAATGGAAGCCACCGTTGAAACTCTCGAATGCCTCCTGCATTTTAAGGACATGGCCGTGGCTAGCGGCCAGTGGCCAGCTTCTGTTAAATTGACAAGATCAGGAGTAGCTGGAGTTAGAGTCAAGACACATAGCAGAGCAGGGAATCATATGTACTCTCATCATGTTGTTCCAAGCAGGAAAACATGATCATCTACCCACACCTTTTCAATCACTATTTCTACGCTGCAATGGCTTGATCTCTGATGCAGATATGTATAATTATGATGGCAATATATAATATGACGAAATCAAAGCAAGAAAAAAGTGAGATTATGCAAAATATATGTTTTAAGGAAGAAATTCTGAAAATTAGCCGATATAAGACAACAAACCCAACATCAAACCTCTAAAACATTAAACTACCATCAAGTTCCAGCGGTTCTCAATTGAAAAACGTGATCCTCATTAATTTACTTTGCCTATGGTAACTTTTTGCATGTTCTTTTTATGTAAACATGTCAACATTTGATGATAAGATTGTTGGACTTGACTTAAACCATAAGTTGACGAGACTTCTACCCATGTGACTATTTGCTCCTCATTATGCTAAAAAAGGGGAACTGAAAGTCATTAAAGCTAGGCTAGCATGTGAAGCTATGGCAGCCTACTATAATATTCATAAGTTTGTTTACATACCTGAAATGAAGTCAGCAGAGAACGATATTTTAAGTGATTCAAAGCCAAGCAAGATGTACCCACGCCCACGATCGTCGATTTTGACCCACTGGAAATGGTGCAAAATGGTATAGGCAAGGCTCCAGCTAAATACTCTGTAATTTTGGCATAAGCTTGACACTAAACCAGTCGTTGACCTTTCACTTCTCCCTATGTCGGGTGAACAGAAAATGGTTATTCGATGTCTCAAGCTTCTGAAAGTGCTCTTCTTTAGAATGACAATCTACGCCTTCCCTGTTAAAATAATCCTGAAAATGCACGATTCTCAGAGTCCGCCATGAGAGCTTTTTGCATATCTAACGTTAAAAGTGACGAAGTTTCGTTTTACCTTTTCTTTTTAAGGGTTGGGAAACGCTTAGGAATACAGAGCACTTGCATTAGTGCATGCTCAACTCCCCCCATTTTCCTCAACTTTTTCATGTCTGAGAAACTGTTCAATTTAGACTGATCAGCAAACATCCGCCATTGTTGCTCCACCTTATTTGCTTCCCCTGTTTCTCTTTCAAACATGGCATTCAACGCCAAATTAGCTAAACGAGCCATGTTTCTTCCTCAATCTCACCTGTGTACCACCCTTTTCTTCATCGTCATCTTTGCCGTCCCTGCTCTTTTCATCCTCCGCCCCCAACCACCTCCATCTGAACACCCTTCGCTCCCCCAAATATCAACCTCTGGTCTGGCGATCTTCGCGACGCAGAATTTGCGTGGAACCGCCTAGCTTTCGCCGATTATCTCCGCCCTCCGATTTCCCTCAGAATCGCCGTCTTCTCTAGGAAATGGCCGATTGGAAAACCCCCCGGCAGAATGGAGCGCCACGCTCATACACTCTACTCTACCCTGGCTCACCGCGGCCATCAAATCCATGTCTTCACCTCTCCGCCTCAGGACTTCCCATGTCCAAATAATTCCGACCAAGATCACCGTCCTCTCATTCATTGTCACGACGGCGAGCCAGGCCTGTGGCGCTACAACAAGGCGTGGGAGCAGTTCGAGCAAGCGAATCAGCTCCAAGCGTTCGATGTGATTCATACAGAAAGCGTTGCGCTCCCTCACTGGTTAGCTCGGGACCCCCCGAATCTCGCAGTAACCTGGCATGGAATAGCTTTGGAAATCGTACAATCATTACCAAGATTTAGCTCGCAGGCCTAAAGAATTACCCGCCCCATCTTTCAACCAGAATATACATGGCGTTATCCCCAAAGTCATCGCCGAAATTAGATTCTTCAAGAGCTACACCCATCACGTTGCAATTAGCGACAGCTGCGGAGAGATGCTGAGAGACATATACCGAATCCCTAATTGAAGAGTCCACGTAATCCTCAATGGCGTCAACGGCGATGATTTCAGAGAGGACGAGAGAATCGGCCGTGAATTTAGGTCGAAAATCAGCATTCATCAAAATGATAGATTATTGTTGGGCGTAGCAGGGAGGTTAGTCAAGGACCAAGGTCATCCTCTCCTCCACGAAGCTTTTCCCATTCTCTCTGAAAAAATCCCGGATGTGTACTTGATAGTTGCGGGATCAGGACCATGGGAGCAGAGATACAGAGCCCTAGGCGAGCGAGTGATCGTCCTAGGCTCCGTCAACCCGTCGGAATTGAGAACGTTTTACAACTCAATCGACATGCTCGTGAATCCAACGCTTAGACCTCAGGGATTGGACCTGACGCTAATGGAAGCAATGATGAGTGGAAGGCCAGTAATAGCGTCAAGATTTCCGAGCATCAAAGGAACAATCGTCGTGGACGAGGAGTTCGGGCTCATGTTCGCTTCGAACGTGGAAGCGTTAACGGCGGCGCTCGAGGCGGCGGTGAAGGAGGGGGCGGCGGGATGAAGGAGAGGGGAAAGACCGAGGCCACCGCTCGAGATATCCGGCTCCTACTTGCACTAATAATCCAAGGTCGAGCTCTAACTTCTCGACCTTGGACTATAATATCATATGTCGGGTTTTGGAGCGGGTTTTAGACCGAGTCTGGAACCAGTTTTGTTTGGATAGTATAATTCTGGCTCTGTTCTAATTGGCTTTGATAATATCCTAACCGGGTTTTCGTTGGATTTTAATCGGGTTTGAGACGGTTTTTCGATTCACGGTTCATTTTTATTTCACGGGTTTTGACCCCTAAAACCGTGACCAAATCATGAACCACGACGGATTGGTTCGAATGATGTTCTCGACTCTGTCCAATTGCTCCCGAATGACACACTTCAGTCCGAACCGCGGATGCGGACCATGACGAAGACCGTATTGATCAATTCCACGTACAATTATGTCAACCTACGTTAACAAAGGCACAACATCCGAAAGCTCGAACGATTTTCCGAACTAATATTAATATTTAGTTATTTACTCGACCACGACCTCGACCCTTAGAGGAATCAAAAATCAAATTAGTTGAGCGGAGGCCATTACCCGGGTGCGTTCGAAACGATTGTAGGCGTGCCTAGTTCGAACCGACAAAGCAACGCTAGAGACGAGACCGACCACAGATACGCACCCCCACAACACAAACGTCAAAAAATAACACTTTCTCCCCATGCACACCACCATCTCGGTCATGTGGTGCGTCGAGCCAGAGCTTGCATTGAGGTCATAAATAATAGCAGCAACAAGGCCGTAGAGCAACGACCCGATCGGGATGTTCGTGATGAGAATGTTGTGGTTGACCCCTACACCGTTCGGCCCGAAAAGCTCCGATGTAATCGAGACAGCAGCAGCGAATATGAAGCCCGAGCTCAACCCGATAAGCGCTGTGCCTACGTGCAAGGCCACCTTGCTACCGGCCGACGCAAGCAAGAAGAACGCAACCGGAGTGGGAAGCAGAGCAATGGTCAGCCATCCCGTCCGGGCAAAGTAAAACTTTCTGCACCATTCGAACCAAAAAACTGAGATAATCACAAATAGTTTTACTCGTGCAATCAATGAATCAATGGATGATGATTATTTTCACTTACGCTCGAAGATAATCGGGGGCAGCTGAAAGCAATCGACCGAAGAACGAGAAGGATGAGTAGAGAGTAATTACAGTCGTTGTGCTTGAACTTTGTCCCAGAGATTGTGCAATTTGTCCCAAATTGTTACTGTAAACTAAACCAATTGTGCCTCCACAGAAGTAAGCCACATAGTAGAGCCAAAAGTCCAGCCTGCGCACGAGCTGCCTAGCCGAATGCTCTTCACCGAGCACCACAAGCTTATCCATGTCTAAAAACCTTTGACAACACATTTTACCCTCCCCATCAGACTTATCAACCATAGTTTCATAGCCATTAGCACTGATTGAAAGATTAGCTTGGCCGGAATTGTCCAAATTTTCATTGGCATTAGCCTCTCGAGAAAGCATCTCTTTATGAAGCTCGAGATCGTCATCGCCAACAAGAACAAATCCAGATCCTTCGAGATGGAAGCTAGAACAGACGGCACTTTGGAACCAAGTCTTGGCATAAACAACACCCGGAACGGACAACGGGAGGATGAGGAGCAAGATTGCCCCTCCGAAGAGTAGACGAGAGGCCATGGAATCAAATGTTGCTTGGCCGAAAAGGACGAGGTAAATTCCGGTAAGAACAGCTATGAAATTCAAAAGTAGAAACTTGACGGAGTCACTATGGTTTCTTTCGGGAGGCAGAGGATCGATAGATGATGGCTGTAAGAGTATGGGAAAAAGAGCTGCAATTGAAGCGATACAAGGGAATATGGCGTTTAAAATGAGGTAGAGAGCACTCGAGGATGACTCAATGGCAGTTCCAGCAAGTGTATAAAGAGCTGCACTGACGCCATTGAAGCTGATTGTGAGAGATAGAGCAAGAGGCCGGTTTGATGGAAAATTTCGAATGCATAGAATGAAGCAGACAGTGTTGAACCAGCAGATGCTACAGCCGGCCAACAAACAAAGAAGAAATACCTGAAAACAAGATTTCTATTAATCTCTCATCCAACTTAATGAACATCTAGATGAAAAATCAAACTGGGGATCGAATAAATATTAAATCCTACAAATTAAGCTCTTAATATTCATCAGTGAAGTCTAAAAAAGGTTGAACAGGGAAAAAGACAAACAAATCTCTCCTCGTCGTACGATGTATGACTGTTCAAGTTGTTTGTAACCACCGGTTCGGTGGAATGGTGACGGGTGAATTACGTCGAAAACAAGAATCACGCTGAATTAAGTAAGAGCCATAGCCACACAAACTCTTGTGGAGTAGAAGCATCTACGTCTTAACTAGTGCCAAACTCTAACACAGAACCAACTAGTCAGTAAATGATATGAAATTTCAATCAAGAACACTATACCAGTTAAACAACAATCTAATTAATCGACAAACAGACTATAGAATCGGAAGATGAAATTCAGAGAAACGGATTACCAGAAAATAGGGTATAGTGATTATACGGGCAATGACAAGCCACTGAAGGCCATAGGCCACGAGCCCCATGAAAGCAGCCATGAAAAGAACAACCCAAAGCGGAAGATAGAGCAACGCCAAACCAGACGACCATCCGAACAACTTTCCGAGATCGGAGGCAGTGGCCAAGTAATTAAGCTGCAGCTGAGATATTCGGAGAACCGATTTCATGTCCGACGAGTACGCCGAGAAATCGAAATTCGTACCAGTAAACGCCTGAATCCATATCGTAGCCACGAGAACCAACCATTTTCGCGATTGCCCCGCCATGAAAACAAGTTCTAATCCAATCGATCCCCTTCTCTTTCTTCCCCAATCAACCACACAGTCTCAGAGTTGGAAAAATCTGATAATTGGGCCTGGCAGTAGGAGAATCAGAAAACGACGATTGGTTTTAGTCGATCGAAATGCAAATCAGTTTGCATGATGAACTATCGTGGTGACTCGTAAATCCAATGTATGTATATAGAATTGAATCAGAGCCTTCCACGTGGCAGCGGATGATGAATTCGGCTACAGCTTCCCCAAATAATTATTTTAGATGTTAATTAACAAAAATAATGTTATTAATAATTAATAAGTTTAAATATAATTAATTAATTACTTTTTTTAAATATTAAATCCTACAAATTAAGCTCTTAATATTCACACGTGAGCTACTAACCTCGTGCAGATAGAATTGAGTTCACGCCGATTCTAGAAACATTCAACAAACACGTCGAGAATCACGGCTAAAATGTTCGGGCAATCATAGCCTTGGTTTTCGAAGATAGATCATTGGTCCTAATCCACGTCGTAGGTGTTCTTTCCGGAACACGTGCACCAACTTCCAACCGCCGGTCGTGAATTCTTCATTCTTGCGACGGAGGTGCACTCTCATCATGCTATTTCGTCTTTTCTCCATTAATGGATGCCATGGCAAACTCAGCTCATCTCGTTGCCGGCGGCGAGGTTTAGTTACCGTCCTGTCTTCTTCCATCGTTTTCTTGGAAGATGTTCCTGGAGGCTTGATATCCACCTTTGATTTCACCTCTTCTTCCTCAAGGTGAGTTGCAGACTCCGCCATTTCTTATCTTCTCAATTTCTCGCCGCAGGATTCGTCGTCGGACGACTTTCATGGCAGTATTTTTCAGTATTATGAACAAATCGCCGGTGAAGGCTTCGAAGCTCTGCAGAATCATATGAGCGCAGTAACCCTTTTGGGATATGAAACTTATTCGTTGATTAATTTGATAAATTGTTTACTATAAGTAGTAATAATTGATTAATATGATGCGTGACAGACCAAGTATAATCTAAATATGTCGTATGAACGCAGACAAATCTCGTTTAATTTGTCGATTTCAACGTCTTAATGCCCATGTATTCTCTCTCTCTTCTCTTTCTCTGGCCGGAAACGTCAAAAGATTTGGTTTTTACCGAGGGAAAGTAGATTTAGCTTCCCCAATAAAGACCCAGATCGACGCCATTGACTGTATTATCTGTAGTTTAATCTGGGTTTCTATCAAATTATCAATCGGAAAAGCCGCCGGAGAAATCACCGACTATCAATCACATTCACGGGTGTTCATCTTTCCAGCCGGATGACAGCTCCGACCTCCATTATTGATATCTACCCTTCAATGCCAATGGGTCCCCCGTCGGCGGTCCAATAATCACCGCCAATCGACGGGACCCACGTTCACCGTCGCTCTTGCTCACCGAATACCTACCTGGATCGAACCGTTCGGGTCGGTAGATTTATTCGACTCTAGTCTCCACTTTTGGATAACTTTAAGATTGGAATCGAGTGTCGGCTCTTGTGTTGGAAAACACTCATTCTACGTTGTTCCTCGACCCTATTCTGTCGTGTTGGCATCTTCAGCAAGAAATGCGTTGAGCTTCGTTTCTGCGACGTTCTCTCTCTTCATTTTTCAGGTAAAGGCTTCATTCTACTTCATCTCTCTGAAAAACAGGCTACCCATTTGTTCGATAATCCAGTCTGCTACTGCTCTGGATACAGTTCTGTAAATTCTTCATTCGTTGTGTTTGGTTTACATGTTTGAATCTCAGATTATCGATTTCTTCGACAAGTTTTCTCGTTTTTTGATCCTTAAAACTGGTGTGTAAGCTACAATGCAATGTTCTGATGATTGAATGTGCAGAATGGTGGAGGCAAAACAAGGCAGATGGTTAGATCTTGTACTGTTTATGCTGATTTTGTTGAGAGGCGAAGGGTTTAATGTGGATATAACTTATGTTCAGAGCGCCATTGCCAAGGGGGGTGGTAAGAAAGTTGAGTGGTTAACAATCTAATTTGATCCATTTCACTCGCCGATTTGACTAATTCGAGCTTGTTTGTGCAGTTTGTCTAGACGGAAGTCCGCCGGCTTATCACTTTAGTCCTGGATTCGGATCCGGAGTCGATAATTGGTTGCTTCTAGTCGAGGTTTTTTCCTATTCTGTTCTACAAGATCAAAGATGGATTAAGAACTGCTAAGATAGGATTAATCTTAGAAACATATGGAATTTCATGTCAAATTCACGATAAATTCTGTTATAAAAACGCGATCGGTGGTAGAAAATTGAAGCACGGTTGCGAATGTTAGTTTATGTGGACAGTCGTGTGTAAGATAGGGTCACAAAACTCGCATTTTTACTTTGATCTTCGCAATATATTTATTGTCATTTGCTCATTGGTTTTCTCCTGAAAAGTTTTTCACATAAATTTCGGTGTCTTAGATTTCTTATTTTATTTTTTCGAGCTTATGTTCGATTTTTCTAGTTATATGTAACCCTTTTGGGAAGAGTGATGACTCCATTTAGAAGTCATCTTTGTTGAATAACTCTGTCGAATCCTTCCTTATGCGTGCACCTCTCTTTGTGGCGGTTCTCAGGGTGGAGCATGGTGTAACAACGTGGCTACTTGTCTTGCTCGGAAAACCACTCGACTAGGTTCGTCCAAGGCGATGGTCAAGCAACTCGCATTCTCGGGAATTTTGAGCAACAATAAAAACTCCAATCCTGGTATTTGTAAACAAACTTCTTCTACTGAATTATAACATCGTCTCACACTATTGGCAAACGATTTGATACGCAGACTTTTACGATTGGAACAAAGTCAAGATCCGGTACTGCGACGGATCTTCGTTTACCGGCGACGTCGAAGCTGTGGATCCAGTGAGTAGCTGACAAGTGGATCGAACACGAGTAGATGAAAAACGATTAGCTTCCTCTTTGTTCTAACGAATGATTTGCTTGATCAGGCTACCAATCTTCATTTCAGAGGAGCAAGGGTCTGGCTTGCCATTGTTGATGATCTATTAGCTAAAGGAATGAAAAATGCTAAAAATGTATGAACAAGTTTATGCCTTTTTGTTTCTTAAATCATTTCGTTTTTGCTCGATCTTTACTGTAATTTGTTTTTTCGTATATTCAGGCTGTTCTCTCGGGTTGCTCGGCCGGTGGCTTGACTGCGATTTTGCATTGTGATGACTTCAGATCTCGCCTCCCGTCGACCAATGTTAAATGTCTGGCGGATGCCGGGTTTTTTATCAACGCGTAAGATCGATCGTAAATATTCTTATTTGATCGTATTTGTACTAAGTTTATCTTATGTGAAATCAATATCATGGTATTTGATTGACAGGCATGATGTTTCGGGTGTGTCGCGTATCGAATCTTTCTTTAGCGATGTGGTGAAAACGCATGTATGTTTGCTTCGTCGCGTTCGTCCTTTTGTGCGGATCTTTTTTCTTTTTTAGAAATTCCAATTTTGATCGATGTCAATCTGTTTTCTAAATGTCGTGTAGAATTCGGCGAAGAATTTGCCTGCATCCTGTACTTCAAAACTAAGACCGGAGTTGGTGAGTATCGGATTCTGTTTTTGTGTCGATTTCTTTGTATTATAGTTTTGTTTTGATTTTGTTCTACTTTCTTGCAGTGCTTCTTCGCGCAAAACGTCGCCCCGAGTATAAAAACACCACTTTTTCTCGTAAATGCAGCATACGATTCGTGGCAGGTTTGCTTCATCGAAATAATCGAGCATATTTACATTTCATTTGAATCCACGGTGCAATCATATGTTCGAGTCGTATAATCTCATTTTGACCCGGGATTTCATTTAATGAAATTTCTTCTGCCGCATGTAGTTTTTTTTTTCGATTTCGTGTTCGATTTTCAACAAAAAAACATGTTGCCATAATCGACTTTTCAATATCTAATAGCTCGAGTTTCTACGTGGGTCCAGATAAAGAATATTTTAGCGCCCGGTGCCGCCGATCCGCACGGCCGGTGGCGCACCTGTAAGCTTGATATAAAAAGCTGTTCGGCCGGCCAACTTACAACCATGCAAGGTAAACTCCAAACCTTTTCAATGCTCATTGTATGCTCGTTAACGAATCGAACTAGAAATTAATGTTGATATCGTGTATTAAACTCAACGAATAATGGTTATAAAAACCCGTCAGTCTTTATGGTAGATTGCAACTAATTTTTAGAAAAGAAAACAATCATCAAATTTAATATGTAATCTACAAATTTCTATGCCCCGAATGACTAGTTTTCATTGGTTTAAGTTTTAAGGCATTATGAGCATTGTGGAGAAATTTATGGTCATTTTAGTAGAAAAAAAAAGTCAAAATAATTATTAGGAGGATTTTTAGAAATAAATAGTAATTACTATTTGATTTTATTTTGTTTAAATATTATTTATGTCATTTTGTACTATAAATAGTGATTAAATGAAAAGAAAATCAGACAAGAGTATACAAGTTATTTCCTCTTCCATATATTTTGTTCTTTCTCCTCTCTAGAAATTTGGTTTTTCTAAATTCCGATTTCTTTCGTATCAATACGCGTATTTCAGCTTACAGACTGGAGTTCTTAAACGCGATAAAAGGGGTTAGCAACTCTCCGTCAAATGGAATGTTTATCGACTCTTGCTACGCCCACTGCCAGATCGGAGTTCAAGAAACATGGCTTAGAGCCGATTCTACCGTGCTCAACAAAACGGTAAGCGACAAAATTTCATTTCGAATATCGAATATGGTCCTAAGTTTTCCAACTTTTGTTCATGCAGACAATCGGAAAGGCGGTTGGAGACTGGTTTTTCGGCAGAACTACATTTCGAGCCATAGATTGCCCATACCCCTGCAACCCGACTTGCCACAATCGTATTTTCGAATAGTCTTGATATCTCTTCTGGATCGATCTTCAGCATAGTTTGAACTTTCGATTCTAAACGAAAAAACAGTCTCAGAATAATTGAAGTTTATCCATAAAGCTTCATTCACCGAGTTGCTTTGTCGAGCTTGACAAGCCAAGCGTAAGTGGACGTGTTAATACATGTATCGATGTTTACTTTCGTGATCTGAGAGCTGATGTTTCAAATAATGATTAATTGGTCGAATTATAATTTGTATAATAATGCATTAATAATTATTTAACACGTCAATAATAAAATTAAATAAATATATAATTAAAAAATATATTCAAAAACCAACCCAGCCCAGATAGATTCGGGTTTGCGACGTACATTACCGGTCGCAATTTTTAAAGGTCGTGAAACCAGGAACTGAAACGTGAAACAAAAAATGATCCAAAATCAGATAAAATCCGACCAAAAATAAAATAAAAATCGATATAAACTCAAAAACCGATTCAAAATTTGGTCAAATGATTTAAAACTTGATCCAAATGTAATTAAAAAATATTTATTTTCTTAAAATAAGGAACCGGACTTAGATAAACAGAACCGGCTCGTATTTTACAGTTCGGTTCCGATTCATCCTAAAACCAACCCGGCCGGGACCTTGCCACCCTTATTGGGTCGATCTTTGGAATCTAAGTAATTCGATCAAATTCAAAAGTACGTTAATCCGTAACTCACCAAGTTTCTGAATAAAACTCAATAATTACATTTTAAGAACTCATTACAGCTCTTAGCGATCTTCGTGTTCATGAAAAGTGACAGAAATATGTATCATTTTAACAATATATAGACAACTTACCTTTTGCGAGGAACATTACACTGCTTCTTTCACAACAAAGTGCGCTTCTCGGAGACATGATTGATCGGAGTTGCGGTTACGGACCTTGATTTAGCGACATTTCTGCATCGGAATTGTTGCTTAATGCCGGGCCCGAAGGAGAGTCATAAGACTGCCCTTCTAAATAATTCGTTCGATTGGTGAAGGATTGAAAGTCTGGAGAAGTTGTGCAGCTGAGAACAGGCAAGCCAATTGCTGTAATTTCAGGTTTTGGATTGGTCAAATCATCTTCTCGTAATATTTCTGCTATTCTTGAAAGTATGCTAAAAGCCAAGTTTCCAAGTGCCCTTGAATATGCTTCAATGATGCAGTGTCCGATATCCTGCGTAAATATTCAAGATTTTTCGAGTTCTTTTTATCGGGTTAGTGATCAATGTGTTACGAGTTTACTAACCTTTCCATTTTGAACTTTCTTTGCGTCGAGAAATGATTGAGGGAGGTTTGGAAACCTCATTTTAAGCAGCTGATGAAGGGTTTCGGCTCGGTCGTAGAGCGGCTCCACCTTCTCTCTCTCCGATATCGAATCCTTAATCAAAGATGACCAAGATGTTCGAATTGGCGATTTTCCGCCATCTTGTTCTGTCATTTTCTCTTTCCAGGCAAACATTGCAGCCTCCAACCTGTTAATAACCTCGAGTGCACCGTGTTCAGTTTTTAGATTAAGAGCATTGACCATGTTCTCTGCTGTGCTTGATTCTCCAATCAAAATCTTGAATAACTTCTCGTTGAGGCTTGTCTTTCCACACTAAAGCCACAAAGTTAAAGTAGTAGATATGAACTTCTGAAGATTCCTCTGAAAAAAACAGACAAAGCGAGGGTGATCGAGCTATAGTACACCTTGCAAAGTGCCTCCTTGACAACAGTTGACACGGGCATTTCAGACAAAATGCTTTGGTTTATCGATTGGACAGCTTTGAATACTTGATAGACGACTCTACCATGGGTAAGCAACCTTTTCTTCTCAGCCTCAGAGAGACCAGAAGGTGACACCTGTGGTGATGGAAGCCACCATTTCTTGCCATCTGATCTTCGATCGCTTCTTCCTTCTGCTCGGCTACCTCCTTCGGCGTACCAAAACTCTGTGTTCACCATTGAATCCAGTGTGTCCTGTCACGATGGTTATAATGACATGTTGATTAAGGTCAATTTTTGCAATATATTGCCGAGGAAGGCTAGGGACCACTTACAATGAGCATAGAGTCTAATTTCTGAAGTGCTGGAAGATTCATGTGGATATCTCCGCGTATTTTTGGTGTCATTATCTGCAGCAAAGAAGTCTTAGACGAAATGGTTTACCAAGTGACATGCCTATGAACTTGTGACTACAAGAAAATTATAGTTACCTCCAAGATTCCACCATTTGCACTGTTCTGCTTGGTAGGAATCAACTCAACCATATAATTGGTTGGGGAAAGCAACCAACTCATCTCTCTCTGCCATTTTGCTTTTCTTTCTTCATGCAAAGGTTCCAATTTCCAAAGCTCCCCAAAAATGGTTACTGCATAAGAAATTACCAGTTACGAGGTTAACCAAGCCAATGTCTTGAAAGAAGATTTTAACTAGATTCTTGAGTCTTTATGATTTCTTTAAGTTCTCGACTCCATAGCACGTACTCATCAGGGCAGGCGTCAAAAAATTGAAAAATACCTCTAAAATATTAGTAATGTTTTGAAGTTGTGGTTTAAAAAGACCTGCTAGATTAGTTATGGCATTAGACAATGCTCTCGCAGTGGTGAGGCCTTTCTTGCCTCCAGTTACATCATCCCCCAGCAATAACTTTGCATATTTTTCTTTCATGGCATCCATATCAGAAACCTGAATAGCTTTAGTTGGTTTCGCTCGGTAGTAAAAGTGCGGTGAACTTTCTGATCCATCCCAATCAGCAACAGAATGCTCGTCCTTCTTCGTTGGTATTGATTTGAATGATAAGGAACCAGAGACATCCTTGCTTGAAGAACAGCTTGAATCATAATCATCCATCGACTCAGATGCATAATCATCTACTCTGCTCGTTCTGCTTTCATTTTCATAAGTTTGACCGTTGAGAATGCAGCTCTCAAGACCATCATATGTCGTTATTCCTGCAAAAAAATATTCAATTAGGTAGTCGGTTTAGCAGAACCTAAAGATACAAACACTGAGCTAACTCTTTATATTTGAAGATGATAAAATCAAAAGGAGCAATTAGCTCATTACATTCTTCCTTGTTCCCATGCATAAACTGAAGGATATACATACCGTCCCCCACTGATTAAGCCAAGAAAGTACGATTATTTGACCAAACCCCTCAGTATTTCAGTGACAAGACAAGGTTCAACTAGAGGCTTTATACTGAATAATCTAAAGATTGCTAACATATGCCCAAGTAAACAAAAGATTGCTAACAACATATGCCCAAGTAAACAACTGTTAAAACCCATATTGCATCAAAATTAACTAATAAGCTAGCAAACGATCACCTTGCTTATTTTATATATGACATGCTTTAAAAGTTCGATCCAATTTCAGATCAACATACAATTGTACTCACCTAGCTCAGTTGATATTACATAGAGAATGAATTACTACAGGGAGAGGATGACGAAAATGAAATATTCAAACAGATTCAAAGTACGATCATGACAATTGCTTGCATGACTAAAGTCAGGTCTCATGAATGACTCAAACTATCTCATGACATATCACTATTTCAATAATCGTGTTGTCACATCGATTTATATAATGGATATGAAAGTCATGCGATTTGCTACAAAAATCCCATTGATAACAGATAATCGGGGATGGTTGTATCTCATTCTCAAACACCAGGACTCTCCATATATTTATTCCTGGTATCTGGGCACAAAAAACCAAGATTCCTGCTATCAAGTAAACAAATAAGTGCTTTGAAGAATCTGCCACCCTGTTTTAAAAATGTAGAGTATTACCATGTCTACTCTCTTGTTTTGATTAATAATTATATGCAATTAACGTTATATATTATAAAAAAGAATTTATTCATTTATTACAATTTATTTTCTCTTTTGAGGGGTTAGCAAATTTTTTTAAGAGGGGTTTCTAGAAGTGTAACCTATCATGACTCTTAAAAGTTAAAATTACATTAAAAAAATCTTTCAAAGATCATATTGAATCTAATAACACTTTTTGAGAAAATTGTCGAAGATGTTTTTGTTTATTACTTACAAAAAGAAAAGCTTTAAAAAGAATAATAACCATTAAGGCATTAACCCTACTGTCTCTCACTTTCCTTACAATTTTCTCTAACTAAAAAAATAGAAATGTTGTCTGAAACCTGGCTGCACTTTACGGACAAGTGTCCCCAAAATCTCCCTAGAATACAATCATTAATCGACAAATAGCATAACTGACTTGAAAATTAGCGATTAATTGAAGATGGATTGAATAATCAAATGGAGTGATTAAAGGAAGAGGGAGAAGATTGAGGAAAGGAAACTAACTGTCTTGCTCGTCGAAGTCGAAGCTGGCATCTCTGTCAATGGAGCAGCAAGCTAATCCTCTCCGCATCAACAGCATTTTTGTGTGTTTAATCCGTACCGATCCAAAACGGAATCGCAGAAATACGATCCCAGGAGCCAACCGCACACCTACCAAACAACTTCCTTCCGTTATAACGATGCACCTTGGCAACAGAATGCAAACAGGTAAGATCAGAAAATGGAAACAGGTACCACCTGATTTGTGATTCAGATTTTTTCCCCTTTCTCGTAATTTCACACGAAATCCTAACTTGCAGCGGCGAAGATGGCGTTTAAAAGTAAAGCAACAGAAAGACTTTGAACAGACGATCGCAAGGTTAATCCCAAACTAAACAAAAGATGAGATGGAGCTCTATTTGGAGTTGAATGATGTCATATTGATCAAAAAGAAGACACAGAAGAAGAAGTTATCCGTCAAGGAGAAGATACAGTAAACTAAAGTAGGAATAAAAATGGTTGCTCCAACATCAGATATCAAAACTCGGTAATGATTGAATCTACTCCATCCAGCCAATTAAATCTAGTTCCCGACGGGGAACGAAACATACCTGATGGAAACAAGAAATTGCCAGAGTTTGCTCATAGGTTGACGTCTACGGCACCGAAAGCAGAGTCTAGAGCGTAGTAGTAGAGCAAAATATACTCACGCGGCATTTAGTTCGGCAGAGGAGAAGTAAATGCAGCGTGTCAGAAGAAATGTTTGCAGTGTGACGCCATTGAATCGATTCTGACAGGAGAGAGATATTGTAGAAAAGAAGGAAGACGGAAATGGCGCTTTGATAACGAAGATCAAGAGAGATCCGCAGTCTTGTTTACTGCACTGCTGCGTAATCTGCGGGTAACAACTGAAAGCGCGCCTCCACGGTGGCCCACAACAACGATCGGACGGCCACGGCTACCAGTCCAGATTGAGACCCATGATCATTATTTAAAATTTATAGAACTAAAATTATTTTAATTTCTGATTTTCGGAAATTTATCTTCTTGAAAAATGATTTTATTTATTTATTTATTTATTTATTTATTTATTTATTTATTTATTTATTTATTTATTTATTTATTTATTTATTTATTTATTTATTTATTTATTTATTTATTTATTTATTTATTTGGTAAATAAGTGAGACGCCGGAAATAATGGGAGTAGGGTTTGAAATTTGGATTTCAAAATTCAAAAACCTAGGGTAGAGTGAAGGAAGAAATGCAATGGCTGTGTAAAGGCCCGAGAAAGAGTCATTTTTGTACTTGTGCAGTTGTGTTAGGGTAGGACCCGGTTCGACTTTTTTTAAATTAATCTGATTCGGTTCTTGAAAAACCAAATTTGTATCCAACTCAATAAGATAATCGATCCACACCGAAACCGACTCAAAATTTCAGATTATTTTTTATTCAGGCTCAATTTGCTTCTGTAAAATTCAAATTAGTCGATTAACAATGCAATCTAATTAGAATTCAATTATTTTTTATATATTTGGGTTATATCGGTAAATTCACTCGATCCGTCAAGTCAATTTATAACAATTAAATTTGAACACAAACCTATGAGATAATCGATCCAAACTGAAACCGACCCAAATGGTCGTTAGGTCGGTTTAGCTGGTCGGTCTGACTGCCACCCATTTGATGCCCTTTCTACCTACTATTCTTCCTCTACTACCCAACAACTTCTCCTCATGTTGTATGATGTACAACGGCGATGCATCAATTGTTCGATTATGTATGGATGGATTGGATGCTCAAATAGAAGCAATATTACATCTATTTTCTCCCACCCTTTACAACTAGTTGAACTTGGAATCGGTCTAGCAATGAATCGTTTCATAACATCCACCCGTGCTGTTACTATAACACCATAATTCTCACAGATTTTCTCTAGAGTTTTATAGCTCAAAACTGATTATACATTAGGAGATTTCAACTTTACTCTTTTAAGTGATGTGAGATTGTGTCACTCTCATGTGTATGTTTTGAACGCTGACAATCAATACAATGTCGGATTGTTCTTTCTTTCATAGGACTAATAAGTGTTAAGTCCTCATTATTAATAACGTATTGAATCATTATTGCTTTCACAGGGCAGATGATGACGAGTTAGATGCGTCTCAAGCCGTGTTTCGATAGATGGCTTATCTTTTTCTTGGTTTAGGGGTCTTTGCTCCTTGTAGTTTCAGGGAATTTCTCTTCGTTGCTTTAGATTCGCGACACAAAATCAGTCTCCACCACTTCAAATATTCAATTAAGTGGGCTTGATTTAGGAAAGACGTTGGTGATTGAGTTGGATTGTGGGATGCTCTATGGAGTCTTGCTTTCGAGTTTGGTCCAAGCAATGGGCTAAAGTCATTTGATCCAAATTCGAATCGCCTTTTCTGTACTCGATCAACATGAGTTTAGTCGTTTAGACAAGATTTAATTGCCCGATCAAGTTTGGGTTGGGCTGACTAAGTTGACTCGACCCGGTTCGACGGAGCTAATATTCTAATGATCATGCTTACGGGAGAATGATGAGAGTGTTGAATTGGGGGAGTCTACAAAATATTTCCACATTTTTCAAGCTCGCAATTATTTCCATTTTTTGCACTTAGCCCAAAGAACAAAAACACTCTCTTTAGGATTCTCTCTCTAAGAGGAGTGTTATGTTGGAAGTGAGTGGATGTACAACAAGTAAAAGCACGACCAATCAAAAGCGTAGGGCGAGACACACGCGTGGGTAAAGGCTGTCTACGAAATCTTCATAAAAATATGTATCCAACCTTTGGAGCTACTCACATGTCACCCTCCTCGTCACTCTCCCCACTCTCTCTCTCTCTCCTACGACGGACTAATAATATATTGACAACCCCTCTTTCTCTCTCCTCCTCTTTTGCAGAAGAGAGAGAGTGGTTAAGTGTTCTTCCAATCATTAATCGGCATACAGTTGTTAATCCTGTCATCGTTCTCCAAGAGAAGCTCTGTACTTTTTACTCAGAATTCTGAGAGAATCGTCATCGCCATTCTCGTAATCTCGTCTGCAAGATAATCTAAACAATCTGAGTTTGCTCCATCGCAGAAAGTGGCGTTCCAGCTCAAGTCATCCACACGACAACCATCATTTGGATTTGCTCCCATAAAATATGTAGATCTTCCTTTTGTCTCTTTCCTCCGCGCATGGCAAGCTAGGGTTACGCTTCTAGAACGAAATACTTCATCGATAAAGTTTGCTCGATAAGATCGAAAAAGCCGACAATATTGTTTTAGAACGAAACCGACAAATGAATTCGAGGATGGAGAACTTGGGATGGGATGATCAATGGAAAGGATGGATTAAGGTTGTTCAAAGCAAGTCAATTATTGGAACCAAAGCCAATGATTAGCGAGGGAGAGCGCAGAGACCTGGATACACGCAGTAGAGAGAGAAAGTGAGTGAGAGGAGAGAGAAAGGAAAGGAAAGGAAAGGACAGGAGTGAGAAGGAAATCCATTAGTCATTGCTCGTCTTGGTTGTGAAGAAAAAAAAGCAAATAAAAAACGGAGGAGAGGGAGAGTGAAACAGATAATGAAAAATAAGTGGGTGGGTTCCTCATCGACGTCGATCCACCAAAATTATCACCTTTCTCTCTTAGGATTATAGAAAATAAGACTTGGAATCGGTTTGTTAAGAACCGTGAACCGGTCGGACTCGGCCCGAGAGAGGGACTCGTAATCGTATTGCAATCTCACATTGTTTGAAAGTTGTTCATGTGCATGATACAATTTATTCGAGCAAAAACCGGACAATAATGTACACGACAGAGATCACGAGCCAAAGTCTAACTTCAAATGGATCGAACATCAAACATCATCGTGGGACGATTATGATAGATCGAGTTTTCCCAAGATCGGGGCCAACGCCAAAATAATCGTAGCACTCAATTATGTACGACATGTTGTAAATGCCAAGGACACTAAAGAACTTGGTGAAGATATGAATGTCATACTAGGGAAAATAAAACAAAACCCTCATTTCCACATCTTTAAACTTTGTGCCACGAGTGTTGTTCTCGTGATTGCCTAAATGACTCGAGATAACTCATTAGCCTTTCGTTTGATCGTTTTGGTTAGTAATTGAGCTCGACTGCAACGATGTATGTGTACGATTATTTTAATGAAGTGATATCCATTGAAGCAATTTATAATGTTAATCAAATTATGAACTTCTCCACTAGCAACCAGGAGTGGATTACACGGGTTGAAATCTCAACTGAGTTCTCGAACTCACAAAACGACACCGGATCACAACCACCGCAGTCCACACCCAAGATTGCAAATATTCAAATCAAATGGGATGATGATTCACAGATTAGGGTTTTGGTTGATTAGTATTAAATAGTCGAGATCAAGAACCGACCGTTCAATCTTGATCATCGGACAAATCCGATGTCCATTATTTACTCCCGTTGATGCCCTTCTCCCCTTATAACTCTTTACGATACCGAGAGCTAACCTAGTTTCGAGGGTATTTAATTTTCTATTACATACACTGAAAAGCGCTTTTGAGTCGGTTGCTTGGTACATCACCTGAATGTTATTTTATGGATAAAAGGCGATGGAATAACATGGAGTCGAATTTAGGTGAGATAAATTCCACAAATCCCACTTGCCAATTTGGATGAGTTGAGCATGCATATGGTTAAGCAACATGAATTTAAATACTACCAAACGTCAAGAGATAAACCCTAATTTCCTCAAAATTAACTCGTTGGTAGAGTTAAAACCACGATCAATTATTCGTCAACTACTCTAAGAATCGATGATTTACTAAGAAGGCGAATATGATATCTCACTTGTGTTCTAAAAAGATGAACGAGAATAAGCGAGCAGATGATTCTGATATCCGCTCGTACAAGTGAAACATGAGAATCGCGTAGACTGAGATCAAACCGAATTAAGGATAACGTGGTCGATGGAGAATTCGGGAGGATGGTTGAATGGTGGCGATAGAAGAAGAATATGTAAAAAGGAAGGGATAGGAGGAGGAATGGAAATATTCAGGTAAGGAAATTAAAAGAATAAATAAATAAATAAAGTGCAAGTTGTGATTAAATTAGAAGGAAGAGGGGGAGGAGCACTGAGATAGCCTGCGCACCCGGCGTCGATTAGAAAAGAGACTAAATTTTTTGATCGTATGAACAAAAGTCTAGGCTCCACCTCGTTCCAATAATAACTCTCTCCTCCCAGTAGTGCTCTCTGCCAAAAATACAATTTTTATTTCGGTGTTGGGACACATATCGGAATCACCTCAATGGGTTTCTTCCTTTAATCATTCCTCTCTCTCTCTCTCTCTCTCTCTGGTTCTGTGTAGAGAGCGAAGGAGAGAGGGTTTTGGAGAAGATGATTGGTGAAGAAAGAATCAGGTTATCCAAGCTTTTAGACACATAATGGAGAGGATGATGACCAAACAAGGGAGTAATGCCCTGCTGGTGAGGAATTTCTTGGTCGAGAATGTCGGAAAGCAATAGTTTAAGGTCACTAATGGCGATTTCAGAAGCAAATAATACTATGCAGAATCTCAACCCTGCTTTACGAAAGACAGATAGAGATAGAGAGAGAAGAAGAAGAAGCACCAGTGGCTGGTGTCTTCAGATGAGCTCAAAATTAACCTTATCTCTGTCTTCAAACCCCATCAAAGGTCCTTCTTCTTCCTTTTTTTTTTACTTTTACCAGACTTTTGCTTTTGATTTGAACATATTCCTCCGTGGAAAAAGGGAAAAAGGAGAAATGCAAAGCCATGCGATGCACCACCACCTCTCAAATTTTAGTATATCTCGTGCTGGTCGGAGTCGCCTTGTTCCAGTTTGACTGACTTCTTTTGTACTTTTTTGAGCATTTGGAAAAGAAGAGAGATTTGATGACTGCTAAAGGGGCTTGTACTCGAGTCTAAGATTTTATTTTTACCATGGTTAGACAACGTGACCACCTCAATCCCCTATGTCCTCGACCAACATATCTCGTTTTGATTCTAATTTAGAAATAAAAATTGGTGAATTTTGACTTAAAATGGACAATATTGTTCTAGCGTGTCCATGAGTTTCATTGACAACACTGAGTTTTAAAGAGAATTTCAATGTAGTTGTACCGCTTTCTATGGTGAAATGCATGGAAATTTAGCCCAGACGTACCTTGATTATCCTCGGTATCTGACGTCTCTTGAATGTTTATACGCTCGAAAACTATGTAAGATGTGAGGATTCATTTCATAGGAGTGGAACTATGCAACTCACTTTAGTTGGAAATATAGGTTCTTATAAAGATGAATGATTTTAATATTTATTGCGCATGTGATATGTTAATTCATATATGATTCATTAAATATAATAAATAATTATTTATATTTTAATATATTAATTATATTTTAATTGAATCAATTCTTGATACACCAGCTTAGCGTGTAAAGTAAGAAGATAATCATTAGACAAAGTATAGTCTCATTGCATCTCACTAGTATAATTTTCTCAAACTTAATGATTTTCATTAGTGGCGCATCTCATTTTCCAACTCCCACGAACCCTAAAAGGCGTCTGTGGTTCCGACGAAGAAGAGCTGTAGGAGATTATCAGAAACTCACGAGGTGGATTCCCACCACGAACACTCCTTCGAACACAGCAATAACACGATAATAAAAATAATCGAAAACGAGGTACGGATTCATCGCTTTTGAATATCAACTGATGAAATTTAAAGGGAGGTAATTTTTGGTTCCGGTTTGCGAATTCTTTTACCTGCATGATTGATAATCATGGCGTATAGTTAAAAAAACCAGAGCCGAAAGGTGATTCGTAGATGCGTTTGTTTTATAATTTCGCTTCGCGTTTCTTTCTCGACTATATATATACAGATTTGGTTGCTTTATTGGTGGATTTGAGCAGCCTGGATAGGAGGGAGTTGCCGGAGATGTCTGAGCCGGAGACCCAGACGCAGTCTTTTCTGCAACTCTCTTTGAACCCAGTAGTTTTGAAGGTCTGTCTGTTATTTTTAATCGGACGAGTATTCTTAGGTTGTTTTGAATGATTTTGTCTGAACTCTTGTTCGTTGTACTGTTTTGCAGTTTGAAGAAGTGGTTTACAAAGTGAAATCGGAGAGTAAAGGTCTGGGCTATGGCGGAAAATGGGCAAAGAAGGATAAGACGATTCTCAACGGACTTACTGGTATGGTTTGCCCCGGCGAAATACTAGCGATGCTGGGTCCGTCGGGAAGTGGGAAGACCACCCTTCTTACGGCCCTCGGAGGTCGTCTCCATGGAAAATTATCAGGCAAGATAACCTACAACGGCTCGCCATTTTCCGGCGCTGTTAAACGACGAACGGGCTTTGTCGCTCAAGATGACGTTTTACACCCTCACCTCACCGTTGCCGAAACCCTAGTTTTCACTGCTCTTTTGAGGCTCCCAAACAGCTTGACTAAAGACGAGAAAGTTCAGAACGTGGACCGAGTTGTGACGGAGCTGGGTTTGGCTCGTTGCCGGAATAGCATGATCGGAGGGCCGTTAGTCAGAGGGATTTCCGGTGGGGAGAAGAAGAGGGTCAGTATAGGTCAGGAAATGTTGATAAACCCGAGCTTGCTTTTGTTGGACGAGCCCACGTCCGGTTTGGACTCGACGACGGCGCAACGGATTCTGACCACCATCAAACGGCTGGCTAACGGCGGTCGGACCGTCGTGACAACAATTCACCAGCCGTCGAGCCGTCTTTACCACATGTTTGATAAAGTAGTTCTTCTCTCCGAAGGTTGCCCTATCTATTACGGCCCCGCCTCCGCCGCCATGGATTACTTTTCGTCCGTCGGATTTTCTACTTCCCTCACTGTCAACCCAGCTGATCTCTTGCTCGATCTTGCCAATGGTAAGCCCTCAGATTTCCTTCTTTTCTATGCGTTGAACATGAAAACGAAGCATGCGTGAAGAAATCCTTAAATTCTCCGACGTACAGGAATTAAGCCGGATTCTAGATACGCGACGGAGCCCGGCGAAGGAATGGAGGCGGAGGAGAAGATGGTGAAAGAGGCTTTGATTTCTGCATACGAGAAGAACATTTCAACGAGACTGAAAGCAGATCTTTGCGCCATGGATAACAGCTTCGCTTACGCAAAAGATGCTTCTGCAAGTAAACCATCTTTCGTTCTCAATTACAGCAAAAACTAAAACCCAGTTTTATACGAAGATCATATGATGATTTCTGAAATCTTACAGAGGGAGACAAGAGATCGGAGCAGTGGTGCACTAGCTGGTGGCATCAGTTCAGAGTTCTTCTCCAGAGAGGGATGAGAGAGAGAAGATACGAAGCTTTCAACAGACTCAGAATTTTTCAAGTCATAAGCGTCGCCACCCTCGGCGGCCTTCTCTGGTGGCACACGCCGCCGTCTCGCATCGACGACCGGGTAAGAATTTCACGGCTAAATTTCAAAAATCGTTCAATCATTCCGAAAGAATCAACGCTAAGAACAGAAATTGTTTGACCGCCAGATTGCGTTGCTGTTCTTCTTCTCCGTTTTCTGGGGTTTTTACCCACTCTACAACGCCGTTTTCACTTTCCCACAAGAACGAAGAATGTTGATAAAAGAAAGGTCGTCGGGAATGTACCGGCTATCGTCGTATTTTCTGGCCAGAACCGTCGGAGATCTGCCATTAGAGCTCGCTCTCCCAACTGCATTCGTATTCATAATATACTGGATGGGAGGTCTCAAACCCGACCCGGTAACCTTCATCCTCTCCCTCCTCGTCGTCCTCTACAGCGTCCTCGTTTCTCAGAGCCTGGGCCTGGCCATCGGAGCTATTTTAATGGAGGTCAAACAGGCCACAACTTTGGCCTCCGTTACCACCATGGTTTTCCTAATCGCCGGCGGTTACTACATTCAGCAAATTCCTCCGTTCATTGTCTGGCTCAAGTACTTGAGCTACAGCTATTACTGTTACAAGCTTCTTCTCGGAGTTCAGTACAGCGAGGACGACATTTACGAGTGCTCTCCCGGAGTTTATTGCCAGGTCGCTGATTTTCCGGCCGTCAAATCGGTCGGGCTCCGGCATCTGTGGGTGGATCTGGGTATTATGGCTTTGATGTTGGTCGGATATAGACTCGTCGCTTATCTGGCTCTCCACCGTGTGCGGTTGAGCTAAACACTTCAACGGCAGCAATAATTTTGTCAAAAATTGCAGATCGGAGATTTTTGTTCTTTTCCGACCGGCGAATAAATAGAATGACATCAAAGACAATAACTATTCCGATCGTCAAATCGGGGCTGCCGGAGCCGGACGGTCAATCCTCTCCAAGTTTCTAGAAGTTCAACCATGACTAATTGGAATTTGGATTTTCTTTTTTGAATTTTCTTCTGTATTTAATATGATCTATAAAATAATTATGTAACGCCATATATTCTCTGAATAAGCTAATATTACTCCACACATATAACACATCTTGTTTTGTGTCGCGTTGCAAATGGGATCACGACGTTACTCGCGATTTCATAATACCCATTTACGAACATCCCGCATGATTTGGAAAATATGTTTTGAGGGAGGAAGGGTTGCTCAAATAAAATTATAAAGTTTAAAATGAACAATTTATAACTGACCATAATACATGTCAAGATGCGATAACTCGTGCTCGTCAATTTCTTTTCTAAAAGCGGCCACCATGCTTATTCTTAGCAACTTAGTGTTAGATTTTATGGAGTCTAATGTAAGCCCATGATCTTCTGTCTTTGTTTAGGCCCATGTTTGTAACCCTAATTCTGAAAAAACTCTAATATATTGCTGATGAGACCGTCGTGGAGGTTAACCATTTGGTGTTACCACGAAAATTCTCTGTGTATCTTTCTCTTATTTCTTCTCTTTAATCGTTGTCGGTATTCTAGATCCTAACACTTAGGGCGTAGAGAATTCTCCCGAAGCCTAATAAAAATTTTAGTCCTTACACAAATAAAAACAAATATATAAATATAGATTTTTTTTTATAAGTGGTCAAAACTGGACAGAAACTGTAAATAAACCAGAATCGTAGGTAAAAAGATTTTAAAATAGAGCAAAACTCGAGTCAAACTCTAATAAAATTTAGTATAAATTTTAAAATTAATTATAAATATGTTAATTACTTAAAATTTAATTTAAATATAATAAAAAAATATATTTTATTATTATATTTAAATAACTTATCCAATTTCCATTTTAATTATATTTTAAAATAAAACTTGTAAACGAACCTTTAACTTGATCCGGTGGGAGGGTGACCTGAGATTCCGGTCCATTCGGTCATGGGGAACAACGAGATCGCAGTTTTATGAGTTATCTGCATATGCCTTCGATATCCGGTCACCAGCGATATCTTCTCCGAGGGACTTTCTTCACTTTTCCACCTCCTATCTGATTGGAACTTTGGATTCTGATCAGAAACTTGCTCGTTCTGAAAATGAGTCATTCGGAGGACGAGGATGAATTCTTGGATCTTTGGATCGAATCGGAAGTTCTTTATGAGCTTACCGATCGATTATTCCGTCAACTAGAATATATTTGATGCTCTGATATGTCTGACGTGACTTTGGAGTTCTAATGCAGTCTGCGTAAGTATGAAATCAGAAATCTATCTTCATTCTTTTTCTGATTTGTTGGAAAATTGAGTAAATGTCGATTGATGATGCAATAATGGAAATTGCGATGATGCTAACAAAAACAACAAGATTGGTGACTATTTTTGTGCAATTTCGTTTCCTCTTGCTATAATGCTATTGGTTCTTCATTTTCAAAGTTCAATGTTCCGCTGCTATTATTTTCAATAGTTCAACGGTGCATTTCCTGAGCTGTTAATGTGGAAGCAAGTTAAGCTTTCTATCTTCATCAAAACGGAAATTGCTTGCATTTTAACCTCATTAAATAAATTTATGATGTCTACAAAATAAGGAAATAACATCTCCGCTATTTGGTTATAAATCTCCTGGGAATTGTTTGTGGAGGATAGGGGGTTGGTTAGGGCTAAAGTCCAGACTTGTTTCATGTGTAGAATGAAGTTCAACCTTGGAGGTTATAGGTGAGGCGTGGTGAGCCATGCCTGCTCCTGGACTTAGAAATTATTTCTTTTTTGTATTCTTCAGTATTTCCACATGCATGAGAGTAGGCAAGTAAAGTTCTTTATTCAGATCATGAAAAAGATGAGAAGAAATTGAATCGATTCAGCCCGACCCACGCATGGGAGATGATGCTATATGAGTGTTTGCTTTCATGCCTTCTGCTCTACCGTTCTATCCCTCCCTACAAATTCAGTTTCCATGTTTGCAAAGTTGTATCTTGCTGAAACAGTATGGAAGGTGGCGAGGATAAGCATGATGAATCTGAGAGAGGGATTTTCCAAAATCTGGTGAATGACCAAGGTGCTCCTGTGCAGAATCCACCCCATGGCTCTCACCCTCCTCCTCAGGTTTACCCCCCAGCTGCTTATCATTTCCCTCCTGGTATCTACGCCCCTGCATATTATCCTGGCCCATCACATCACCCTGGTATGAATTTCAGAAATTATCCTGCTTCCTGTGCTGAATCTTTGTGATTAATGTGCATTTGGGATGCACTTTAACTTTATGTTTGTTGATTATATTAGTCGTGCGCAAGATTTAAAAAAAGGATGAACTGATTGCATTGTGGCAATATGGTTTGGTCGATTTTTTCTGTGTTTGGTAATCTTTTAGTTAGTGTTTGAAGTTCCCTAATATCGTCTACATTTCAGGGCATAGGATCGAGGCAATGGCCTATGGAGCTCAACCCGTTGGTTATAATGGTGGTCAATTTTCATACGGTAGCCATGGCATTTGGAAGCACGGAAAGTTTAAGCACCGAGGCGGTAAGTTTAGGCACGGGAAGCACGGGAAATTTCGGATGCGCCGTGGTGAGAAATTCAGGAAATGGAAGTAAATTATGTCGGATAAGTGAAGTGATTGAATAATTAATGACAAACAAGTGCCTGAGTGCAGACTTGTAGAAAATAAAGAACTTGATATGCCTTCTATTTATGTACTTGGCTGAGACTGCTTGATTTGGCACTCTGCGATGTGTTCGGTTTGGCTTTCTGATTGCCGTTCTAATTTCAAATAACTTCTTCAATTTGCACACACTTCTCGAATTGTCGACCTTTATTGTCGAAACCTCGCTCGAAACGAACCAGTTCACAGTTTCGTTCTAGTTCGGTTAAGGTTCTGGTCTAGGAATTTTCAAATTATTTATGTTTTCTATTGGTTGTCGTTTTGTTTGGGCTTAATTTTTTAAAGTAATGCTAAATTTACACTATTAACCTATACTGTAGCGCGTTAAATTGTAATTGACCGAGTTATTACAGTTAAAATAATTAATATTCATTACACAAATACAACTTGACAAGTCAAAATGTACGCTAAAAAGATAAATTTAATCTTAATTTTTTATATGGTGGCTTTAAGTCATTTCTGACTAGTTCCGGTTCGTTTTTGGTTCGTTTTCTGATTGAAGATTCGATTTGATTTCACGGTTTATTACCTTTAAAACCATGAACAAAACTATTACCCATGGTTTTTTTTACTGTCTGAATGGGAATAAACCGTTGGTTTTTTTTTTAAACGGGTAATCGAGATAATTTAGTGCAGCTATTACTCATTCGAAGCTTGAATTCAATAGTGGTCACACGTGTAATATCGTATGAACGCTTAAAGAGGGGGGAAAAGGAGCCCAAGGTTCGCAACAACGAACTAGAGACGGCCACGTGTCCTTCTCGAGCGTGTGAACCCTCCAGGTACGAGATGAGCGACGCGGCGCGTTTTAATTCGACTTGGAAGAATATCCGGAGCTCGGCGGGCTTGAGTTGGGCACGGCGCTTTGGTCGTGATTTGATCAAATTATATTTTAATTTCGGAAACCGTAATCGTCGCAGGTGGTTGTTGTTGTTGGTTTGAATTGGATGAAATTTTAGCTTAGAAGAGAAGCAACGCGCTTCTGGACGTCCTCTGCGCCTCCGATTACTCCTCCGGCGACGATTTCCGACGGTTTTTACTCGTCCTCAGCTTCATCTTCAGCCTCGAGTCCGAGTCATCTTAACGATTCTCCGAGCCCAACAGGTTGGAATTTTCTTGCAACTTTCCTGGTCTTTGGTTTATTTCGAAACCCTAAGAGCGCGCTTTGGATCCCTGATTTCCCTCTGGATCTCTTTTCTTCCTTTCTGTTCTCCGCGCGGAGAGTTTTTCATCCTATTCCGCTCCGATTATCTGTTTTTGTTTGAAAAAAGACCGGGGGTCGTTAATGGTTCTTATTCCCAATTCAGCTGCGCTGCGTCATTGTATGTTGGATGCTAAGAAGTTTCATTTACTCAGCCAATGTCCACTCGAGGGTATAAGATGCAGTGAAAATTTCATTTACTCAACGATCATAGTTTCTGTTCATCAAGCTTTGACCATTTCGTGAATCTAGAAAGGTCTGTTTCCATAGACAGTACCTCTGTTTTTCTTCGTCTATTTTGGTGAATTCCTTGCAAATTGCAATACATTACTTCTGTTGGAAGAAAAGTCGATTTCTATCTTCTTTCGCTCTAGTTCGTTTCATGCATATTTTGTCAAATGTTAATCATCTATTATGTGCTTTTCTTAGTTTCATTGTGTAGGGCTGAGGTTTTATTAAACATGGATAGCTCTTCACAAGAGCCTGGGAAAGAACCAAACTCTGTTGGCGACAGGATCGAGAACAGCGAGTTTGTGCGGCTCGTTGTTAATGAATCAAGGAATGAGGAATCAGAGATGACTCTGACTCGAGCAGAAACAAGAATGAAATCATTAAGATGGTGGTTCAAAGTCTTACTAGGGTGTTTGGTTATTGTTATACTTCTCCTAGTTTTTCTGAAGTGGGGAGTGCCATTTCTTTTTGAGAAGGTACTTAATTACTCCCATAATTACTTCAGATTTCTACGATAACATTAAATAGTGTATTATGCTTAAGATAGGAACTTGAAACGCCTGATTATTTGATTGCATAATTTTGACTGTTATTGCTTGATGAACTTGAATTGCTAACGACATCTGATATTTTCATCCTTTTTTCTTGATTATCTGCTTCTTTTTATGTCAGTTCAAGTTTGGCCAAGTTCTTCTTTGCATCTTGCTAACTAAGCGAGCGTGGCTTGCCTTCAACCTGGAAAAGAAAAATAAGAAATATATATGAAAACTATAAAACAACTTGGCTAGATGAATGCACGGTTACAATTTATCTAAATTGAAGCAATTTTAAGGAAACAAAGGATATGTGGCTTAGCATGAGAACTTCTTAAATATAGGTTATGCTGTGTAATCAACGATTCAACAACAAATTTTAAACGTCTGACTGAATTATAAGATTTGTAGCTGTGGCATTATTACCTGTACTAACATACATTGCATAGAGCTCATCTTGAAGATTTTACTGTAGGTTCTCCTCCCTGTAATGGAGTGGGAAGCAACTGCATTTGGCCATCCTATGCTTGCCTTTGTACTTGTATCTTCTTTGGCTTTATTCCCGGTAATTTTAGTCCCCTCTGGCCCTTCCATGTGGTTGGCCGGGATGATTTTCGGCTATGGCATTGGGTTTGTCATTATAATGGTCGGAACAACAATCGGGATGGTCCTACCTTATTTGATTGGATTACTTTTCCGCGATCGTATTCATGTAAGATTTCTTTCTCTATTATTTTTCGTCTGAGAAACAAACATAATCTAGGTTAATTTGTAGCCATTTTTGTGTTTCTCATTCATTTTTTTTCTCACTTGTGCAGCAATGGTTAAAGAGATGGCCAGAAAAGGCTGCAATGATTCAGTTGGCTGGGGAAGGGAGCTGGTTCCATCAGTTTCGAGTGGTTGCCCTCTTTCGGATTTCACCCTTTCCGTACACTATTTTCAACTATGCAATCGTCATAACAAGCATGACGTTTTGGCCCTATCTATGCGGGTCAGTGGCTGGAATGATACCGGAGGCCTTTATTTACATCTACAGGTTAGTCGATAAGTCCATATTTGATTATTTACGAGAGAATGATTATATATTAATGTGGAAGAACACACAAGCTTTTTTGAAAACCACTCAAACACAAAATTTCATTTGCCAAATTCACCTTCAGTCTTAGTGACGAAAACAAAGACAGCAATATTATATTAATACAATCATCATGATCGCGTTCAATGAACTTCTAAGAATTCCTTTACATGGAGAAAATTATACATGTAACACTTGCCCTAAAACATCATATATCTTACACACAGCCATCATATATATACATACATATATGCATGTATATACACGTCTCTTATCCTCCTTTTATGGAACTAATATATGTAATATGTGTATATTTATATACATACATATATGTATGTATATACACGTCTCTTATCCTTCTTTTATGGAACTAATATATGTAATATGTGTATGTATATATATATATATATATATATATGTATGTATGTATGACTCTCGTCGCTGTCCATATTTATCGATAGAATTGATAGTAGCCATTTCTTCTTGAACTCTGGTTGCAGTGGTCGGCTAATGAGGACGCTGGCAGATGTGAAGTACAGAAACCATCACTTGACTACCGTGGAAATTATTTACAATGTCATCTCCTTCATTATTGCCATTATTACCACTGTGGCCTTCACTGTCTACGCTAAGAGAGCCTTGAGCCAGCTCAGAGGGGACTATACGATTCCACAATGTTCTGCTGCCTCGCCCCCGACCCTGCCGTCTGAGAATCTCGAGATGGGTAAGTTTTCACTCGCAAGATATCGATAGCCCTTCCACTTTGTACGAAGTAGATCAATACGTGTAAAAATCGACGGTGATCGTCGTACTACTAGCAATCAAACGGAGCTTATAATTGGATGGAGTTTGAAAATTCGAGTCTTTCTTGTGAGCCCGTGTTCTGGACGTATCGTTAGTAAACTAAAATCGAGTATTGATCGATTTATGAGTGCACAATCCACTTAGAACATAGAATGTTTGACACTTTGCTCGGGACATCATCGTATTGTATTCTTTCTCGGGTAACCTCAAAAAATCTGTACACTACAATACAACCTTGTATCAATTTGCAACTCGCATATTAATAAATAAAAAAACAAGACAGTTTACAAATAAATAGAAGGGCTGCCTGCAGATAAGTCATTCTAGTCAGTGCTGTCCAGTTTCAAGTCTTCTCTGCCTATGCTTTGCTACATCTTTTATAGCCTGTCTCTTGAGCATCGAAAACGTCCTATGGAAGTGAAATAGCTGCTCGGTGAGCTCGGGAAATGGAGATCATGGCTTCCATGGGGCTGGAGGAGGTGGTGGAGTGGGAAACATCGGCGGAACAGCCGAGAAAATAGTGTTTTTGTCAATGCCGACGGTTCTTTCTCCGGACAAGGCAACTAGTGCGGCGACTAATCCGGCGTTTCCGACAAGAGTAGGCTCTGTGTAATTGTAGTTTGATCGTACATCGTGGAAGCCGTCGTGCTTGTCCGGACCGGCAACCATGGCTCCGATAATAGTATTAGGGTTTGGCTTTTTACTGTCCCTCCATTTCCACCCTCCTTTGCAGTTGTATTTGATCTTATTCTTAGGAATTGATGCACCTCTATGGTGAACTTGTTTCGGGTAGTGCCCCCCAAATCCAACTATGTAGCTCATTTTTCGAGGATTTTTACCAAGAATATAATCGATCTGCAATGCCGATATACATAAGTAAAAGAAGCGTCTTGCTTTATATAAAGTTAACTTTGGAAAAAATAATCATGGTTAATAGAGAATGTTAAAAACCTGGGTTTGGGCAAATTCACGCAAAACACCGGTTGAATAAAATTTAGGTCCACAATACCACCCAGGTGTGTCTGCAGCTTCAAGATAATCGCTGAATAGAGTAGCTAAAAAGGCTGCATTGACCACGTATTGGAGAGGTTGAGGCGCTCCGTGGTTCAGCTGAATCAAGCCGCCTGCAATAGACCACGACGAATAAAGTATATCTCAGCACAAGCTCTATCGTGTTAAACAGTAAACATCAAAACATGAATCGAACTTAAAAAGCCAGTGGGATTGCCAATGTATGTAGTCCAAGATGGCATACCTTTAGTTCTATTAAAGCTTGTGAAAACTGGTAAGTAGGAGCACATGATTATGCTGGTTTGGTTGTGGAACGTCCTCAACATTTCCTCGTATGGATATCCAGGGCTCAAAAACAACCGCATACGGCTTAGAAGCACCTGAACAAAGGAAGATTGAGAATTGTCTCATTTACAAAAGTATTAGGGCAACAATTAGCAGGAATCAGTGCGGCAGAAATGAAAAGAATTAACATCCACAAGGATGACATGTTGTTCCAACAAAAGTCCCAATATGATTACTTTTAATCAAAATGGGACATATACGATTGGCCTTTGCATTAGAGTAGTACTACAGAGACTATCTAACTTAGCAAGTTTAAGTAACAAAGACGGGATAGACTAAATTTATAAAATGAAAATAATAGAATCCTCCAATTTAAAAAAAAATACAAATGATAAAAAGAATTACCCCTAACGTACACATCAAGATAATTAGAAAACAGCTGCACAAAGATTCAACTATATGCTGAAATTATAAGGAAAGAGAAGCACTGAGAGTAATTCTATTAAAGACATGCAATGCCACAAACTCACCTGGGCACCAGTAAGCTTGTTATCCCAACTCAACACTCCATAATAAGGTCCTCCCCAGAATGCACCAGCATGTTTGGCGAGGCCAGGAGTTGTTGCAAGTTGAAGATATGTTGAATTTCCAGTTGCATAATACAACCAAGCTCCACCCCATATGAACTCATCCCAGTAGCTGGTTGAATTATAGAATATTGCAGCCTCTGAACCGCCAGCACTGTATCTACCTCTTTGGTCCCTTGCAAACTTGAAAAGTGTTCTAGCACCATGGACAAGTTTCTGTGAGTAGACTTTGTTGTCCTTGAAAACTATGGATGCAGCGGCTAAAGCAGCAGCCATTTCAGCACCAAGATCTGAGCAACTACCGCATTCCGTTACTGGCCGTTCATAGTCAATATCCTCAGGACGCATCCAGCAATAATGATCATTCTCATTCGTGCTTCCTTCTGAGGTATCCCCAGAACCAACCTAACAAGAAAGGGAGGCACATTAGTTGCCAGGGTTATAGAGACAAAATGGTACTTCACCATAATGGAGAAAGATGCTTTTATAAACCTGAAGTGAAAGAAAAAAGCTTTACATTTTTCTTATATCAACTTGTAAAACTCCATTCTTCTTTTGTGAATTATTACAAGCCCTTTGCCCAAGGAAACAAAATAGTAATAAACGAACATAAAATCTACTGCTTACTTGAGCAACCAGTGTGTTTATGGTATCGGCAGTATGATTGAATGTCTTGAGCAAGTAATCAGTACCCCACTTAATGATTTCTTTAACATGGTCTAGCTCGCCAGCAGCTTCATATTTTGCACTATATTCGATAACGCTCCAGCTCAACATGGTCATGGCAAATGATGAAGGAAAGTTGAATTTTATTGCATCTCCAGCATCATAATATCCGCCAGTTAAATCTTTGAATAAAGGTGACGAATCAGGCTTTCCATCTTGGAGACAGGAGTTTCCTCTCCAGGACACATTATTATGCTTAGGGAGCTTCCCAGCTACAAATGCAAGGGCAATCGATCATAAAAGAAATGTCATTTTGATTAGCGAATAGCATAATTCAGTTTCATGAGGGAAAATATGTATAAGATTCTACTTCAATAATGTGCTGAAAAATTGTCATGTGAACCAACCAAAATAGGCCTAATCTCAACTCAATTCCCAAGCACTCAAATCAAGGAACAGCTCGGAAATATATGAGGAATAGATAAATGATAGTCTGGAATCGGCGATGATACGGATTGAAAATTTGTGATTGAAACAGAGTGAATACGCAATCTCGACAAGAAAAATGAAAAAGAAACATCGATTATTTAAATTCATGGAAGAAAAACGAAGTAAACAGCGAATTATAGAGCAGATCGAGTCTGAAAGAGCGAAAAGGGGAGACATTGAAATGGATAAACCAAAGAAGAGCTCAAAGATGGATAATTAAGCTTACATTTCTGTGCATTGAAGAACAAGAGGGCCTTGTGAAGCGCGACGGTGTAGTTGTCAGGAGGAGGTTTAGGATGATGATGACGTGGCACAGTCATGACGATAAGCGTGACAAAACCAGCGATGAAGCCGGAAACAAGCAGAACTCCGACGGTCCAAAGGAAGATGTGGCGGCTGACGATGATACAGCCAAGATCGACGTACTTCTTCTTCTTCTGCTCTCCCGGTCCAAGAAGCCAGCTCTGCTGCGTCTCGTCCAGCGGCCGAGAAAGCGCCGCCCGGTCCAAATCATGAAGATTCCGGCTCCGATCGTCGTCAGTGGCAGAGTCTGCGCCGTCAATCTCCAAGGGACCTCCCCAGGGGTCCCTCCCGTACATGCTCATACTGGCCTATCCCGATATAGCTGAGTACCGCGCCGTGGAAGCAAAATGAGGCGACGAAAGTCAAGAAACGGCACCGGCGCCGGCGAGGCAGAGCCGGAGGCGAGCTGAGATGGCGGAGAGAGGAGAAAAAGGTGGTATTAATGGAGACGAAGTGAGGGAGCAGCGCCAGAATAAAGGGAGAAAATACCAAATACAAAAATAGCTGTATTTCACACTCTCTGGTGTCTGGACTGTCGTCTTCGTCTCTACTTTTATAATAGAATTTATTTATTATTAAAATAATAAATAGTAAGTATATACTATATAATAAATAAATAATAATAATTATATAGTTTGTTATTCTAATATTTAATAGATACTCCCTCTATTAAATACTTAAATTCCAATTCTCGTCAGCATAAAATAATTTGACAGAAAAATAAAGAATTTAACACGACACTCGCTTTCATAATTTCTGATCCTTTTTCAATAATGACTCAACATTAGTCTCTTGTATAGTTATAAATACGTGATAAAAATTTTAAGTTATTCTGATAAGATTTTTTTAGTTAAATTAATTAAAAATAAAAAAATCAAATTGACTGTAGCGGTGATCATCTTTTAAATGTCTATACTGGATGCAGTGACCTTCTTTTAAACGTCTAAAGAAGTCTTAAATGATTTTTTCTTTTAAATTCAGATATTTTTTTATTTATACCCAAAAAATCAGGCCTAATTTTAATTTTTACCCTTAATATTATTGAACTCTCATTTTCTTATGAAATATTTAAATTTCGAACTGCGTTTACACAAATAATTAGATATGCAATGTCTTGAAATTAACATAAAAACTAATGGGCTTAACAGAAGGCTCTTATTTTCATGAAAATATATGGTTTTCTTGTGTTATTTTAAACATTTAGGATGTAAATTAGATTTGGGGATTAATTTTTTAATGTATTTAAATATTTATATTAAATTAGAAATGAGATGCGTGAGATTGCTTTGAGCGCAGTCATTCGTCGGAAGTAAAGTAAGTCCTGGAATATAAAATGGTTAAAGAAATGAGAAAATGGGGTAAGGCAGAGCTGTCCTTCCACTCCCCACTAACAGTATAATCTAAATTCGAGTAGCCGCATAAGCATAATTCAGTTGGCTAAAAAATAGTAGAATTTGTACAAAAAGCCTAGGTTTGACGTCTGCGCTGTCCTAGTGTGAGAGTTGTTACCCTCAATATTGAGGTAGCTCCTTGGGATATCAAGTTTAGACATCTCATCTCTGGGCCGCTGAATCACCGTGACTAACCTTCTCACATGCTGTTGGGCCGGGTGTGAGGCCCTGAGGGCGAGAGATTTCGTCTTTTTGATACAAAGTCGTTGGCGACCCTTGAAGCTAATTGAACGTTCTCCAACGACCCATTTAATCATGAATAACTCGGTCAAAAAAATAATCTCGAATGGTACATGTGCGAGGGAGTAAACTTAGTGGTGATTCAGTTGTCCCAAATCTTAAAAGCCTACATTTTTATGGTTTAGTGATCTTAGTTTTAAGGGTAAAAAAAATCAACCTAAATTTGCATAAAACTGCACCCGAACTAAAACCGGAGAAAATTGTCCTAAATCCAAAAAATTTCTTCGAAACCTAACTTAACGATCTATTATCGACTCATTTATAACAAAAAATATATATTTTATTTTAAAGTTCCTTATTAGGAATTCTACCAAAATTAAACTAGGATCAAACTTGGATGAAGCTGTATTTCAATTGAACTAGGACCAAACTTGGATGGAACTGTATTCCACGATTATAGCTCTGAATCGGTGTAACTCATGCTAGTACATTATAGTCGAAATTCTCGAACAATTATTTTAATTCGGAGGATAATACATGAGTGAAATTGCAAAAGTGGCCAGAAATATTGATGGAGAATCGCCCAAGGTTGAAGTGCCGGTCAAGAAAGGTAGATTTTAGTCTTCCTTTAACGTCACCTCTTTACTAGTTTGTGCTTCAAAGCTACGGGATTAGTTTGTAAGGATAAATCAGAAGCTTATATCTATGCCAAAAGAGGTGGACTCGGTTGCCTTGCATGGCCCATGCAACCACAAATGTATGTCGGCACAATTTGATAAACGACCCAAAATCTAATTTATGACCGAATTTTGATTAAATAGCTCGACTTAGATTTGAATTTAAAACAAAACTAACTTTGAGCTATTCGGACGTCCGATACGAATACACTTACCCTCCTTCGAACGTTCGATACAAATGCAGTTGTTGGCTTTAAAAATATTTTTAAAGCAATCAATTGTTTTTTATGATAACTATGTAAGATAAGTATAAAAAATATAATAAACTATTTTACAATGTTTAAATTAGACTTAATCATTTATGAGAAATACCATCTTTGAAGGGTACAATTAAAGCCCCCCACTTAGGTTAAAACGATCCTACAGCAGTGACCCCCGTAGTGGACGTTCGATACAAACGCACTAACCCTCTAATTTTTGTTTTCAATTAATTTTATTAAACAAATCTTATCAAAATGACTTAAATTTTTTATCATACATTCACAACAATAAAAGAGACTAATTTAAATTTTTTTGATATTTTGTATGATTTACTATAATTTTTGGAATATATAAAATAAAAAAATTAAGTTAAAATTCCGTACATCAATAAAATATCTTGAAAATGTTTTCACGGGCTTAAAGCATTGTAAGACAATACTACACAAAGTTTCGTGAATTTTCAATTACTGTACGATTTATTATAAATTTGTTAACTCACAAACAAACAAATTTGATTAAAATTGCGTACGTCGATAAAAATTCTTGAAACTTTTGTCACACATTTAAAATATTGTTATACAATACTCCACAAAATTTCGTAAGTTTTTAATAAATTTATGATTTATTATAATTTTTGAAAATTTATAATATTGTCGTAAAAAAATTTGAATGCATAAAAAATTGTACAATATTGTAAAATTGTTGAAAATTTATGAAAATTTCAAGACTAGTCTTTTTTATTGTTGCAAATGTGTGATAAAAATTTCAAATCATTCCAACAAGTTTTACTTAGCTAAATTAAATAAAAATAAAAATTTCAAAAGAAATTTGTGAGGTCAGTGAATCTGTATCAGACATCCAAAAGAAGATAATTTCGTTCATATCGGAAAAAAAAAATTCATTTTTTGTAACTTTGGCCAAAATTGAGTCATTTACTCAAAACTCGGGCCTGAATTGGATTCCTTTGATAAAATTTCCAAATTGAAGGTAAGTGCGGCTAGAGGCGTGTCGTATTTGCACCAGCTTGCGAACCCACCGATCATACACTGGGACATTAAGTCGAACAACATTTTGTCGGATAACAAACTTAATTCAAAAGTGGCCGATTTTGGTCTCTCAAAACTCATGTCGGACTGCGATGGCAACCATGTCACGACACAAGTTAGAAGAACAATGGTTAGTGTATCATATAATTTTGGTCATGTTTGTACCCGTTTCAAGTCTAATTTTTTTATGTGCAGTTTCTTTGATTTTCACCGTTTTTTACACTAAATGAACTTTAAAACTTAAGTCGATGGTTGGATTGTTCCCCATTTATGTCGTTTCGCTTTTCACATCTTCTCAAATGAACCATTTTTCGTTGATCGATATCATCGATGGTAATTTTGTTTCCACTTGGTTTATAGGGATACTTGGATCCATAATACTAAATGATGCAACGACCAACCGAGAAGAGCAATGTGCACAATTTTGGGGTGCTTATGCTAGAGTTAATAACGGCAAAATAGCCTATAGAACGAGGGAAGCACATCGTGAGGTTTGGCAAAATAGCCGCTCTATAACCTCGAAGAAATTCTCGATCTGGCGTTCACTTCGTCGGCATTGCAAGGTTTGGAGAAGTTTGTGGATCTAGCCTTGAGGAAGCAAGTGGCGTAACCGTTCATCTATCATGAATCGGGCTTCACCGGTGGATCTCCTCGTCCAATAGTAGATCCCTAATCACTATGATCTCGAATGGATCGACCGGTCAAAATAGGTCACGCAATTTGATTGTAGCTGTATAGTATTTGCTCGTTTGTTCTTCTGGTCAAAATCTTGCACACTCGGATGATTAAATGGATAGATCTATCGTAAAATGAGGCCATCTTCGTGTTCGGATTACTATTCTTACGTCATGAGTGCAAGATTACGTGCTAAAGTCTGCACAATTTTATTATCGTATTTTATCCTAAAACGCGTTGTAGTAGTTTAGAATTACCCGATCTTAAGTTGGTTTTTACCATGGACCAATTGAATTTTGAGTAGGATAGAAGTGGAGTACATTTGAGCTTCCTTGCTTCATGCTTACTCAAATGGGGGGCCTAAAAAAGCATGTTCTTGCTAGATAACATGGTTTTCTTAGTAGATAACGTGAATTTACAGCATTTGAGGAGGAGAAGCCTCCATGGTCGTTGAAAAGAAAACACGATTAACATAAGAAAGTATTTCATTTCCGGGACGATTGCGCGAGCTTCCGGAGATTTTCGATGATCATAACGAGTTTCGTGTTGAATCGATTGACGAAACACTTGGGTAGCCATCCAGCCGGATCGAGCTGCATCGAAAAACACTTGGATTCATCGGTTTAATCTGCTAAAATGAACAAATCAATGGCCGTAATTACCTGTACAACGTAGGTTACTAAGCATGAATCATGGCGGAGCTTCTCCACCACCCACCCCGACTGCACCAACAGCCCTCTAATGGCGTTGTTTTGCTTCGGCAGAAGCCCGTCCGCCATTTCCTTCGGCAGCGACGCCACGGCCACCACCTTCGATTGCTCATGATCATCAGTTTTGAGTTTGCAGAGTTTGATAAAATCTGTCTTTTGATCGAAAATTTGTGTTATTGTACGTACCACGGTGCCGTCTGCCATGGTTTCTCGCCGCTCGTAGACGATGAACTCTCGGTTTCTGAACAGTGGCTTCGAGTTTTCTCCGTATCTCAAATGGGCGATGCTCAGATTCTCGTCTACGTCTTTTATGTACCTGGCTTCGACCAGATCGGAGTCCCATTGCTGTTTCATTTTTCATCGAATTTAATCCGATTAGACGCAGAAAACAAGAAGAAGGAAGCTTTAATGACGGAGAATGATGACCTTGGCGGCGTCAATGGCGTTGGCCACGGTTATGAATTTCTCCGGCGAAACCGACTGGAGCGGCCACCGGCTACGGAAGGTGTAAAGCGACCCTGACCGACGTTTGGATATTTCGACGCCGTTTTCGAAGGTGAGAATCTTCCAGTCGCCGGAGATTCCGTTTCCGGTGCGGGGTGAATCGGAGGCTGAGAGTAATTCCTGTATGCAACTCTCGCTGGCGAAGTGGACGTATCTTCTCAGAGAGTCTTCGCTGATCGACCTGTCGAATCAATTCAATGAACTCAGAATCAAAAGGGAAGATAAAGATCGATAATGGCGGCTTATTACGGCTTACCATGATCGATTACAGAGAGCCTGGTTAGTCATCTGCAATGGCGGCCAAGAGCGATCTCCGAGTTCCTCTTTTATCAACCGAATAGAGTAGAGAGAGAAGATAGAGAGAGCGTGGAATAATTGGGAAGTGGGTTAGGACGATCGACGCACATGGAATGCCAGGAGAAGCCCCCCCATGATCATTGATCAGTCCACTCTCTCTGTCTCTCTCTCTCTTCTCCGCTGGATTATTTATTCTACAATATCTCTTGGCGCAGATGCTGCGACGAACGATTCACGGCACGACTCACTCAGAACTCTAAAGATGGAAGTTTTTTTTGCAAAAAGAAAAGATTGATTCTTTCCCATTCAGCAAGCATGAGGATTGAAGGGTAAGGCATAGAAATTAGAAAGCACATGCAGAGAGACGCTGGGGAAGACAAGCAAGGAGATTAAGGATTGATTATGCTAAGGTTGTTGGGTTACGAGGGTGTGCGTCGAAAGACAAGCTCAGTGGCCGTGTTCGAGGCCTCCCAATCACGTGCAATCAGTGTCCTAGTGTTAATGGGATGGTTGGACCGAAATCGAAACTCATCCCAACTCATACCCACCCGGACCAAACATTGCAAGGTTCATCTAGTTATATACCTCTAATTCGAGGATCAAATTGGATTTTCGGTTAGAATTTTGAAACAAATTGAGACCTAACGTCGATTTGTTTCGGTTAAGGTTACTCCGTGGAGAACTTGCTGATCAAATATTGAACATTTCATTCCTAGAATAGTTTTTCTCCCATGAAGTGAAATGTCTCAATCCAGAGTAAAAGTTATTGGCTAATGAAGCTCAATGCACTGGTTTGCCAGCTAAAAACCAAATTATTTGTTCAAATCGATCACTACTAAGACACGATCATCCATAATGAAAACCCGAGAGACAAAGAAAATCTAGCCTTTAATCGAGTTCTCCGAAAATCGGCTCGGTCTCTTCACTTTACAGGGCATTTCTTTTTCTGAGACTCTCCACCGTCTCCCGAATGGCATCTTCGATTGGAGTGAAGGACAATCCGAGATCAATTAATCTTTTTGCAGCCTCTTCGCACGGCATTAGTCCAGGTTGGGTCTCACCTTTAAAACTGTAACGAGATAAAAAAAAACCCACCTTCAGCACCCAGCATAAAGCACATTCCAAGTAAAACAACAAAAGCAGACAAATGATTTAGCACAAAATTAACTAAAACCATTGATAGAACTCAGCATTGAAGGATTCTGAACGGTGAAGTAGCTAAAACAAACATCAAAAACATGATCCATAAGAAGATTTTGTAATGATTGTACTAAAGAGGTAACTTGGTTTTCATAAACAAGTTTCTGCAGTCAATTTTCTGAACGAAATCTACATTCCAGTGATTTGGAGTTTCGGGTTTGTCAGCAAACTTCAATCAAACAGACCCTTAATCTTTAGTTCAAATAGTGCAGGGAGATTCAGTGTTTTGAAGAACAGAGAACCAAGAACATGAAGTTGACTCATTTCTCTGCTCAATCACAAGTATTAAGAACAGGCGATCAATGTCCTACTTGTAAATTTCATGTGAAAAACTAAGACTCAGAGTTGAAAACAGAGGAGAAGAACTCAGACCTATGAACAGGAAACTCAGGGAAGAGCTTTGAGACTCTGTCAGCAAACTGGGAGAACTGATAAATGCCATTTGTGCAAAGATATCTCCCAGAAGCAGCAGGAGTTTGAAACAACAAAACCTGGGCTTTAGCAACATCTTTGACATGAACAGCCCCCAACCAGTGATACTCTTGGTCATCTTTTGAGCCTTGCAGCAAGTTCTTCAGCACGGCACAGCTTGCGTTCAATCCAGGCTGCAAGAGTGGGCCTAGACACGTCGATGGGAGGATAGAGATGATGTCCAGTTTGTGCTTCTCTGCGTAATCCCAAGCTGCCTTTTCTGCCAAGGTCTTTGACACTGGATACCATTTCTATAAACCAACCAAAACAAACCATGAAAGTAAGTACCGTGATTTGATGGAAAATGTGTATCTTTTTAAAACTTGAGAATCCATGGCTACTTGAAACAAAAACGTGTGATCTTCATAGCTTATTTGGAGCTCTGCTCTCTGTTTCGAGAAAAGTAGAGCTTTTGCTTCCAACTTTTTCATTTCCCAGAACTTGGGAAACCTCAAAATCATCAAACAGCATTCGTTAAGAACGTGTACGTCCATGGATAATCTCGATAAGAACTTAGGAATTTAAGGGTTAGCCAGAGAAAGAAGGCTCATCGAGAATGAAGCTTACCTGACGAGATTCGCAATAATGGAGGTCGGTCCAGGAACTCTCATCGAAAGGTAAATGGGATGGCCATGAGGGATTGGGAACCAGAGCCGAAATAGAGGAGGTTAAAACCACGCGCCGAACCCCGGCTCGCCGGGCTGCGTCGAGCACATTTAGGGTTCCTTGAACCGCAGGCACAACAAGTTCAGTATGAGGATTCTCAGGCGCTTCGAGCGTGCAGGGTGAGGCGACGTGAAATACCCCGACGCATCCGTCCACCGCTTTGATCAACGCGCCGCCGTCCAGCAAATCGGCCTGAAAGACGGTCAGTTTGGCGGCGGAGCTGACGGAGTCTCTGAGAGTGAAAAGATGAGATGGGTCTGAACCAGGGAAAATGGAGGCGTGGATGTCGGCATAGCCATCTTCCAAAAGCGTTTTGACAATCCATGACCCAATGAAGCCATTGGCTCCAGTTACGCAAACTGCCTCCTCTTTTTCATTGTTGAACGCCATTGTTGACCCCTCCTGCAATTTTAGTGAAGGAGATATTAAATGGTGATCGGTTGGGAAAAAAGGAGTTCAGTTGGATAGTAAAAAAAGTCAAGATCGTGCTCATCCTCCGTGATCTCCTCTTGCAAATTGAAAATCTCTCGGCTTTATCCTACTTTGTCGTAAATTGATCATCTTTATCGTCGTCTAACTTCGTCGGATTCGTCATGGATCATCTTTTTTGGGTCATTTTTGCAGATAAGCCCAATGTTCAACATCAATATCTACGGGCACAAATATAATCGTTTAAAATTCCTGTAAAAATGTTCGAAAATCGGGTCTTTCAAGAACATTCTTGTTCATTCTTTATTTTTGGGCCTCTAGTGGGTTTACCCGACCCGTCAACCCACGAGTCAAGAAGCAGTAGTCTTCATTGTTCGGTTCAAGGTCGGCAATTCAGTTAAACTAGATCTTGGATCGGACTCAACGCCAATTTCAAAAGATGGGATCGGCCTTCGTGTTCTTTTTGACATGTTAATGAGGTCACTTTTAGGTCGACTACGACCATTACACGATGGATCACACGATCATTGTACAAACCGTCCCAATATGACTTTATTTATGCCTTCGAGACTAGTATATTATATGTAGTTTTCGAAAAATAAGATGAAAATATAATGATATATAAATTATTAAGAGTCATTATAAACGGTAAAGTAAAGGTGGACAAAATCAGAATGAGATGGCAAATCAGATCAAAACTGTCAATTTTAATCTGATTTTGGTCTCAAATTTTAAAAATCATGATTTATGGATCAATTTTAGCATTTACGAATAAAAACTGTAAAACCGAAACCAGGACCGTAGTTTAAAAACAATTAAAATCAAATAAAACTCCACTCAAACTCTGATAAAATTTGATATAAATAAAAAAAATTAATTATAAATCAGTTTAATTAATTAAAATTCAACTCAAATATATTTAAAAATATATTTTATTATTATATTTTATTTTTTAAAATTGTAAATAAAATTATATTAAAATTGAAATTATAATAAAAATGTTAGTTTTAGTTTTAATTTTAAAAATAATTTAAATTATGGTTCTATTGAGAAATAAAATCAATAATTTATATAATGTAAAGGTAGTGAAATTCAATGGACGTACTATGCACTACGCAGAAGCTTCGGTGTGTCTAGTTGCTTGGTCCGACGCTCTCTGCCCCAGAAGAAGAAATATGAAATAGAAAACCCTAGCCCCGGAACACCCAAATTAGCCCCACCGGAAGATGATCCCGGCCTAGGTTACCCTTCTCCTTCCGTTTTCCACCCTACTGCTTGCGTGTTTTCTCTTAATTCCTGTCTTCTTCTACTCTCGGGTGGAGTTTGATAATTCGGCGCTTAAATTGAAACCGCGGAGGAGTTGCTGTGTTTGTTTTGAGAGACTATGGAAGGTATTCCCCACCCTATACCTCGAACTGTGGAGGAGGTCTTCTGCGACTTCAAAGGCAGACGTTCTGGCCTGATCAAAGCTCTTACCATTGGTACTCGTCAGCGCTTGTATTTTGTATTCGGTGGATTATTTCATCTCTGTTTATCTGAGCGACGAAATTTGTGGTTCTTTTTCTTTTTTTTTTGCAGATGTTGAGAAATTCTTTCAGCAATGTGATCCTGGTGGGTTATCTTCGTACCCCTGCGAGTTTTAAGAATTTTCTTTTGTGGGTTTATTTCGTGATTGTTCTGTCACTCATGCATGTCGATGCTTTTATTTCTTCTCTTGAGGTTTTATCCCCTTGCTCGCGTTGCTTGCTCCGGTTCTAATGCTTTTTTTAAGTCGATTTGTTAATTTGTTTGTCTTTTTTTCATACTTCTACCTCTGAGCAAGATGAGCCTTCTGTTTCAACGGAATAATACATATTCGAGTTTGTTATATGAGTTTGTGAATTTCGTGGATATAGAGAGTAGCGTGTCGTGTGAGCCCTGGGATCTGTAAACCTGTAACGTTAACCCAGTAACATGCCATTTCACGTAAATATCAACGTTTTTAAAGTTGGAAAAAGTAATACCTCAGTTTATTTTTTTTTGTGAGACGTTATTGGTATGCTGTTTGCAGAGAAGGAAAACTTATGTCTGTATGGACTACCAAATGAGACCTGGGAAGTTAATCTGCCTGCGGAGGAAGTTCCCCCTGAGCTTCCGGAGCCAGCATTAGGTATAAACTTTGCTAGGGATGGTATGCAGGAGAAGGATTGGCTCTCATTGGTGGCTGTTCACAGTGATTCATGGTTGCTTGCCGTTGCATTTTATTTTGGTGCACGCTTTGGTTTTGGGAAGAATGAAAGGTATGAACTTTTACTTTTGGAAAATGCTATTGTTATTTCTTTGTTCTTTTAGCACTTCATTGGACACCCACGTGAATACATGTTGCTTAGTGTTTTACATTCCCATTTATTTCTAAATTTTTTTTTGGTATTTCTGTATATTATTTTCAAAAATTGCTGCAGACACTATATCATATAGTTACCTGATCTTAAAGGCTCATTACTGCTAATGAAAACTATTTCAAATAACTTTGAAATGGCTAAAAGGAAACACGTTACTGAGGTTGATTTTCTTATTAGTAATATAAATTTTGTGTTAAAGAGATTACTTACAGCAGACCATGGAGGATGTGATTATGAAACTGCCTAATAATTACAAATTGTTTTCATAATTTTAGCCATAGCTGATCTGGTTTATGTTTTAGCTGTGGTTTTAAATCTCTTCTGCTGATACCTTTTTGAGTTTTCTTTGCAAAGTCAAGATAGAAATATGGTTGATGGTTTTACTGAAATTTGTTTGTGGACTGTGACTTTTTCAACGAGATCTCCTTAAATTGTCTCTGATTGAAATTTCTGGCTGTTTGTATCCCTACATTGAAGCATCCACTTCTCTAGCGTTGGATGATGTTTTTTGTTTTTCATTTTCAACTCGATCGCTTCATTGGTTGTGTAAATGGAAGGTTCTTTAGTGTTCATTTGCCAGTTCTTAAGTTTTTCTCTCAGACATACAAGCGCAAATATGAATGTCCTCTATTCGCCTGAAAATTTAAGTGGATATAATCTGGTAAAAAGATTACTAAATTTTGTAGCTTCTCTTGTCATGCCCTTTCCTATGTCATTAATGACCTCAAATTTAGCAGATGATATCTACGCCTGCGCACACATACACACACGTGCATAGATTTGTTTGTGTGTGAAACTGATAGATACCATATAAGGAGCGCTAGAAAAAGATATTTGTTGTAGAGTAACAAAAAATTGTCAATTTGCGTTGACAATTCAGCTGAAAACTCTGTTAACAAGGTTTGGAAGCGGGCCTTTTTTGTTCAAAGCTTATTTTTATCTTATCGTTCTGAAATGAATGCCGTTGCATTGAGTTTAAAAGTTAATTTCTAGCAACATTCATTTGAGATAAAATTGGTATCATTTTTATATTATATTTTAGCTCTTTCTAGTCCAAATAAAATTGCTAATGTGTGGGTTCATACTTAAGAGAAATATGAGATCATGTTTTCTTTATCTTAGTATTGAAAAGAGTGGTGCGTCACAAGAGTTTCTTGATTTGCTGACGACTTGCATCCTTGTTTGTTTTGATCTTTATGTGATGGCACCTTAAATAAGGGACTAAATTGAATTTTTTTCAGGAAGAGACTTTTCCAGATGATAAATGATCTACCAACCATATTTGAAGTTGTCACAGGAAATGCTAAGCATCCAAAGGAGCAGTCGGCAACTCATAACAACAGCAGCAAAAGCAAATCGAGCGTGAAGATCGTAAGAATTTGAAGAGTTTTTTTTTTCGTCTGAGTTTGCTATCGTCTAACGTTAGTTTATATTTATTGTAAGCAATCTCGGCCATCTGAGCCACAGAGCAAGGGAATGAAGATGTCTCCACCACCCAGAGAAGATGAAGAAAGTGGGGAGGAAGAAGACGAGGAGGAGCAGGGTGCGACATGTGGGGCGTGTGGGGATAACTACGGAAATGACGAGTTTTGGATTTGTTGCGACATATGTGAAAAATGGTTCCATGGAAAATGCGTCAAGATTACACCTGCAAAGGCCGAGCATATCAAGCAGTACAAGTGTCCAAGTTGCAGTAACAAGAGGGCTAGAGTTTGAGGCCAGGCTCTAAAATCCGGAGATAGATGGTTAGAACTTTTTCCGTTCATTACAATTAAAAATGCTGGTTGCCTGGCTATATTTCGGTTAACTGGACTTGGTAATTGCAGTCGTATTTCGAGGTTTTCCACCTCGGCTCATTCTAACTATATTTGCAGTGTGTTCTAGAATAGTCATTGATTCTAGAACAACTATATAAGACATATGCCGTCCACTTTCCCCTGTCCTCTTTGATTGTAGTGTCATGTATTCTTCTTTGAATGGTCAAAATGCAAAATGGATCGTGTTTATTCGTGTAAATGAACGATGGATTGACTTTTATGTTCGATCATGTATCATCTTGTGGGTGTGTTTTTGCTTTTGGATGGGCTTGGTTGGGGTTTGGTTAAGCAACAATTTGGATGGGATTAGAAATGGGTGGAATCAGAAGGATGGGAACAAAGTAAGTAGATAAATGAGGCCCCCCCGGCTTAGGCGGCAATTCTGTGCTAGAATTGGGTGGTTGGATATAATGAAATGGGTCCCTCATCCCTGGCCAGGCCCCATGGCAGATGGTTCCTCGACCCATGTTCTGAAAATAGACGTGGCTTTGAATTTGGATATTTTACTTTCTATTTGAAAGTAAAATATATTTTTCTCATTTTTTCACGTCCTAAAGAAATTCAAGTATTGATTTGGGGCGCCAAACAGAACCCTAGCAACGTCCAAAACTCTCTCTCTTTCTCTCTCTCCTTGTTCTCTATTATTCTCTGCAGATCTGCGTTTGCATTTTCTTCTCCATTATTGATTCTCATCTTCTGTTTTTCATTTCGCTCTCTATATGCTCTTCAGCTTCGCTCCATCTTTGCTTGATCCGTCTTGCCGGAATGGAGGACTGATGTGGACGCGCTTCTCTTCTTTTTGACTTGATGCTCTGAGCTGTTTTTGCGCTTCTGCTTCAAGCAACCGGCGGGCATGGAGGAAATGCGGTGCTCTGATCCGAGCAAGCTCCATTTGAAGAAAGAGCTTACTCAAATTCGCAAGGCTGCTCGAGTTCTCAGGGATCCTGGAACGACTTCCTCCTGGAAGTCTCCCCTCAATTCCTCTAGATCTCTGGCCGCTGCATTAACTTCTACTGCTGCGGCGCCTTTGGAGAGTGAGAGTAAGAGACACGCTCCGCACTCCCCACTGGACGCGCTCTTCCCTCTCCCAGCTGAAAATGGCGGTGGCAAGGACAAGAGAGTGTTCCTTTACAACTGGAAGAACTATAAATCGTCCAGTGAGAAGAGTGCAACACCGCAGAATGATGCTCGTGATCGCAATAATGATGATGCCTCCTCTTCAGTTCGAGGTGGTGGTGTTGATGATAGCTCCAGTGATGCTCCTAATGGAGGTGACTCCAAAAGTGACACCTATTTGGGCGATCTTTGTTCTTCCATGATTTTCAAATATGGAGACAAAAATCTAGTGCCGTATGCCAGGCCATTGGGCAAAAGGGAAGCTAAGCTTGAGAAGACGAGCGAGAAAATTTGTTCGCATGCGGATAAATTGATAAGATATAAGCAAAAAGAATTGGTTTCTGGGAGAAAGTTGCCACATTCCAGAAGATTTCTCAAGGGCGATACTTCTACCATGGCTTTGAAATTTGGCCGGAACGATTCAATAGAGCAATCTGATGAGACCATGGATTTCTCTAATTCTGAGGATTTCAAGGGACTTTCTGGGGCATCTCCATTTCTTTTGAAACTCAAGAGCAAGAATAGATCTTATTCATCCCCAAAGTTTTTGAGAGGTGGTCAAAAAGATGATTCTTCTTATTCTTACAGCACGCCTGCATTGTCAGCTAGTTCTTACAATAGATATGCCATTCGAAATCCTAGTACTGTTAGATCTTGGGAAGGGACTACAACTTCTATGGATGACGGGGATGATGAGTTGGATGATCGATTAGATTTGGCAGGAAGTCAGGGCTGTGGTATTCCTTGCTATTGGTCTAAGAGAACTCCAAAACGAAAGGGTATGTGTGGAAGTTGTTCATCTCCTTCTCTTTCTGATTCATTGATAAGGAGAGGAAATAACATTTTAGGTGGAAGTAAATCCAGTTATCCTCACCGGCGTAGGCCATCAAAAAAATTGGCCAACAGTCGCCGGTTTGCTTTGAAAAGTGCTCAAGGTGTTCTTCCATTGCTCACTAACAGTACAGAAACAATAGGTGGATCGTCCAGTGGATCTGGGAATAGCGATGATGAACTATCTATGAATTTTGGGGAGCTTGATTTGGAGGGTTTGAGCAGATTGGATGCAAGGCTATGGTCCTCAAGCTGTCAGAGCCTAGCTTCAAAGAAAGAAGTGGAAGACCAAGGTTCGCCAGATAGTGTCGGGAGTTTCAGCCAAAAATATAGGCCAATGTTCTTCAGTGAATTGATCGGCCAGAACATTGTGGTGCAGTCACTTATAATGGCAATTTCAAAGGGTAGAATTGCTCCTGTTTATCTTTTCCAAGGTCCAAGGGGAACTGGAAAAACATCAACGGCCATGATTTTTGCTGCTGCCTTGAATTGCCTGGCTACCAAAGAAGCTAAACCATGTGGTTACTGTAGGGAATGCATTGATTTTGTCTCCGGAAAGTCAGAAGACCTCTTTGAAGTTGATTCCACTAACAAGAAAGGAATCGAGAGAATAAAATATTTATTTAAAGAAATATCGAAGTCCCCGACATCTGCCTTCTCGAGATACAAGGTTTTTCTGATTGATGAGTGTCACTTGTTACCGCCTAAGACGTGGATCACGTTTCTCAAATTTCTTGAAGCACCTCCACACCGTGTTGTTTTGGTGTTCATGACTACTGATCTTGATAGTGTTCCTCGTACTATACAATCAAGATGTCAGAAGTATATATTTAACAAGATTAAAGATGGGGAAATAATTGACAGGTTAAAGAAAATTTGTAAGGAGGAGAGGTTAGAGATTGAATTGGATGCGTTTGATTTGATAGCAATAAATGCAGATGGTTCCCTTCGAGATGCAGAAACAATGCTAGAGCAGCTGAGTTTGCTTGGCAAAAGAATCACCACCTCTCTCGTCAATGAACTTGTGAGTCTGATCCGCCTACTTTTCCTTGATATTGTCTATTTGTTTCCATTGCTCTTGAAACTTTGTAAAAAGGAAACATCATCTTCTTGGTTGAACAAATCTTTGTCTCCCACTTGAATTCTTGCTTTACTTTAACATTTTGGGTATTGTGGTGTCTAGGTTGGGGTTGTTTCAGACGAAAAATTGCTGGAACTTCTAGCATTAGCAATGTCATCAAACACTGCTGAAACAGTTAAACAAGCCAGAGAACTTATGGACTCGGGGGTGGATCCATTACTTTTAATGTCCCAATTGGCTAGCCTGATTATGGATATTATTGCTGGAACTTACGACATTATGGTTGCCAAAAAGAATGCTTTATTATTTGGTGGACAAAGCTGTGAGTTTCATTTCCTTTTCGTTTATTATTATTCAACTGCCTATTCTTTTGCATAAATCTTACTCAATGATTAATATTATGCTTGGAGAAGGGCAGAGGCACATAATATTTGGTAGTAAATAAATTTGAAATGCAAAATCTCGTTCAAAATTACACAAATATTTCTAAAAACTCAGTTTATGTATCAGATCCATTGAGTGGGTCATTTGGTCTATTTACTGGTTTGTCATTGGTGTATTACTATTTACCAACTAATTATCAACGTAGATAGTAGTGAAAGTGGAAGCCATGGGATCATTACCCAAAACATCTTTCAATGACCTTCTCACTTTTATCTTTAACTTTGAAATGGTATTAACAGACATAATGTTGACTTCGACAAAAATAGGATGATAGGATAGTCACTCTAAAAAGTAGAAACATTTTACTAATTTATACAGATTGATTTCCATAGTGTTTAGGATTAGATATTCTGCTGAGCCAATATTTTCGTATGATGTGATGTAGGTTTTGTCTGATACAGTTAGCCTCTCCGTTCGAGACTGAATTTAGTTATACAATTAGCAATTTTAGGGTTGTAGTGTAAGGTTACTTAGTTCACTTTGAAGTAATTATTTTGAGCCATGAAGCTATTTTAGATATAGAATCATGTTTTTTTCCTATAATTTTAAATCTCACTGATTATAAATAATGATTGAATTACCCTTTCAAAAATTAGATCTAAATCCTTGAACACTAAAAGTGGTAAACTCTTATGGATGTACATAGTTGACATGCCTCAGGATACGAAAATGAAAGGTCTAAACCTTTCTTTGACTTAATTTTGAGTATTGTACTGCAACAGTACTTGATTCTATGAACATTATTTGCCTGCTAGTGTTAGGATCTAAGGATCTGGTATGGTGTTATCAAATCCAATGAGACCTGACACTTCATTGCCCGATAATTATATTTGTAACCAAGTAGATATTTTTGGCAATTTCTTTGTAAACTCGATGATGCAAATGTAAGCCAGTAAGTTCATGATAAATGACTGGAATGACGTTCACCTGTTTCTCTATTATTAGTAGACCTTTTCATTGCTTATTATTCAGTTTTTCCTATTATTCTTTTATCAGCAATCGTCAATCTGTTTTCAATCCTCCAGAAAGAGAGTATATTTCAAACTGTACAAAGTAATCCAACATCAGGAACTTTACTTATAAAAGAAAAAAAAAAAAAAATATCTATAACTTAACAGTTTTCCTAATTGTGGAAGTGTGTTAGTTTTGTTTCAGTGAAGGGAACCGAACTGGAGCGATTAAAGCATGCTTTAAAGCTTCTTTCAGAGGCAGAGAAGCAACTAAGGGTTTCAAGTGAACGCTCAACATGGTTCACAGCAACTTTATTACAGCTGGGTTCTGTGCCATCTCCAGATCTAACTCACTCAAGCAGCATGAGGCAAAGTGGAAAGTTTACTGAAGGTGATCCATCAAGCTCTTCAAGAGAGGCTACTGTTTACAAACGTAAGCCTGATGCTGAGCATATGCCTCTGGACTCAAGTTCCCCTTCTTCTATGTGCCCCGTTATGAATGGAAATCATATTCTACAGGGGGACTTGTCAAAAATGCACGCTACCAACTATAATTCAAGCCAATTCATGGATGATGGAGACATTGACACATCAAAGAAAGATACCGAGGTTAGAAATATGATCTTTAGGCGTAAAAGTAGAGAAAAGTTAAGTGACATCTGGGTTCAGTGCATTGAGAAGTGTCATTCAAAGGCTTTGAGGCAGCTCCTACTCAGTCATGGGAATCTTTTTTCCATCTCCGAAGCTGAAGGTAGGCCCAAAAGTTTTTCAAGCACCATTGCGCACATTTGTCTGATTGAAAGCTACATGTATTATTATTGAAGTTTGTGGTATTTTATTAAATTAAGCACCACTTTATAACATGTTGCAAGATTCTTAAGCTCATAGTTATAATTTGATTGATGAGAATATATATGTCAAGGACTCAAAATATTTATTGTTGCTGACATTATAACTGATCTTATGTTCCTATCTTACGCATTTCAAATCTAAAATGGAGTTTATGTGCAGGTATTTTGATTGCTTATGTCGCATTTGGAGATGAAGACATCAAATCGAGAGCTGAAAGGTTTTTGAGCAGCATCACAAACGCCATGGAGGTGGTTATGAAATGCAATGTAGAGGTTAGAATTATCCTCCTCCCAGAAGGGGAGGCTTCAATGAATAGTTTGACCTCATTTGAGCTAGCGGAAGGACTAAAACAACAGGCTGAAGCCATTGACAGAGAAAAGAAGTTAGCTAAAGGTACTGCTACATGTACATATGCTAATCATTCTAGTTTGTTGGATGGAGCATATAGATCAACCTCCAATTCATCTGAGTTAGCCCCTGAAGGAAACGCTCGAAAAAATGTCATGAGAAAAAAGAGACAGGAAGTTCCAATGCGTAGAATTGAATCTATTATCCGGGAACAAAAATTAGAAACTGCATGGCTACAAGCCGTTGAAAAAGGAACACCTGGATCATTGAATCGATCAAAACCCGAGAAGAATCAGGTCCTGCCTCAAGATGGGGCGTTTGATGATCAAATGGAAACAAAGAACTCATCTGGACATTGGAAAGACGAAGTAGGACAGGAGCCCAAAATGGATGAACGAATTCTCCAGAAAGATCAAAACGGTCGAGCGATAGGTCGATATCCAATGTCTCCGAGTCTATTGCATGGTGGCAACCTCGGTGCCAATGCCAATAAAGATTACTTGTGAGTCTTCTTTTGACGGGATTTCTTTGTCACTCTTTGGCAATTATATTCTTCCTTACTTTTGTTCATGAAGGGGCTACGAGTCAGGGCCTGCAAATGGAGGCTGTGGTGCATTTCTATGCTGGAATAATAACCCCAAACCTCTGAGAAGGGGGAAGGTAAGAATCTTTAACTACACACATTATTACTTTTTCATACGCTAAAATTATCGTAAAAACGGCCATTGATTAGCCTGCATTCACAGCAGGTGAGGGCAGCTCATGTCCAGGCGCGCAAAGGAAGGCGATTCTCGTTGTTCGGTGAGTGTGGAAAGTCCAAGAAATCAAATCGGAGAAGCAAAAGAGGAGAAAAAACTGGTCGTCCGAACTTATTTCTGTGATTTTTTTTGCTCGTAGGGATAGAGGGGCTTGTAAATCTATCGACAAATTATTATGCGATTGAATTTTTGGCCTCATTCAGCCAGTCTTTGCGGAACCAATAAATACAGATTCTTGCACTGAATCCAGACTCAAGGATGTGTTATTTTTAGAGAGAGAGAGAGA
>QAOC01033075.1:290005-411930 GCA_003255005.1 Begonia fuchsioides
TTTTTTTTTTTGGGTGTAATAACTGATATCTTGTTTGTCTCTGGTTTGTTTAACTATAATGAAAATCACTTTCTTTTAGCTTTAGGTATCATGAAATCATTTTATTTAATAAAAATGCTGCACAATGTGAATTTTGTAGACTTATACCACCAAAAACCCTGAAGAGGATGATGTACTTACAGTCATAGAGGCCCCAAGCCAATCGGATTTAATGATAGAGCTAGTAAAGAAGTTGAAACCACAAGTCGTGGTCACTGGGATGGCACATTTTGAGGCTGTTACTAGTACTGCTTTTGTTCATCTGTTAGACGTTACAAGAGAAATTGGTTGTTGTCTTTTCTTGGACATTTCTGATTACTTTGAGCTATCTAGTCTCCCGGGTTCTAATGGTGTCCTAAAGTATTTAGCAGGAACTTCTCTTCCCTCGCATGCCTCAATAATATGTGGTCTGGTGAAAAATCAGGTATATTATTTAAGTTTTAACTTTTTCTGTTATCTTTGATTTTGTTACTGCAAGGGTATATATTATGCATTCAAACGTTGGGCTATGTACCATTTTTGTTGCTGTATTTGTTCTTTGTGACATAATAACCTTTTCTTTTGATGATTTATGGAGTTATTTCCAGGTGTATTCAGATTTAGAAGTGGCATTTGTCATTTCAGAAGAAGAAACAGTTTTTAAGAACCTTTCCAAAACTGTGGAGTTACTGCAAGGAAATACAGCACTGATTAGCCAATATTACTATGGCTGTCTTTTTCACGAGCTATTAGCTTTTAAGCTTACTGACAGACATCCGCCTGCGCAGGTAAATTCCTTTGTTCAATGGTGTATAAAGCATCTCCTTTATTCCTAGATTCAATTCTCTTTAAGCATTTGTGTTGCCCATTACAGAAATTTGTGTTCTGTGCTTCATATTTACGAGAATTTACTTTTCTTGCTTCATTGCTGTTCAAGGTTTCTTGGTCTGCAGTTGAAGCAATATAAGTTCTGTGCGTAAATTATGTCAATGATCTACTTATTCTGAATGTAGTAGTTGTTGTGGTACATAACTAAGGGAAAATAAATCCTGCTGTGATGCAATGCCTATCAGGCTAAATAACGCTCTAGTCTTCTGCCCCTATGCTGTTATGCTATCTATACAATTCCTAAAAGTTGTTTGAAAAGATAACATCCTTTGATAAACCTAAGATTTTTCTTTTTTTACTAATAAATTTTGTTTGCAAAAGTATTTTATTTAAAGCTGATCACTATGGACGTTCCATTCATGTCTTTCAGAGGAATTGTGATGGTTCGAGATCAACTAATGTGACGGGGTTGTCTAGCTCAGTCGCTTCCGTCCTTAATGATGCCGAGTTGTCAGTTAATGAGGGATATATTTCCTCTTTGATTCACATGGATGTGGATCGAAGTTTCTTGCCTATACCTGCTGCAGTGAAGGCTGCAATCTTTGAAAGTTTTGCGAGACAGAACATGATTGAGTCTGAGACTGATCTCACTCCTGGCATAAAGCAATTTGTAAAGACCAATTATGGGTTCCCAGTAGAGAGCTCTTCAGAATTTATCTATGGTGACAGCGCGCTGGCTTTGTTTAATAAAATAGTCCTATGTTGCATTCAAGAAGGTGGAACATTATGCTTTCCGGCTGGTTCAAATGGAAACTATGTTTCTGCTGCCAAATTTTTGAAAGCAGACATCCTAAATATATCAACCAATTTGGAAGAAGGATTTAAGCTCACAAACGAGGTACTTTGCAATGTCCTCATGAATGTAAAAAACCCTTGGGTGTACATTTCTGGGCCGACCATCAATCCAACTGGCTTACTTTACAGCAACACAGATATCGAAAAGTTACTGTCAACTTGTGCTAAGTATGGTGCTAGAGTTGTAATTGATGTTTCATTTTCGGGCTTTGAATTTGATTCTGAGGGTTGGGGTGGCTGGGATTTGGAAGGCATTTTGTCAAAGCTTAATTTATCAGATGAGACATCTTTTTCAGTGTCTCTGCTAGGAGGACTATCCCTGAAGATGCTGACTGGTCCTCTCCAATTGGGATATTTGATTTTGAACCAACCACTTTTGATTGAATCATTTTATAGCTTTCCAGGGTTAAGCAGCCCGCATCGCACACTGAAATATGCTATAAAAAAGTTGCTTGGTTTGAGAGCACAGAAATCAGGGGAAATGTGGAATGCTGTTTTAGAACTAACGAGTACTCTGAGAAATCGATCCAAGTGTCTGAAAGAGGTAATAATTTATTTTCTATAATTAGATTGATAATTACTTGCCTAGGCATTATAGTTGTGGTTCTCTGTTAGCTAGAAATGCTTGAACTAGTCTTATTGACGTCATAGTCTTTAAATCATTCTATACATCTCTGTAGAAAGCTGTCATTAGATCGCGTGGAGCCTATGAAAATTCAGAAGTAATGTACTGAAATTGAATAAGCTGAAGTCTACATGCTATCTGGACAACTGAATATGCTAACCAGAATGGACCCGTGCTAGGTTCTTTCTATAATTGAGTGGAAGTGCTATGGTTCTCTTCGTAATTATTTGTTAAACTAATGGAGATCCATGTCTGAATTCTGAGTACTATAAGTTTTTGGGTTTGTTTTACGGTGGTAGAGTTAGAAAGTCATGTATTCATAGAAGCAGAATCAAGTTTGAGTAATAATTTCATCCTTTAGGCTTGTTTAATACAGTAAAACTCTCCTTGTAATTGACTATGATTCTTTGACTTATGTATTTAACTGATCATAGAATCTATTTCAATAAAATCTATGATAAATGAACAACATTTAGAATTGTGTGACACGACGTATGGATATTTTACTGTCACAACTAAGGATAATATCAGTCTTTCGATTTAGAGTAATGTTTAATGCTTCCTTATTTTTTTGTCTTGCTGTTACTAGACGCTTGAGAATTGTGGATGGGACGTTCTTGAATCCTGTGGCGGTGTTTCCATGGTGGCTAAGCCTACTTCCTATCTTGGCAAGCTTGTTCAAATAAAAAATTCTGCAGAAGTCAGTGAGATTCAGCTTGATGACTCTAACATCAGAGAAGCCCTTCTGAAAGCAACTGGATTGTGCATCAACAGCAGCTCCTGGACTGGAGTTCCTGGCTATTGCCGTTTTACAATTGCTTTGGAAGAAAGTGAATTTCAAAAGGCATTGGATTGCATCCTTAAATTTAAGAGCATGACCTGCCAATGAGTGCTCTGGTGTTGTCCTGCACTCACTTATGCACGGTATGAACAATAAATACATTCCTTTATCTCTATATTAATGGCTCAAGTTTTTCCTTTAATGATTTTTTAATCTTCTCTCTCTTTCATGCTTCTGCCGTGGTTGAATTGATCTTAAAATTTAATTCGTTAAACATCTTTTCTCACTTATAGACTCAACTTTTCATAATTTTGTTTTAAATTCTGTAAGCTCAAGCTTGTTCTTCTTTGATGATATGTATCTTAAAATTTAATTCTTGTGATGAAGCTAATTAAAGAATTTATTGGTAAGAACTCTGGCTCCACGCGTTGAATAATCCAACACATGGAGCCGTGATTTGTTTGTTTCACTAATATATCCTCCATATTTTGACCGTGAAGAGAATTTTACAGCCGTTGATATGAAGTTTTGCATAGATTCAGGCGTCGTCAGATTGAACTGTAGAAGAGAGTAGGTATCCATGTATGCTGAGTGCGACTATTGTATGACTGAGTCTCATGGGCTTTTCTATGCAAATGTTTGATTGATAGGCTTACTAAAGGTGGTGAGTAAGTACAACCAGATGAGCAAGCATCCAGCTTCCACGAAAAAAGGAAACAGTGCTACTTCTACGAATCCTATTCAGGTACCTATTTTCATGCCAAACGTCAAATAAAGTAAATTTGTTTCTGGTTGGATACTATTATTAGGTGAATGCTTTTCTTCTTCTTCTTCTTCTTCTTCTTATTCGGAATTTTATCGATTCATTAAGTTCACTAGTTGTTCATGCAACTTTCTCGTTGGGTGAACGGCTCGTTGGCTGAAGCAGCATCTGTTTTGCAACAGTGAAAAGAATGTTTTTCAAATGGTTTTTATTGGTTTCCGAGGAACAGTAGTATATATTTAACTGAAAAACACATGCTAATTTCTGCTTTTGTAGCTTCTTAAGCATTCTGATGTCCTGTTTCTCATTGGATTGAGCGTTTTCTTACACGCCACATCCAATCTTCTTTTCCTCTTTTCTGTCTGCTGCCTCTGTTGGCTAGCTGTATCTCCTTAGCTGCAAATTCATCTATCATATTCTTCTGCTTCTCAATAAATTTTTTTTTTTAAGGGAACAGGATGACGACTGACTGCTGTCGTCATCTTCTGCTAGAATTAGGGTTCTTTCCCAAACTAAGAAGACCTGGATTAGATTGAGAAGAAGCACTTAGTCGATTCCCTTCCCTGAGTTATTAGGCCGTACACATCTTGATCCCTTACGCACAGACTGAATGCGTATAGAGGCAGAGATGTAGCTTAAGAGGGACAAGGTGGTGGTGAGAATGGGTTTAGAAACTGGGAATTATGGAAGAAGTCGAGGCATGCAAGATGGGTCCTACCAGAACCAGAATTATTATAAAATAAAAGAGAGACAAAAAGGNATCAAATCCGATAATCCGATAACATATCGGATTTACAGCAATCGGATCGGATTGATCCGATCCGATGCACACCCCTAATTCTGATGTCCTGTTTCTCATTGGATTGAGCGTTTTCTTACACGCCACATCCAATTTTCTTTTCCTCTTTTCTGTCTGCTGCCTCTGTTGGCTAGCTGTATCTCCTTAGCTGCAAATTCATCTATCATATTCTTCTGCTTTCTCAATAAATTTTTTTTTTTAAGGGAACAGGATGACGACTGACTGCTGTCGTCATCTTCTGCTAGAATTAGGGTTCTTTCCCAAACTAAGAAGACCTGGATTAGATTGAGAAGAAGCACTTAGTCGATTCCCTTCCCTGAGTTATTAGGCCGTACACATCTTGATCCCTTACGCACAGACTGAATGCGTATAGAGGCAGAGATGTAGCTTAAGAGGGACAAGGTGGTGGTGAGAATGGGTTTAGAAACTGGGAATTATGGAAGAAGTCGAGGCATGCAAGATGGGTCCTACCAGAACCAGAATTATTATAAAATAAAAGAGAGACAAAAAGGTCTGGTCGTCTCTGCAATCACATAAGCATGCGTGTTCGTGGGTGTGTGTGCCTCTCTCTCTCTCTGGATCATCACCCGAACTAAATCTTCTGAAATGACTTTTCTCAGCTTCCTCTCCTCTGCTCCATCATCTCGTTCGGCCTTTGGTTACACTCTGAGACCCAACCCTAACCTTGTAATCATCTCTCTCTCTCTACAACATGCATACTTTTGTGACAAATCACAGTAGATTTGGCAAGTTGGTGGATAAAGATCCCACTCTCTGTGTGTTTTCATTTATGCACTTGTGCAAGGAATTCCATAGACCTGACGTTGGAATGATGAGTCAGAACGAAGAACCTCAGGTCAGCTAATATCGTGTTATAGAACACTCCAAAATCTAGAGAATCGTCAAAGGGAAAAAAGAGGGATTGTATGATTAGTGGTGGGGTTGGGTCAATAGCAGTAGTAAGCCAAGGAACGAAATGAATGCACCATTGAATGAAGGGATAGTGTAAAAAGAAAGACTGCTTTTCTCTTTATGCCCCTCTTTCCCCTTTGAATCTCATTCCCCCTCTTAAGCATCAGAATTGGATGTTCTTTGAATATCACCTGTTCCGTTTGGTGCCGGAAATTTGATGTGCTTGAAAGAGTATCCAAACTCGCGGCATTTAGTCACTGATTAGGAGAAAATCAAAGCTTTAAACCACGGTTGCTTTTGTTGGATTGAAATTGAAAAGAGAGAGGGTCGAGAGATGAAGAACGAGGATGGTGGTCGTGGTCTCCTCTTGCTTTCAAGGAAAACAGAGAAGTTGGGGAGGCAGAGTTGAAGATGGAGGGAGAGGTAGTCCGAGTTACTTGTTGCGAGGAAAAGGGAAATTCACATCTTGAAAATTGTGATCAACCAAGACCAAGACTCTCTCTCTCATCAACATCATTTATTCCTGTGGCCCATCTACCCATTATTGCTTCTTACATTCCCCGCTCACTCTCCATCTCTGTCTTGCCCTTTGGAGACGAGCATAATCGGTCGAGTGTAGAAGCAAAAGAATTCATTAAAGAGAGAAATGGGGGTAGAGAGAGAAAGAGGGTACAAGTTTAGAAGGAGCAGGAGACAAGATGGAAAAAACAAAAGAAAAAAAAGGTAACGCAGTTTGAATGTGAGTGGTGTAGGTACAGTGGAACAAAGGAACAAAGGCAAGAGATAATGAAAGAATCAAGTGGTTCTTTCTGGGTGACCCTGGAACCGGAAGAATATTTCCCAACAAAAATGAAAATTAAGAAATTTCTCATAATAAGAATTACCTAGATTTATGGAGAGAGTAGTGCTAAGAAGTGAGAATATGGATCCTCTCTCTCTATCTAAAAACAAAGCCAGTTGGATTCTCTCCCTATCTTTAACTTTTCATGTGATTGTGGTGAATCTGACTGAATTGAAATGGCATCGCCCTTAGTATTCCATCACGTCCTTGCCCCCTTCAACACCCCTTTTTGGAGAGAGAGAGAGAGAGAGCCCTAATCCAGTCATGGTCGGTGTCTAGGGGCTCTAATCCATCCATAAGTCAAGCTCATAAATAACTCACGTGGAAGTGATGACCATGCAATTTCATTAACACGCTGCTTGCTTCACCATACTCATTCCTTTCTTGCTTCTTTTTATTTCCTGTCTCATCAACTCCACAGCGTTGTAGGGACCTCTGCCTCTATTTTCAACCCTTTTTATTTTTACTTCTTCATAATTGCTGTGTCTAGGATTGGAAAATGGAGAGCCATTATGTTTAAAAATGTTACATGGACTGTGAGTTCTCTTCCTATTAACACCATCTTATCTGGCCAGGGTGGAAGCATCATATCTCACGCCTAAATATGTAAACCGATCAGGGATATACTAGGAAAGTTAAAGGAGTATGAGGCATAGTGCCCCTTGTGACATTGTTCTTGGGTGTCTAAAAAGCATTGTGGTTTACTCTAATATGCGTCATTTTGACCTACAATAGGAGTAGTAGCCATGCATTAAAGTTATATGTTTTGTTTATTATGAAAGCTTAGCTTATGGAAATGATAAAAATTAAGAGCTAATTAAGGATTCCACACATTGCTATATTATTTATTATATGGGTCGAGTTACACGCTCTCTCTCTCTCTCTCTAGACTCACATTCTCTCTCCTGCTTTGTCGTCTCCTTTCTGACACATTGGCTGTATGTGGCGTAAACCTGATGCCTGATAGTGCAAGCAACCTCTCTTTTTTCCTTTTAATCTCCCGCCCCTTAAAACACCTCTCTCTCTCTCTCTCTCTCTCTGTAAAATCTAGAAAAAAAAGCAGAGATGGAAATATGCTGCTCTTTTTCTCTCTCCTCCTCTTCTTTCTTTCGTAGCTTCCTCTCTCATACTCTTCGGTAATCTTCTTTTTGGCTTTCTTCAACCTCATGACCTCCATGTTTAGACCTTCACTACACTAACCTTGTTCTCCATCTCCTCTTCTCTCCTTTACTTCCTTTGTTTCGTCGTCTCTCTTTCTACATTCTAACCAAAGCCCATTAATACTTGCCGGGAAGAGTGTCTTTTGCTAGAAGTTGATCGGATTCGCCATCATTTTTGTATCTGGAACTGACGAGGGTACGCCTTCCTCTACCTCTTTTAATGCTCTCGTTCTCCCATTTTCACTCCTCTCTCTCTCTCTCTCTCTCTTTCTTTGGGCTTCTTCGCCACCTAGTGCTACTTCACCAGTATTCCACAAGTTCGAGGGTAAATGGTTAGAAGATTTTTCTGTTCTTTCTCTCCACTTTCTTCTAAGAAGCTGGCACTGTTTACAAAAATGAGAGGGATATTCAAACTTCAAAGTTAGTTTATTCTTGGATCCCAGAGAAGCCTCTCTCTCTCCCCCTTTTCTCTCTCTTACACAAATAAACAAATCTTTTATTTGTGATTCATATATCAGTTGCTCGAGCTTGATTTAATTATTTGTCTCAGGAGCAGATGAAAGGTCTAAGCTGTGGATAGTTTTTGGAGTTAAGGAGGACAATGTATATGAACAGAGAGGAGCAAACAACCCAACTCCCTCTCTCTCTCCCCTCCTGTCTTTTCTTGTTCCACTCCAAATAAACAGACAAAGAGGAGGAGGAGAAAGACTAGAAGCCGACACAAAATGGAACAGCTCTCCAATCAAGAAGCAGATATTCCACTCCCAATAAACAGTAGCTTTGGCGGGGGACACCAACATGGGCATGGGCACATCATCCATCACCATGATCACTCCATCCACATGCACTCGTCTTCTCCACAAATACCCACCACCAACAACGGACAGTCTACCATACCCACTATCCTAGACGATCACCAGAACTTAGCAGTAGCAAACTACAAGAGACCATCGTCGGCGGTCCGATACAGAGAGTGTTTGAAGAATCACGCAGCTTCGATCGGAGGAAATGCAACAGATGGGTGCGGCGAGTTCATGCCGGCTGGGGAAGAAGGCTCCATTGAAGCCCTCACTTGCTCGGCCTGTAATTGCCATAGAAACTTCCACAGAAAAGAAGTCGAAGGAGAGAACGAGTTTCCACAGCACCTTAACTCCGCTAGGGTTGGAAGAAAATTCATCTTCAACCATCCCAAGAACATTATGGCTCCAGAATCCCTGGCCTATACGACGCCTACAGGCACTTTTATACCCACCAGAACCTTACCAGCCCCCCCTCATCAGATGATAATGTCCTACCAGATGCCCGCTCTTCCTTCGGGATCGGACGAGCAAGAGGGCGGCGGGGGAGGGACCGACAGGGCTCTGGCTACGGCGAAGAAGAGATTCAGGACAAAATTCAGCCAGGAACAGAAGGAGAAAATGCTCAACTTTGCAGAAAAACTTGGGTGGAAAATGCAGAAGCAAGAAGAGGGCGTGGTGCAGCAGTTCTGCCAAGAGATTGGAGTGAAGAGGAGAGTCCTAAAAGTTTGGATGCACAACAATAAGCATAATCTTGCCACTAAGAATCCATCCACAGATTAGCCTAATCTGGGTCATTATTATATAAGATATAATTCAACTCCTCCTCCGGCAGCCTCTTCTTCCTACTTCAGTTCACTGATCTAGGTTTTTGGTTTTAGTGGTTGTTGTTTGTAATAATAATGTAGGTTAGGAAGCGAAGAGTGGATGTTACTAGAGGTAGAGGAGATTGATTGGGGAGGTTATGGGATCCAATGATTGACACACTGAATCTGAGGTACTTGGTTTTTATTCTCTCTCTCTCTCTCCACCTTTTCTTCTTCGTTCTCTCTCTTCGCTTGTTGGAAATATTAATGTAATGGTGAGATTTACTGTGAAGGAAATGGGAACCCAATCCAAGCCTCCCAAAACTTTGGATTCTATTCTTGCATTTATTATACTATATTTGACCGTTACAACGAGGAGAAAGAGGTTTTAATAGTTGTTTGTCTTCATCTGGGTCCAGTATTTAATGTTTCATGACCTAAGCTTTAAAACCCACGGATTTCTGTGATTAAAGCGCAACCATTTCTACAAATGATGCTGCCAATAATTAAACCTAATCTGTTTAAAAGAAAGCTGCTTTATTAAACCCATGCATGCACGTTAGAATTTATGGGAACATTAGGGCCTAATATAATACTCTCCCTGTCACTTTAACCTAATTACTAATGGTTTGGTTAATAGAAGATGAGACAAGCTAGGAGAGAGGGGTCGCATCACTGTAAGCATTTAATAAGAGACCTGGACACTGCAGGCTCTCTCTCATTCTCTTCCTCTTAAACCCAATCCCACCAATCAAAGTAACAAATTAGGGCTTGTAAGGTTGTTTTGTTAGGCGTAATCTCCATGTTTGCTATTATAAATTATAAAAAAAGATATTATTTTGAGCATAGAGAGGGAAAGACAATTAAGGAGTACCTCCGCAGTTGTTAGATGATGCTGCATCAGGCTATGAATCATAGAAGAAGCCATGGCCCACCTCTCACGCTTTTGCTTTGGAGTCTCTGAGCTCCTAATATTATTAATTTAGTCACGTCACAATTAAGTTAGAATCAAACCATGACTCATGCATACACCACCACTGCACTACCTCTGCATTGCTATTTAATTCAATTGTAGCAAATATTAAATGCATGGCAAATTCAAATAAAAATACGAACAAGTTTAGCCAGCTGTTGGTTTCTTTTTTCAATATAGAGGATTGTGGGGATGGGGTTTCAGAAGAGAGGGCCCCCCACCCTAGCCAAAAAGATGAGCAAGCTCCCTTCTGAATTCACCCTTCACTTGTCTTGCTCTGCACTCCAAAATCCAAAATCTTTTATCATCAATTACGCATTTCTATGATTTTAATACAACAGAATAATCTTGAGAAGATGGACTTACTGTTTCATCTCTAATCAAAATCGAAGATATGACAATAAATCAACATCCGCAGAGAAGAGAAGCAGTCTTGACGAGACTACCCTCTGAGGAAATATTAAGAACAGGAAAAAGAGAAAATTTCATATGGTTACACTATTTACCGACTCAGGAGGTGATTTCCGCCGTCTACTATTTTGAATTTAATACGCAGGAAAGAAGGTGATTTTACTTGCCGTGCTCAGTGCTGCAGGCAGAGACATTTCAGACCTAGTTCTCTGTTGTCATATGTGATCCCTTCTTTTAGGTTGGTGTGCCTTCAAAAACTCTGCCTCTGTTGAACTGCTTCTACTGAATCCGAACAATAAGCTTGTATTACAGGGCCCAAATTTACTATAAGATGGAAGATTAAATAAAACATATCGTCCGCTAACATATCCGAGCTCGGCCTGGATTAAGAAGTGATTCTGACATCATCCACCCCTGCAGCCAAAAAAATGAAGCATTAAATGATGGGTCATCCTACATTAAATATAAGTCAAAGACAATTTCTTTTTTAGTCTCAAGAGCTCAACAGTCTATCAAAACTTTCAAACAAACAATAATGTCAGGATCAACTAAAATCGGGCATGACACATTTCAGAAGAATTACAAGATGAATAATCGAATTATTAGTTTAAAGCTAAAGCATGCAGTAAGAAAACCGAGAAAATACCAGATAGATATCCATTTTTCATGCAAATTATTTATTTCAAATTCATGCAGAGTCAATGTTTTAGAAGAAAACAAAATACTTAACATATTTAATCAAACATAAACATTCAAGTCGCTTTCTATCACATCCTCATACTATACTATCGAGGGAAGATTGATGCGCCCATAGAGTAGCACAGGTTTTTTTTTTTCCCTACATCTACGCGTGGATGTCACCGTCCCTCGAAACTCTAACTACTGCTTCTAGTGGAAGAAGAAAATTCCATTCACCTACCTGCTCTGCAGCTTTGCTCTTGAAATGACCATACAAGGTTGAAACCGTCTTGCATGATTCAGCCATATGAGACTCAAGATCAGCCCTTGTTGGACTGAATTTTGAAAATGTGTCACTCTGCTTCTGCGAGGGTTGACTTCCACTTGATGGACGTATTAAATGCAACAGCACATGAGCCTGCAACGAAAAGTGAGATAATCATACACAAAACTCTGGTATAAATAACAAAAAACAAAAACTAGTCATAACTTTACATGAAAAGCTGCTTTGAGAATGTCATCTGACTTTGCTTGATCATTCAACAATGCAGACTTTACCCGTTGATGAATTATAGGTCACAATGTATTTTTCTTTCTGTCATTCACCAACAGCAAAATATGATAAATGTGACAGATTGGAAAAAAAAAGGGAATGGTACGCACGGTTGAGCCAGAAGCCATGAGGCAAGTTGACTTACCTCCAAGAGAGGCCGTATGGAAAGATATGCACCTGCATCCTGAAATGCATCCTTGAATCTAGACCCTGCCAAACAATAGCAAATACAGACCCAATAATCAGAAGATCTATAATCCATATGTACAATAGACACACCGGGGAAAGGAACGGGAAAAAAATGACCATAACATGCATTTGTAGTGTGATCAGGTGCATGTATGATGTATGTGTAGTAACTAGTAAGTCTATGCGCTTGCCAAGTGAGTGGTCCAAAGACACACTGTTAAGAGAATATCAATAATTAAATGATTTACAAATTTGGGCTTTTGGAATTATTGGACAAAATAAAAAATCAAACATATGAATTATAGATCTTCTAATTAATATATGATTAAAAGACAGTATAAATAATTAAATTATCATCTACCTACAAACATAGTAGGTAATTTGTCACATACCAAGAACAACTGGAGTAGCCTTCAGCCAAGGAAAATTCAATATGCTTTCATTGATATTTCCTTCTTGCAAAGAAGGCACACGCCCTGCACAACAGACACAGCTTTATTTATCTTTCAGAGTAATGAAAGAGTATGGTTTTTATCATTCCAATTCCAGTTTCACAGAACAATGTCAAGCTAGAACAAACGAAAGATAAGAGAGTTGTTAGAAAGCTAAGGCTGAAAAACCTGTTTTCAAGGAGTTCACAGCCACAGTGAATCGTGCCCTATTCAGTGTATGCAATACAACAGACCTGACCTGGAATAAAATCAAAGTAGTTTGTACCAATAAAACATTTAGCAAATCAAAATACGAATTGGGGCAGACAGAGCTGAGAAACTATTTCATATATTGCAAACCTCTTGATATGAGCTGAAAACATATCCACATGAAAGCAGAGTGAAGGTAGTAACCAAAGATGGATTTCTTCTTGACATCATTATGCTTAATCCAGTTCCTAGCTTCACAAGACACATTAAAATATACATCACCGTCAAACAATATTATAGTTTCTGAAAAATCAGCATGGATGGACAAGATCAATTAGTTGGAAGTCTGAAATGGATATCAACATACGACAGAATCCCGAGCAACAATGTACGACTATAATGAAACCAGAACTAAATATCTTCAGCATATCGACATATATCTTCAACAATAGACTTTCTCCATTCACCAATACTATATTCCAGATAAAATTGCTCGACCATCTTGCATATATCTTACATCAACAATTTTTTAGGAAGATAGATGTAGTTCACTCCTCAACAAAAAAAGGTGACATTTAAACATCATCCAATTAAGTTTTGCTCTTAGTGCTAGAGACTACACAAAATAGAAAAAAAATTTATTTAGATTCACCAATTCAAATAACTACTCTATATGGTAATGACAACAGAATGTTAGCAGTGATTATCAACACCAATACTGACAGATTTAAAATACAAGGCCTAAACCTGTCATTTGACGTACCAATTCAATTAACAATCCAATTGCTTACAAATTATAACCATAAATTAGAAGTCAATATTTCCATCAGTAATTTTGATGTTGTTAATAACCATGAACCAAAATTTAGCCAGAGGGACATCTGTGGTCTCCTTGACCATGTCAACATTTTGAGACTTTTGAGATTGTCATGACTTCATGAAACAATCAGGATGTAATCAAAGCACCTACGTAGGAACTTCTGCTATTTTTTGGGTCAATATACCTACTAAAGTTGACCAACAAGTGAACAATGTCACCACGTAAATATTGAGTATTCACCAAGGCCTTGATTCTAGTCTACAAAAAATAGATTTATTCCAGTCGCACCAATCAGTTGTGAACGTGACAAAATTAAAATCATTATTGACAGAAACCCGACCAGATCTGCTACATTTCCAACACATTCACCTTTGGCTGTGACATCCCCGATGTTCTCTCCCTTTGCAAATGCTTTGTAAATAGGAGTTCGAGTTGATGTTGATGTTACAGCTGCTACATTCTAGTGGAACAGAAAATACAAGACATAAGAATTATACTAAAACTAAATTTATTATTTTTAATCATCTCACCTTCACTACATTAGCAGCACAAGCTAAAGGAAGAAAAAGGTGCGGCACTGCTGCTGTTACTAACTCTACTCCAGCACCCAACTCCATAAGAAGATCACCATTGAACCGCAGCTATTACCATCAATTCTTCAAAATTAACTTTGTGTACAAGAAAACACCCGGACACGATTATAGTGTCAAGTACTTGTATATGAAATGAATTTCACCTGCTTTAGATCATAATCAAATTTCTTTCCTTGCCGAGCAAAAAACATTTTTCCCACTCGACCAGCACCATCCTGCGGGAAACAAATAGTTCTCGTAATTCTATGAGACACAAATTTCAGATCTTTCTGAAACCTCACAAGAAAGTAACACATCAAAGAACTTCCATTCATTGGGAAATGATTATTCTCACTGTGACTTTGCAGCGCTTTAGAAAACTCCCAGCGCTTTACAAAACTCCAAAAAAAAGAACAAAATTAAGAACTTTCATCCATTTAGAATATTTTTGAAAGTCTTAACAGATCTAGCACAAAAATAATAAAAATAAATATCCTTTTCTTGCACATTGCTAGAGAAAACGATGGCATGCTCGTATGGTTAAACCCTTCTATGCCATTCAGAAAATTCTATATCTCGAACATGTATTATTGCAATGAATAAGCAAGGTATCTAAAAATAACCAGCTTGGCAACTCAAAAACGTAATGTTCAGTTTGGGTAGTTAATGACCTCGTTAATTTTTAAAATACGAAGAATATGCCATTCTAATCATTGGACAAATATCGAATTTAGAGAACAAGCATTCCAAAAAACAACTCACCTTGAGAATCCAGTTGATAGCAATGGCCCCAGAAGTAGCTTTGTTTCTGGAGACTCCAACTGAATTCAAGAGAGTTTGCGTGGTGAAAACACCCATTGCTCCACCAAAAAAAGGCTACATTTATGAAGCAACAAGGGATTCATATTCTTGTTTTCCTAATCAACTTTCTTTTATCAAAAACCATAAGAGAATCACAGGATCAAATCAAATGATAAAAGTAAAAAGTATACCTTTAAAGCTCTCCAGGTCATATACGGAACGTAAGAAGGAGTAACACTGTCAGGAAAACCCTTTGGAACTACGTACGATCGCACAAAAGACACTAACTCCTGCATCACACGTTCATGCATACTATAAATCAGAAAAAAAGCTTATTAACTTCTCAGTAAAGAAAGATTGATTCTCAGTTCACAGAAAACTAAAAGTACAATACTCATTATTGCCCCTACGATAATATACTAAAATTTTCCTATACGACCATGCTGCCGAAAAACACACATCTAGAAGAGAAAACAGGTATGCAAGTAGCATAAAATGAAGAACAGCAAAAGGTATTGCCACATCTAGAAGAGAAAACAGGTATGTAAGTAACATAAAATGAAGAACAGCAAAAGGTATTGCCGTTCCATGTCATTGCTTTACTTGAAAAACAATCATGATCATACGAGAACTCAAAAAATAAATTACAGGTCAAATAGGAAGTACGAGAGTGCTATAAATATAAAATGCATTACGTGAATCAAGTGATAAAATCATCTCACACATAAAAGAAAAATGCAGGCTAAAAACAGAGCAGTTACCTCAAGAGGAGCTTGCGGGGAGTGCAAATTAACAGCTCGGATAGAAAACTTCTTAAGCCTTCCGGAGGCATCTGTACCAGGGACATAATTCCATCTGCGGCCGTCGATCTCCTCGCAGCAAATCAACCTGAAACTGGAATCAATATACTGTTCATGCAGCAAGGGAAGCTTCTGAGCATCCGTCACACCGTAAGAAGCAGAATCAGCCGGAGCGGAAGCCAAAGTAGCTGAGAGACGCAGCGTTTCGCTCGCGAGAAGGTGAGCGTCTCGAGAATTGGCAATGGTCTGGGTTGCGGAGCCCTGGTTGAGCTTAATCGGAGCCATGGACGGAGAAAACAAGAAGAAAACGTGAGAGAGAGAGAGAGAGTCTGATTACTCGTGTTGAACCGGACCGACTTCCACCTCTAATCCAAAGTCCAAACTCACCTTCTAACCAATTTCTACGGGTTCGGGTAAAATGACGGGTTCATTTACAAGTACGGGTTCAAGTACAGGCGCGGGTGCGGGTGACGAAACTGTAATAAAATGGAAATGGAAGAATAAAGTGGAAGCGAAAGACAGGAAGAGGGTGGTTCTTCCTCTGCAGGAGTTGGACAGCTGAGGAAGCTTTTCAACGTTTTTCTCTTCTCTACAACTGGTAATCTGACAACTTCGCTGCTCTCTCTTCTTTGTTTCTTTTTCTCTTTTTTTTTTTTTAATCTTACTCTCTGCATTTCTCTTCTTTTCTTTTTTCCTCTACCTTGTCGATTTTTTTCGACTGGACATACTACCATTCGATTGCGCTTTTAGCTCTGGTTTTTTGGATTTTCGTTTCTGCTTCCTTGATTCTTTTTTATTTTCGTTTCAATCTTGCATTCTTTCCTTGATTTCCCTTCTTTTAACCAGTCTGCCTGTTTTACATCTTTCTTTAATTCTGATGCACGATTCGGCTAGGGTTTCTTGTTCCTCTCCATTCCCGTCTTTCTCTATTTCTCTTGTTGTTCCGTGTCTAGCTTGTTTTCGTTTTCTTTTCTTGAAAGCTGATTTTTAGCGTCCTGAGTGTTTTTCTATGATGTATTCAGGATAGCTGAAGAATTGAACAATTTACTGACCGCCGTTTTATCTCTCTTTTTCCCTTTTATGTTCTATTTTCTCTCAGTTTGTGCAAAGTTACAGAGTTCAAGGAGGCGGCATTCTTTAAAGTGTTCCCAATGGCGAATTTAACTTTGACGGGTATACTAGAAAAGGTACGCTAGCTGTTTTCATACTCGCCACCTTGTAATTATGTTGCTCCCATAATGGTTTGGGTATAATGCTGATGAGTGCAATTACCCATTAAAACTTTTCTGCCGCTAAATTTGTTTTGAATGCATTTGCTACAGATGACAGGGAAGGATAAAGATTATCGATATATGGCAACATCTGATTTGCTGTGTGAATTGAGCAAAGACAATTTTAAAGCTGATTCTGACCTGGAGATCAAGTTGTCAAATATCATTATACAACAGCTTGATGATGCAGCTGGTGATGTTTCAGGATTAGCTGTGAAATGGTATGTGTTCAAGCTGTTTGCTACTCATTCATGTGATCAGACAAGGTTTTGTTGCTTGAGAAATGATAGATGGCTTTACCATATCTGTCTGCCTTTGATGATTATTTGTGACTGTACAATTTAATGACATGTTATTCATGGGGTAGTTTAATCTAATCTGTTTGAAGTTATTTACTTCTTTTTGCATTATTTAGTTCTTTTGTTTTGGTCAAAATTTCAGTCTTGCTCCAATGGTGAAAAAGATCAGTGAGGGACGAGTAGTGGAGATGACTAATAAACTATGTGATAAATTACTTAACGGGAAGGACCAGCATCGGGATGTTGCTGGTATAGCCTTGAAGACTATTGTTTCTGAAGTTTCTGTGCCATCACTAGCACAATCCATTCTCATTTCTCTTTCACCCCAGTTGATTAAAGGAATTACTGGTCCCGTAAGTATTATTTACTTATTTTTAAAGCACTTGCTTTTTTCATTGTTATTTTGAGTGTCAAGTGAGGCAGAAATGCATGATATGACTTCTTTCTTTTGTTCTTTTCCCCTGTGGTTTGGAAAATAATATAAATGATGGAAAAGTACACAATTCATTGTTAACTATTTAATTTAGTTTTTGGGTTGATGTATTTATTCATTTTCTTCAGGGATTTAGTACAGAGATAAAGTGTGAATCTCTTGATATCTTATGCGATGTTCTTCATAAATTTGGGAATCTATTGGCCAGTGATCACGAGATTCTATTAGGTGCATTATTGTCTCAATTGAGTTCCAATCAAGCTAGTGTCAGAAAGAAAACTGTGTCATGTATTGGTAAGTGGTAACAAATGATTAATTTCTTATGTTTATGATTGTCACCTGCAATACTTTGAACTTTTCGATCTTATTTTGGTTGATCCACACAGAGCATTGTATATTCTGGGTTTGATAATATACTGTTAGAATCTACATTAGACAACTTTAGTGGTTGTTTGGTATGCTTACTGTTTTACTGAGAGAAAGAGTTGTATAAAATAGTCTTGGAATGAATCTTCTTTTACTTTTTTTTAATGCTTACCAATTTTTTGTAGCACGATTTCAAATAACGTTCTCTCCTTTTCTTGTCTTCACATACTTCTCCCTAATTATATTAAAAAATTGATTATGATGCCATCAATATAAATATTAACTTGAAAAATCGTTCATCTGTATGCTGGTGCATGTCTCTTTCTTGTAGGAATAATCATCTGAACATCGGAATAGTCATCTTATGAAATTGCCTATATGTGGGTTTCACGGATATACTTTGATGTATTTTTGCACAAGTTCATTAACACCTTTTAAGTTTTGTATATTTTTCCCAGTGCATTTAGTAGTTTTTCTCTCTGAAAAGTTTTGTTTACTGTACCTTAATCCGTTTTTCTCCAGCATCTCTTGCATCAAGCTTGTCGGATGATCTATTGGCAAAGGCAACAGTTGATGTTGTTAAGAACTTGAAAAGTAAAGGTGTAAAAGCTGAAATCACTCGTACAAACATTCAAATGATTGGTGCTCTAAGGTATGGTCTGCATTACATTTGCATTATTATAGGGAACATGTAGCATTGTGTTTTTTGGCATTGTTATTTTCATCACTTTTTTTGGTTATACAAGATGGAGTAAATAAAATAAAATAAATCTTTATTTTCATTACTTCTTTTTGAAATTGAAAGATAAATTATTGAAAAAATCAGATCATTAAATCTCAGATTTGTCTATTATTCAAAACTCAGCAGTTATTACAATTAACTTATTTAATAGAGTTACCAATTTAAATAAGAAACTTAATGTCGGTAAGAAACTCATAAAATGGAAGCTTAATACAGGTTTTGTTCCTGACTTTGGTCGTAATTGTGTATTACATTCATAACAGAAACAAAGTTCTTGTGTGAGAGTCTTCGTTTGTGCTTTAGTGTTTGATCTAGCCACAGATGTGTGTATTTGCTTTTCAACTAATGAGATTATCTCCAACAGCCATACATTAATCACTGGTGAACTTGGCATCTTAATGTATCTAAATCATGTGGTTCTTGTTAATCAAAATGAGAAAAGATCATTTAGACCTTCGAGAGGAGAAGGTGAATATCTCCCTAATTAGATTTATATTGGATGATGAGGTGATTGCTTCTCTAAGAGTTGAACTTCTCTCTTTTGAAATATTGAGCGTTTTGCTTGTCATTTTTTGTGCATGTGGACATCGATATTTTTTCATACTGGCATGAAAAAATTTAATCATCATGACTGGATATATTTTTTTCTCACATTTTATCAAAAGGAAAAAATTTCGGCAATAATTTCATTTTTTGATTGGAAAGTAATTTACATTATTGTTCTCATGGCATGGAGATAAATTTTTATTTCTCTCCTCCAGTGGTTGTGTCTCTTACCATATTATGTAGTAATTTCAGTCCACAACTAGCCTATTGTAACAATAACCCCATTTGGGTGAACCTTTTCTAACAAGTTTAATTGCATTTATATTGTAGTCGAGCTGTTGGATATCGATTTGGACCCCATCTTGCAGACACAGTTCCATTGCTTATTGGCTGTTGCAAAAGTGCTTCGGAGAATGATGAAGAGCTACGAGAATACAACTTGCAGGTATTGTTTGCCCAGTAACTTTTTTTTTCTTTTATTTCTAAAAAATGTTCCAGTTCACAAAATATTCCCTTCTTTTAAATTCTATGTTGAATGCAGGCTCTAGAGAGTTTCTTATTGAGGTGTCCTAAAGACATCACCTCATATTGTGATGAAATTCTTCATCTGACTTTAGAGTATCTGAGTTATGATCCAAATTTTACTGATAATATGGAGGAAGATAGTGACGATGAAAGTCATCAGGAAGAGGAAGAGGAGTGAGCTTTTCTAAATTTAAGCTTCTTTACATATGTTTTTGTGATTTGAAGTCATGACTAATTGCTTCTTGAATATTACAGTGATAGTGCAAACGAATATACCGACGATGAAGATGTCAGCTGGAAAGTTCGAAGAGCAGCTGCAAAATGCTTGGCGGCTTTAATTGTTTCTCGTCCTGAGATGCTTTCAAAGCTATACGAGGAGGTGTTTCTTGCCTTCTAAATCCTTCTCGAAATTATTTTTCCTTTATTTATTTAGGGCCATCTTAGCCAATTTTGTCTTATATGCCTGTTTCTTTATGATTTGCTGTGTTGCGATCTCTCACCAGGAGAATATTTCAAATTTCCTTAATTTTATTGATAGAGAAATATTCAACTTTTTGTCATTTTATTTGTATTATTTTTCCTTTATTTATTTAGGGCCATCTTAGCAAATTTTGTCTTATATGCCTGTTTCTTTATGATTTGCTGTGTTGCGGTCTCTCACCAGGAGATTATATCAAATTTCCTTAATTTTATTTATAGAGAAAGATTCTACTTTTTTTTTGTTTTATTTGTAATGTGTCGGATATGTTTTTTCTTATGTGTCTTTCTATTATAAAGTAGAGTTTCTTCTGTTTCTAAGCATCTTTATAACAAAACTAATTCTAACATAATCATTCTTCATACAGGCTTGTCCAAAGTTGATTGATCGATTTAAAGAGAGGGAAGAAAATGTGAAGGTGAGTAATACCTAAAAATACTACGTTAAACATGGTTTTGGTTGAAGTGTCATGTTGTGTCTTAAAAGGTGATTTGCTGTGCTGCAGATGGATGTATTCAGTACTTTCACTGAGCTGCTGCGTCAAACAGGAAATGTCACGAAAGGACTAACCGAAGTAAATGAACAAAGGCAAGCTCGTTTAATTTTCTCCATTTACTAGCGATGCACAAGAGATTGTATGCAATGTTTAGTGTTTTTCAAATTTTTGTACTCTGGAAACATGTTTAAATTATTTTCTTGGATATATTTTCTGGGCTTTTGGTTGTGTATTGACTTGATTAGTCTTAATCTTGTTTGAAGACAAAAAAAAATATTTCATTTCCAATTAAATCGCAGTATTTTTTTACTTGTTTTTTGGTTTTTACTCGAGTAACTCATTATCGATAGTAGCAATGTCTGTATTATTGTAGAAAACTAGTCGCATTATATAATAATGACTATATGTTTCAGTCCTCGATGGTTATTAAAGCAAGAAGTGCCAAAGACTATCAAATCAATCAATAGACAGGTTCGAGAGAAATCTATCAAGACAAAGGTAAGAGTATTGACTGATATTAATCCAATTCTTTTAAGGCGTGTTTGTTCAGCATTACATTTTCTGATCTACTTGCAGGTTGGTGCATTTTCTGTCTTGAAAGAGCTTGTCGTTGTGCTGCCAGATTGTCTTGCTGACCACATTGGATCACTCATTCCAGGAATTGAAAAGGCATTAAGCGTAAGCAATCCTATTTTATTTCTATTGAATTCTTTCTCTTTAAATCTGGTATTCTTTTGTTTTGTTAAACAAAAAAATGAAATATTATGATAGAAATAGATTACATAGAAGAGAAGGAAATAACCTTTTTCAAGATTAAATCCCTCAAATAAAGCAATTTTATCTCAAACAGAACGATACTAAAAAGGTAAAATTAGAAGACTATGAACATTAAGCCTCTTTAGGAATAGTAAAATTAACAGTTTCTTGAAATCATGCTGTGGTATGCTAACCCGCTTATCCTGAATTTCCTCTTCCTTGACAGGACAAATCCTCCACCTCAAATTTGAAGATCGAAGCCCTTATATTTACAAGATTAGTGCTGGCTTCGCACTCTCCCTCAGTCTTCCATCCCCATATAAAGGTGAGGAAAAATTGTCTGCTTCAAAAATCGACTGCTGCTTGTTAAGTTCAAAACTTCTCTATTGACTTAATTAGTATTCTAGTCCGTACAAAATTCGGGAGTTCTTTGATTGTAATTATTTTTACTTGCACATGGAATAATTATGTTTTTTTCAAATTAGCTTTGAAAGTTCAGATTTACTTTTTTCTTTTTTTTACTGGAATGGACTCTGTAAATAGCATGGTGTTCTGCAAATCTACCTAGCAGAAAAAATAATCAAAATATTGTAAAAATTCATATACTTGTGTTGGATCTAATTTTAAGCAAGATTTTCCACGGATTGACTTGTAAAACGTTTATATATTAACATGCTGTTTTCTTTCTAAGCGTCTCTAAAATTTTTTTAAGACAAAGATTTCATGGAATTGTCAGTAATAGGAATTTTCATAATTTTCTGAAATGGCTATGGTTGTTTATCTTCTTTGGGAAATTTAAAATACAAATGAGCAGAATCCATACAGTATAGAATAAGAAATCTTGAAAATGATTGAAAGGAAACAAAATAAAGGAAATTTTTTTTTTCTTGATCAGATTCTTATTTAAAAACTGTCGTTAAATTTAGTAATTCTGAAATTTTCACACAATATACCTCAAGGTGGTTAGCAAATGTCTTGCATTAGCTTGGATATTTAATAAAAGAAACTTTTCTTTCTGCCTTGTCGGAGATTTTCAAAATTTCTTTTATCCAATTTCTTAAATTATGTCCTTTTGGACTCGCAAGTCGCACTACATCATTGAATTGGAGGTACTGTGATGTTAAATATCTTAAATTACCTACTGTACAAGAGCAACTATTTTTGTCAGTAACATTTTGTTGATTATCTAGAGAAACAGGGTAAATCAGGTGGCAATCACATTAATTTGAAACTGATCACTTTAATGACTTCAGAATTCTAAAATTGCAGGCACTTTCTAGTCCTGTTTTATCTGCAGTTAGCGAGCGATATTACAAAGTCACTGCTGAGGCATTAAGAGTGTGTGGAGAACTTGTCCGTGTCGTGAGACCAAATATCATGGTGAGCTCTAGTTGCACAGATGAAAAAAAAACTTGTTTTTGTTATTGTAATGTTCGTCTCTCATGATACTTCTTTTGATGTAGGGGATAAAATTTGATTTCACACCTTACGTTCATCCTATTTATAATGCCATAATGTCACGGTTGACCAATCAAGATCAAGATCAGGTCAATTTAACTTGTTAATTTGAATGAATGTTTAGTCATTTGTTATTATTTTTTTCTTTAAAGGAGTCTTATATGCTTACTACATCTTATATCCTCCCTTCAGGAAGTTAAAGAGAGCGCAATCTCTTGCATGGGGCTTGTTGTGTCAACTTTTGGTGACAACCTTAAAGCAGAATTACCGTCTTGCCTTCCTGTTCTTGTAGATCGGATGGGAAACGAGATAACCCGACTTACAGCAGTGAAGGTTATTTGTTGCTTATGTGTTCTTGATGACAAAAAAAAAATTTACTTTTTGTCTCTTTAATTCATTTTTTACTTCCATATCATGATGTTGCCCTAAGCTTGTGAGAAAACTGAATTTCAGTGCTTGTGGTAGGAAAAAAACGATCATACCAGAAGGGAAAAAAATATAGAAAACTGTAATTGGTAAAACCTTCAGAAGTCAAATCCTATTTAGTTAGTAGAAGTCTAATGTGGCCTGACAAAACAGATACATCGAAACCAATGAAGATTTGATGATTTTAGGTTGCTCTAGCTTCCCTCAACTTTCTAACTTTGGTCATTAGAGGTATAATTCATAGAAGTTGGTGTAGCAAATGTGATTTTACGTAATATGGTCGTTGAAATCTCAATTTTTTTCCAACTTTCCAGACATTTGCTGTAATTGCAACTTCTCCTCTTAAGATAGATCTATCTCATGTTTTGGAGCATGTAGTATCTGAGCTGACAGCATTCCTGCGGAAGGTGAGGAAATGACACGTGCAACTCTTCAGATATTTTGACCTGCTTGTTACTTCTTGTACATATAAATCTCTTTTCTTCATACTTGTGCTATCTATGATGCAGGCTAATAGGGTGTTGAGGCAAGCAACATTGGGCACCCTAAATTCTCTCATAATTGCTTATGGTGATAAAATTCGTCCATCTGCATATGAAGTGATTATTGTGGAGCTTTCCAGTTTGATAAGGTTAGGCATTATTTAACCATTTCTTCTTTTTTTTGTAACTCTTTCAATTGTAGCTTATATATTTGTTGTTTCAAATATCAACTCTTTCCAGTGATTCGGACTTGCATATGACGGCTCTTGCCTTGGAACTCTGCTGCACCTTGATGGCTGATAGGAGGTCCAGCTCAAATATTGGTCTGGCTGTGAGGAACAAAGTTCTTCCCCAGGCACTATTATTAATCAAAAGCTCACTTCTCCAAGGACAAGCTCTTTTGGTACTCCATTGCTCTGTAGCAAAAGTTCATATCTTGATTTAAATGTCTACATGATTATAAAATTGAATTGTTTTGCATTTCAGGCTTTGCAGAACTTCTTTGCTGCATTGGTCTATTCGGCGAACACGAGCTTTGATGATTTGCTGGAACCTCTTCTATTTTCTGTTAAACCATCTCCCCAATCAGGCGGTGTTGCAAAACAGGCTCTGTCTTCAATTGCTCAATGTGTTGCTGTGTTGTGTCTGGCTGCTGGTGATGAGAAATGTTCTTCTACAGTGAAATTGCTGACTGAAATCCTTAAAAATGACAGCAGTAACCATCCCGTGAGCTGCTTTTCTTGCCAATTAAAATTTGTTGTTTTGGTTGGTTATGAAGGTGCTAGCAACAAATTTCTGCCTGTAATTTAATAACTATTGGTTTAAATCTTAGATTAGTTCATAATTTCTTGAAATATTAAATGTATGTGATGATCCTTTAATATTTTTAAATTGTCAGTGAAGATATTTTTCTTAGTAGAGGTTGGTTAATATTTTAACACTATTTTTTCGTTGGCATCACCATAGGCGCCTATAAATGCAAGTTCATTTTGTTGAACCGATAGCTCCCATTAATTGTAGTAGCTAGTGCCTTCAAGTGGTTATATTAAAATTGTGATTTTAATTTGTCTTGTTCCACTTTTTACTGAAGCTAGTATGGAGAATTTAGATAGAAGGTTTCTACTTGTAAGAGGAGATTTGTTGACCTATTTAAGTGATTGCTTTAATATTAGGCTTAAAGCCTCCATTGTCCTTTATGTCCTGTGGTAAGCTTGATTTTTTTTTCATTAGTTTTATGAGTTTTCATGTGGCGATCGCATGTATTATTTGCTTGAGCTCTTTGAAAATTAGAAGTGGAGTAAAAATTTACAATAATTGCACTTTTCGTCTTTAGGCTAAGCGGCACCTAGCATTGCTTTGTCTTGGAGAAATTGGGAGAAGGAAGGACCTTAGTTCGCATCTTCATGTAGAGAATATTGTTATTGAATCCTTTCAATCACCTTTTGAAGAGATAAAGTCTGCAGCTTCTTATGCTCTTGGTAACGTAGCTGTTGGTAATCTGCCTAGATATTTACCTTTTATCTTGGACCAGATCGACAATCAGCAGAAGAAACAATATCTTTTACTTCATTCATTAAAAGAGGTATAGATATTGTGGTATAATTATTTTTTTCTCTGTGATTTAAGAAAAAAACTTTGCATCAAGGTATTTTTTTATTTTTCCAATGTTCAGGTTATAGTTCGGCAATCTGTAGATAAGGCAGAGTTCCAAGACTCTAGTGTAGAGAAGATATTGAGTTTACTATTTAATCACTGTGAAAGTGAGGAAGAGGGTGTTCGGAATGTTGTGGCTGAATGTCTAGGTAAAATTGCCCTCATTGAACCTGTGAAACTTGTTCCAGCACTTAAGGTAAGTGATCATGGCTTTGTTTAAGAAGCTCAATATTATGGCGTTGGGCCTCATTCCAGATGTTTTTCTTTTCATACCATTTTATGTAGGTCCGTATTACAAGTCCTGCTGCATTCACTAGAGCAACTGTTGTAATTGCCATCAAATATTCTATAGTGGAACGACCTGAGAAAATAGATGAGATTATATTCCCTGAGATCTCATCATTTCTGATGCTTATAAAGGATAATGACCGAGTAAGTTGATAATCAATTGATATTCCTCACTTTTTTAGAACTTAAACATCAGCAATTAGGGGATGAATATACTTGCTTATTTTAACTTTCACTACCCTAACTCATTAGATAAAATATGAAACTCTGGGAACTGTGTTTTAAAATTTGATCATACCTTACTATTAATGTATGTCTTTTGTCTATATTGTCTTGTAACTGATATGACATAAATATTTTTAATGCATGAATGAACTGCTTGATGGCACATTAATGCATGAAATTTTGTATTTCGAATTCATTTTGTCTCAAATTTATGTTTTCTCTAAATTTTTTCATGAAGTAGTGCAACAAAGATACTTTTGCTTGGGGAGTTTATTTGAGCTTTGGTTAGCATGGTGTGACTTTATAGAATGTAAAATAATTTCTTACTAGACTTTTATGTATTTGTTTGTTTCATTAAAAGGTATAATTTTCATATCTGTCAACAAAATGATAAGTGGTTTTAGGTTTTGAGTGGATACCAATACTTTTGTTGAATTTAATTAAAAATATTTGGAATTTATCATAGCTCCCATGTCTTCAACCATTGCTTTCATTTGTTGCTAGGGTTCACTGGGGTTTGTTTATGGTGTTTTGTTAAGTGTTTTATGAATTTGATGTACTACTGACAGTTTTTGTTTGGAATCAGCATGTAAGACGAGCCGCAGTTTTGGCATTAAGTACATTTGCTCACAACAAGCCGCAGCTCATTAAGGCACTTCTCCCAGAGCTGTTGCCGCTACTATATGATCAAACCATCGTGAAGGTGAATGTTGACTTTGAAAGTTTGGATTTGATCATTTAATGACACTTGCTTCATCATCAATCATAAAGTACATAATGATCTGATGCTTATTGATTCTGCTTTAGTTATTCAGTTTCTTTTTAAGTTTTTCCAATTTATATTAGAGAAAGTCTAATTTGAATATCATACTATGGGTTGAAGTACGGCCAGTGAAATAGTTTAGGATTTGAGTTGTTCCAACACATAATTTAAGACTTGATTTGTTGTCACCTCTTAGTTCAAGGTTCAAATTAGAATTTTTTATTTACATTATAATCCACATTATAAAGCTTTAAATTATTTTAAAGGAGATTACATATACGATGAAGAAGGTAGATGTTCTCAATCAGCATTAAACATAGCCGACCTAAAAAAGATTTGGTTTGTAACTTATATAGGACACTAACATACCCAGGCAAGCCCGTGATTTAATATTTTATTCATTTTTATCTCTTTTATTAATTAATTTTATTTGTTTTAGATTTTGGAGTTATTTCTCTTATGTTATTATGTTTCCATGTTTTAATTATGAAATAAAATCCCTTTTGGGTCTTCTTTGTTAATGCATTCAGTTTTTATCATTTAATAATTTTCTTGCTTGTGAAAAAAAGTCATTAATTATCTTTCTAGTGAAAAAGAGTCAATTTTGACATTTTGTTTAAAATTTTGTGTAGCAAGAATTGATACGAACTGTTGATCTTGGTCCTTTCAAACACATTGTTGACGATGGGCTTGAGTTGAGAAAGGCTGCTTTTGAATGTGTGGACACATTGCTGGACAGTTGTCTTGATCAAGTCAACCCTTCATCTTTTATCGTTCCATACCTTAAATCTGGTTTGGATGGTGAGTTGATTGTAGCAACATTATTGATGGTGAAAATGTTTTGTTTCATTTATTTATGTGTTCGTTACTTTTATTAGAGCATGATCCTTCAATCTGGATCTGAATTGGATTATTCTAGTGTATATATTGATGGTGTAGAAGAATATGAGGAGGTAAATATCTTTATGTCTTGATTGAAAAATGTGTTTTTCAGACCATTATGACGTGAAAATGCCATGCCATCTTATTCTCTCAAAACTTGCTGACAAGTGTCCATCAGCCGTATTGGCAGGTGAGCGCACATACTGAACTTCTCTTTTTTTAACTCAATCATGTTGCGCATATCTTGTAATATAATATTGTATGCTACAGTTTTGGAGTCCTTGGTCGATCCTCTCCAAAAAACTATCAATTTTAAGCCAAAGCAAGATGCTGTCAAACAAGAAGTAGATCGTAACGAAGACATGATTCGCAGTGCCCTTCGTGCACTGGCATCTTTGACTCGCATAAGGTTTGAATCTTTCACAAAAAAACATTTTCATGTCCAATAGTATGACATTTTAACTTGTACTTGTTAGGATTGCCATTATATTTTTTTTATAAAATTGGAAAAGTTAGCAATTTTCACTTTAAAGTGATCGATTTGGTTCATTAATAGGACTTACTGATGCAGCAAGTAATTGTGGTCCAAGCCTATATTTAATTTGCTTATCTCCATTTGATATTTCAATATTTGATTTTATTTATTTTATTTTTTAAATACTTAGATAACTATTTCTTCATGTTAAAGATTTTTTTGGAGGTTTACTTTATCCTTTTAGCAATTTCTTAAAGAATTTAAATCTTAATCTGAATTCTATCTCAATGGCTGTTGTGAATATTAGTAGACAGACTTTGAAACGTGAGACATTAGAATTTGACATGGATTTAAATGTTAATGAGTTTTTTTTTTCCAATATTTCTTTTATTTTTTGTTTCATTATGAAACACATATTCCTCTACACCACTTCATTCTTCACAAAATGATGTCTACTTTCTAACTTGGTATTTAGATTGAAGGGGAAAGTTGTTTGAGCAAAAAACTGCTCTATTTTTTATTCACTAAGGTTTGTACTTTTCAAGGGGAGTATATTGAGCCTTGATGCCCAAAATTTGATTAATTTTTTTTGGTGTTACCTAAGATTCGTAGTATTTTTATGTATTAGCTAATGCTTCTGATTTTGCTTGACTTTGGTTGATACTAGAATCACATCCAGTACCCAAAGTCCTGCATTTCAGAAGTTGATCAGATTCTGAGGATTAAAAGCATAGTTTGTTGGGTAGTAACTGATAAATAAACTTTTATGGGTGAACAAAATGGCTGTGTTTTGGTATTCTATATATTGATTGGCTAATTGACTGTTATGATGTGATGCAGTGGAGGAGATTGCAGCCTTAAATTCATGAATCTAATGAATGAAATATCAAAATCTCCAGCGCTCTCAGAAAAGTATCATTCCATCCGAAACGAGTGACTGGTGAAGGAGAAAGGCCTGGAAGTCCGCAGAGAGGCAGTGTTATGTTCCTAGTATCTCAGCAATCTAAGCTTGGCAGGGATGAGAAAACTTGGTCAAAGACAATTTGAAGAATTTGGCTTTGGAAGAAAGAGAACAGTTTGGTATTGCCTTCCTGCTTCCATTTTTCCCCATAAACTTTTTGTATCGTACGACACGTGCATTCTTCTCTCTCATCCGCATAAAAGTAGAAGAAAGGATAGGAACCAAGTGAAAAAAAGGAAGTAGAGAGAAGATTTGGCACGAAATTTGTTTGTAATGATGCTGTGGACGAATAGGGCCACAATTGTTGTGGTCTACGGCGTGTAATCTTGAATTTTCTGTTCATGGGCTCCCAAGATTGATGAACTACTGTTGCTACTTCCATCTGATTTTGAAGTTAGAGATGTTGGTTTTGCATTGACTACATATCCCATGTATTAGAGGATGTGCTTTAGAGAGATTGTATGTACAAATGTACGTATTTGTATTGAACTGGTGAGGATTAGATGGATACGGTCTTGTTTGATTGGAAGAATGAGGCGCCAAGTATTGAGGGAGCACCGTGGTGGAATTCTGTGCAGGTAAAAAGTGTACTTTTACACATCAGCTTCCATCTTCCTACATCCAGACATGTTTGGGACATGTCCTCCCTTTTCATGAAATATGCGTTCATGTTGGATTTTGACTTTGGAGATGAAGTTTTCATTGTGTTTTTCTCTCTGATGCATGCATGGATTCCATTATTGGGCTCTGGGATCCTCTCTCTCTCTCTCTCTCTCTCAATTAAAGAAGGAAACCATTACCTAATCCTCCACTTTCCGCTTGTTCAAGAACCAAGAAATTCGTCGAATCTTTCAAGGGGTGTTGCCCAAACTGTCTTAGTAATGCTTTCAACTGTCGTTACTACAAGTTTCCCACGTTTATTTCAAAAGGGTAGTCTTCTTTAATCTACACATTTCTTCTTTTCTACACAAACTCGACACCTCGCCACCACTTTTGAGCGGCCACCCACAATTAAGGAAGAATAAATCTAGAAGACCAACTACTGCTTCACCGGATACAGTGTTATGAAACTAAGGAATGAACCCTTTTAGAGGATGTTATCGTCCCCGACATTCTTCGAGGAATTGAAGATGTTTTCCTTCTTTAACGGCGTCGAGAGTGTGGGATTGTAGGAAAACCAGGAGGAGCAGACGAGATAGGCAATGAAGTTCACGAAGCTGAGGCCTGCTAGCATCCAGTAGAAAAGATCGAGTCTGTCTTTGTTTAAATCGTTGTAATGAAGCCATCCTCCCGATGAATTTGTCGAAGAAATCTTGTTTACCAACGAAACAAGTAACGAACTCAAATAGAATCCGAACGAGTACGAGCAGTACGTGATGGCGGTGAGGAACGCTTGCATTCCGTTCAACGACTGTTTGTAGAAGAACTCTATGAGACCGACTGCAGTGAACATTTCCGAAAGCCCGAATATCAGAAACTGCGGAGTAATCCAAAAGATAGATATTGTGTCGTTCGAGTAGAAGGCCAAATCTCTTCTCTTCTTCTCCATAACCGCAGCTGCAACCATGGAGAACGTGGAGAGGAAAAGGCCGAATCCGATTCTCCGCAAAGGGGGCAAGCCGGAGGGGTGGCCAGTGAATTTCCGGGCAAATGGGACGAAAAATGTGTCGTATAGAGGGACGATGAAGATGAGCATAATGTAGGGGATGGACTGGAGAGAAGCCGGGGGAATGTGGAATGATTTAAGCTTGGTGTTCATAATGCTGCCTTGTTGGACGGAAAATGTTTGGAGCTGAGCAAGAATGGTGTTGAAAACAATTGTGCAGGCAAATATTGGAACAGCTGAAACCAAGATTTTGACTTGCTCAACTTGGGAGATTGAACATAATCTCCATGGACTTTCTCTCGCGGTGCCTCCATCTTGAACTTTGATGCAGGCCTTGTCCAAAAAGCTGAAAATAAAATTCTAATAACAATGAGTTCACGGTTGATGGTTCGATTATAGACCAAAGAATCGGGTATTTTCAAAGCGAGTTTTGCGATTTCGAGAGTTTCTTGCCTGAACTTTTGGGTGTGAAGAAGAAGGGTGTTGGAATTGGCAGCTCCATTGTTGCTTTGAGTCCCATGAAGCATGCATGGGTTAGAAGGGGGAGCTTGTTTTCTCTTCAGAAAAGCAGCCACAAACACCTGAGCAGAGGTAATTTTCACAAGGATTATTTCTTGTTAAAATAATAAAAAAACAAATCTTTTTGGAAAAGTTAAGGTGGTGGGCCAGCAGACAGCACTAACTCATATGTCTCGTTTGATATACATTGCATACTTTATGATGTTACTGCTTTTTAACCAACAAAACAGAACAAACTCAAGACTTTAGAAACTTACTTGAGCAATGGGGAGAAAGATGCTTCCTTGTGGGGGCTTGTTTCGGTAGTAAAGAGTGCCCGAAACCAAGCTGATCAAACCCATCGTCATGGCTGCGGCCGAGACTCCGAACCCGATGTCCATTCCCGAGTGGGTCTGAACCCAGACGAGAACAGTGAGGGCGACCAACTCGCCCATCGAGAAGGCAAGATAGGCTCCGTTGAAATAGCTCGGAAGCTTCTTCGATTGCTCGGGTCGGTCCGGGTTGAACTGGTCTGCACCGTGAGCTATCATGTTCGGTTTTACGCACCCGCTCCCTAACGCCACCAAGTAGAGTGCAATGAAAAAGATCGAGGCTTTGAAGCCTTTGGCTTTGATGCAATCCTCCCCATCTGTCAGCATATTGCAGTTTGGTGGTTTGAGCTGTGGTAGATGAGCTTGGACTGATAGTAGTATGAAACCCTGCAACATAACATTTGTTAATTGAATTATTGAAAAGCCACACATCTCTCTATCTCCCCCTCACTTATTGGCTGATGCTAGGTCTACATAATGACAGCAAATCTGAATAAACTATGTAAATTAGTCAACATGGAGAGGATTCTTAACAAACCCATATTCATCTCCCCCTTTTTGATACTATTTTATTATGCAAGCATCTTCTCTGCATGTTCCATCTTTTAGCCACTAAGAGAGAGAAAGAGAGAGAGAGAGGCTCACAGAGAGTTCAACAAAGCCAAAGATGAGCATGGTCCAGAAGCTCCCAAGATAAGAATCAGAGAGATATCCACCAACGAGAGCCAGAAGAAAGACAGTTCCAACAAAGTTGGTGACAATATTTGCAGCCTCAGACAAGGAAAAGTGCATCTCGTTGATCACATATGTTATCAGGTTGTTCCCTACTGCAGCAATCGCCATTATCTCAAATGCTTGAAGCCCTGAAACCACACACATTACAAAACAAATCATCAATGATGATGGGAAGATCTTAACATCAACAGCCAAACAACCAAGAAAAGCCTGACTTGGTTTCAAATAGTTGGTTGGTGGTATGATCGAATCAAACCCCGAAGAGAGATAGACAGAAATACCGAGTACAAAAGAAGCAGCTTTCATTCCGCCATGCTTGCTGGGGTTAGAGGGTCTTCCTCTCCAATCAAGAGCATCATCTTCCCCCATCACTCCACACACTCTCTCGCAGTCCCCTTTGCAATTTTGCCTCATCTCCATCTCCACCAATTCTCTTCCTGTTGTGTCTGCACAACTGAGCTGCTGAGGTTGCAGCAGAAGGCAGAAATGGCCCCAAATTTATAAGCGAGGGGGAGAGGCAAAAACATGGAAGCATCGCAAGAGTAGAAAAGGGGGGCCCCCTTTTTGTGCCTCCGTCCACTAAAATTTGAAAGAAAGATGGAAAATTTAGCAAGAAAAGTAGAACATTCCCCACACGCACTAGCAGGAAATGTGGATAACAATTCCATCATGAAAGGGGGAAAAAAAGGGGAAGGAGTTGGTTTCAACTTTGAGAATATGGTCACTCTTATTTCATGTCTGTGTGCAGTTCAAACTTCAAACTTGCCTTTTCTCCCACATTCTCCAAAAGGGAGCGCCGCGTTGGGTGGCCATTTTTAAAGGGTCGATTAGGGTTGACATTGCTCCATTCTCCAGATCGTCTTCTTCCTCGCTCACCAAACAACACTAGAAAAGTCGGGCTCTGCCCATCTCGTCTTCTCGCCTTTTATTGGGCCCTATCTGATTGTCATGCTGCGTGATTTCGAAATGAAACGTATTTTAAAACTAGTAAAGACCACTTTTTTATTGGTGTAAGGTTTGCAGTTCTTGGGATTATCTCACCCCACGCTCACAGAACACAATAAAAATACGGTTTTTATTGGAAAACCAGGAGAGCCTTGATCGTTTATGGGGTGTCGGCATCAAAAAGTGACAGTCGACACGAAAGTTGGAGACAGAAGACATGAATAATACCGATTACCAAGCGCGAGTGGATAGCATTGAAAAGAAAAATTGAATCTTTATCCAATTAGTGGATGCCACGTGGTGCAAGAAACACCCTGTCGAAATATACCACATGCATCGAATCAGTGATGCTCCTGTAAAAAGATGAAGATGAAAATGGGTTTGGTCGGTCTCGGCTGTAATGGGGAGTGAAATCAAACCAGCCGGCAGGGCCATTAGCTCTTCCTTCCATCATGCGTTTTTCAACCTCATCTTTTGACTTTTAGAACCACGTGCGCCTTCCCATCACGAGAAAGAAGTCAACTCTTGTGAAAAGGAGGCCCATTTGGAGGCCACGCAGAGGCAGAGTTTGGTTCCAACACTCAATCCCCAGGGGCTAAAAGTTGCTCTGCCTTGTGGGAAGCACTGGAAATGGTTAAGATTCTTGCTTGTTTCAGCACTCTGTCGAAGAAGATCCTCCGACTTGGCTTGCAACCGAGTGCTTGGATGGAGCCAGGCTCTTCTATCCATCATTTTCTGCATAATTTTTGAGCCAAGAATGGAAAAAACAGCGGGAGAATCTGAAAAAGGAAGATGGGTCCAAACCTGAAAGAGCCAAATCTCAATCTCCTGCTCCTGCCTCATCCCACGTCCACGCACGTTTTGACTTTTGAAACCAAAGTTCGTCCCACCGTTTTTGGTCATTCTCATTCCACACTAACCCAGCACTTTTTCTCGAGTGAGTAGCCGTGGAGCTTAGCGCTTCTTTCTTTATGCAAGACATTTTCTTCGCTAGTTTATTACAAAAATAGGTAGATTACACCATCATTAATAGATAAAAAAGATTAACAAAATTCGAACTTCATTAACTATGATCATTTTTCATAAGAGATGAGATTATGCGTCTTGTTAATGCGAGATTGATCCTAATTTAGGTGGAGTTCGAACAAAATAGGGTCAATCTCGTACTAAGAAGACGAAGAATCTCTTCTCTTCTGAAAAAAGATCATAATTTCCCTTCTTACCCAATGCCTCATGATTTGCATTCCAACCACATTAGACTTTACCATAGCGAATAGTACTCAAAGTGTCATGAGATATTGTTGTTGGTATTTTTTTCAATTGGTGCAATTTTGTTAACTATTTTGTGCACCCTTTGGAATTTAAAACCCCAACCCGCATTATAATCTTGTACATAAAAGGTTTTTAAAACTTATGTACATTAAAATTGCATTTAGTTGATTTGTGAACAGACATAAAAAAGTTCAGTATATTCTATCTTTTCATATTCACAAGTTTTTTTTTATGGAAAAGCCTATAAATAGGAAGTGAACTTGTTATTCGAAGACCAACTATTCCACTTATCTCATTATAAGATACACTATCGTTGAGGGATAAAAAAGAACTAGTAGAAATTTTCAAGAGGGAAAATGATCAGACTTAATCATCAATGACGGGAAGTAATTCAATTATTTTCCACACTTTATCTAAATGTTTTATTTTATTATCTGTTAAGCATGTTAGATCGATTAATAATTTAATCTAACAGTTGCAATAACTACATTCATAATTGTAGCTATGACATAAGCATCGAATTCTAGTAAAACTTACTTCTTTCGGAGCCTCTTTCATGTAAAATTTGGAATAGTTAGCGAGGAGAGCATCAATGCCGTGTCCTGAAAATCAAAAGACATTCGAATGGAGGTTGAGATTCAGCCCATCAATCAAATGGTTACGTGAACAAACATTCCAAGCCAGTAGCCACTTACTAGGATTTGAACATCTTCTTCCACTCCCAACAATCTCACCGGCAAAAAACTCCGAAACGAAACAACTGTCGTGGGAACGGTACGGATGAAGAAAAGAATAGAAGTGGACGAAGGTTTGAGAAGGAAGAGTGGTCTCTTGGCCCCCACGTCTACTAAAAAAGGCAGATAGATGCATAGGCTTCACATCAGCACTTTCAGTGAACGAACCAATTGGACCCATCAAATCAGTTTCTGTTCATACTCTATATTCTATTCAACAAATCTTCAAATAGTCATACCTCAATAATTTCTGGCGATGTACGCGACTGCTACATTAAATAACTCTTCCTTTTGTAGATTTCGTCTGGGATGGCACAGATTTGAGTGTGCTTAGCCTGTCGTTGCATTGAATGAGCACCTTCCAGAAGAGCAGAATCATGTCGTCAGTTTAATCTGCAAGAAGCAGCAGCAAATTTGTAGCCCAGTTCCAAATTAGAATTGAATGGAAAGGAGAAAAAAAAGGGAAAAAGAAAAGGAGAGAGTGACAAGGACTAATACCAAACAGACATGAAGAGCTGTGTGAAGTCATGGTCTTGAATGTAGCAAAGAACAGATGTTTCCAGAAACTCACAGCTTTCATTGTATATGTACAACTCCACTAATCGCGATAGGACTTCATAAAAGTTGAAAACATTAAGTGCTGTTTTTTTCAAAAGCACCAAGTTTTCCAAATTTGATTGGCCAGCTGACATGAAAGTTGTTGAAAAGGTGAAGCATTATTTTATGTGGGGGTCTCTGCTGACCATCTTAAAATAGATCAGAAGAGAAACCACAAATGAAAATGAACAGAAATAGATACCATGAATTCCATTAAATGGCATTGCCAGTTTTATGGTGCTAGAAACTCACCAAGGAATGAAATAGATAATTCACCGTAAACAGAGAGCATAAGTGTTCACATAGATCTAAATAATTTTAAAAAGCTCAAAGAGATAAAGGGAACTTACAGAATAAGACGGGAATTGAGTCAGGAACTTGCTTTCTTTCCTACCAACCTTCAAGCTAGCTCTCTGGCTCCAAACCTTCAGTGCATTCTGCAGAATAATCTTTTTGTAGATTGTTCTTACAGAAAACTCAATGCTTTGTTATTTTTACCATTTACAGTATCAGTTTTTTGACAACTTTTGTAATTCTTTTCTATCACAGCACATAATATTATTGAAGCATAGAGAGAGAGAGAGAGAGAGAGAGAGACAGAGAGACAGAGAGACAGAGAAAGAGGAAGAAAGGGACCTGAGCTAACTAACACAAGATTTACTATTAAAATAGTGCATTGTGCACGTGTATACACCTTTATCTATCAACTCACTGACTATGCAAAATAGTAAAAAGAAAAAAAAAATCTGGTTTATAAATGCCTCTGTTTCAAGATCGCACTAGAAGAAATGACGAAATCACTGCATATAAGAATATTCTATATATGAAGCACCAAGCTCCAACTAACTAGCCTCCTCTACTTATCAATGTTGAAATGCGGGTAGGATCCTAGTACTTGTTCCCGCATGAAGTCATGTCGTGTAAGGATTCCGATTAAATCAGTAATAACATTAGGATAGCCGATAAATGTAGTATCACACCAAGCTCCAAGTAACTTGCCTCCTCTAGTTATCCGTATCGAAATGTGGGTAAAGTCCTAGCACGTGCTCCCGCATAAAGTCATGTCGTGTAAGGATCCCGACAATAGGAGGTCGCTGAAAACATTGATCAAGTAGTTGTTTAATCATAGAATGCATTGCTTTAATCAACCGAGTAGAGCAAGTGTAAGAAATTAACTATCCTACTATCTGAACTCGCGGAATAGAATAAGATTTCTAGTTCAAGAAAATAAGATCATTTCAAAGCCAAAGACAACTATAATGGATGAGTAATACTACAGTTGTGAACTACAATAATATGCATGACCTTTTGAAAACTAATTTAGCAAAAAAAATACATTTTCCTTTCACTTTATCAATCAAAATAGTCAGATGCCAACTTTTAATAGTTATAAACAATGATAAAAAAATATTCGACTAATCGTTTGATTTCATGTCGTCGTCTCTACAAAAAATAATCAGTAAACTTTGTCTACTCATTATCAGTCTTCCCAAAGCCCTTTCTCTAGCTTGCATGGCGTAACAATTTGTTCGAGTAAAGAGATAGTAAGAACTAAGAAGGTCTTACCCCTTGTTTCTTTGGCAAGACCAATAAGTGACGCAAGCCAAGGTTGCGAAAAAGAATAGCTGCTTTAGCAAGAGTCACTGTTTCCACTACGGTATAGGGGGATGTATTTGTTATAGGATGGAGATCTACATACAGCTCCAGCTCATCCTCTTTGATATCCAAGTCGCTCATTTTCACCCCTTTACCGGATCCTGCTTTTGCAAAATCATGTGCAGTGAACCTACTCATTATTGCTGAACCAGTAGTCCCTTTATGCTTTGTGAAATTCTTCCCTTTGAGCAAAACAAGAAGATGAGACCTCAGAACAAGCCCATACAATTCAGAAGCATCCGATATTGGGGGCTCGTCAATAACAGGGAATCCATTATGTTTTGTCATCTCCAAAGCATGCATTATGGTTCCAACTTTTTCTACTCCAGAAAATGTAATCAACGGACCATTTACGACATCACTGGCGACCAAGTGTCTCATATATGGCTCTGCATGGGCTTCCATGTACGGAAACCCCTTTATTTTGACAATTTGTTCATAGACACCTTTGTTAAAACAATCAGCAACAGTTTTAGAAATTAGTAGAACAAGCATCACCAATGGTAGCATCAAAAGATCATTAGTAAGTTCAAGAAGGATGACGCATAGAGAAACAGTCATTCTCATGGTGCCTCCAAGAAAAGATGCTGCTCCAAGGAGAGCAAAGAGACCCACATCAAGATTGGATAAAGAGCCAACAAGTGCCCCAACAAGGCGCCCATACGATGACCCAGCCAGTATGACGGGTATGAAAAGGCCAGATGGAATAGCAATTCCATAAGTGATAATGCCAAGAAAGTAGACGGCAGCAAAGAAAATTGCTAGGGTTGAGAGGTAAAATTCCTTATCAGAAGCAGAGCTGAGAAGGTTGCGAATTGCATCATCATTGGTATTCAGGAAGAGTGAAGCAAGATCATTGTAATGGTTGGGAGGGCACTGAAAGCTCTTGTAATTACCATTGTGACCTATGGTGGGACACTGATCCCCCAAGTGAGCAGGGCAAGGTATGCAGATAGAAATCCATGGAAGACCGACAACAAGAAGTTAATACAGAGATGGCAGCAACAAGCAGGATTTTAAAGTATGGACCTTTCCTGCAATTAATTCACTATAATTAGTGATGGTAGTATTATCATTCAGTTTGCTATCATAAAGCTCTTCTTTTAACCATGTATTGTATATTCGAATATGAACAATTACGTGAATGCTTGTAGAGTACAATAATAGCAACGAAGAATGAATAATGTTAAGGACTTACTTATTGATGATGCTGTAAGTGCGGAGAACCTTGCCGACTAAATAATTGTGAAGGCTTCCAAAGACACCACCGAGAACTCCTAGTAATACCACAGCCAGTATATCTGGGGTGCTGTACAAAACCTTTTCAGAATTAACATCATACATAATTAGGCCTCCCTCGCCAAAAAGTCCACATTTTCCTCCCCGACAAAACCCGATGAAACCTTTCAACACAACTGCCACTACGGCAGTTGTAAAAACGGTTCTCCAAAGTAGAGAATTTCTCCACCTATAACAAAGAATATAGGAATTACATTGTGAATAGTAAATAAAAGATTAAACCTTAAATCAAAATGATTGAAAGATGCAAACAAGAACATCACAACTGAATAAAGACGAACTTTCCACACTAAGTTTCACTCGACTATTCCCTCTCTCAATAAGTTCTCCAGCGGTAGATACTGTATCTAACTCACACTCACAGTCACAGAGAGAGAGAGAGAGAGAGAGAGAGAGAGAGACCATGAAGCAGCTTCTTCAAGGGCAAAGAGTACTCCACCAACTGGGGCACGAAAGGCGGCTGCTACTCCAGCAGCAGCACCGCAGGTGATCAAATCCCGTCTATCCCTATCATTTTTGAAGTATCTGAGCCACTTCCAAGTTAAGTGGTATTTTCTAGAGCCTCCTTGTCCAAGTAAAGAAGCTATGCATGCACCAGTATGTACCATTGGTCCTTCCTTCCCAACAACGAATCCAGCAGCAACACCTAAAATGGAACCAAAGATCTGCAATATTCAAATTATATCAGCCATCGAGTACTATTTCCATTTAATATGTAAGTATTGTACATTAACATAGAAGGATGGTGAAGGAATTTGATGAGAATGACTCAAAGAGCACCTGATTAATCATGCTAAATAAACAAATACGGTGACAACCTGTACCAGTTTTCTTGAACAAAATCATGCCTAGCTAACCTTTACAAGGAGAGTAACTGGGGCCAACATGGAATGAGCATCTATCCCATTGAGGTACGCTTTCACTTCTGGAATGCCAGAGCCTGCAGCTTCAGGTGCAATGTAGGAACATAATGCAGATGCAGCAACAGCCAAAACCATGTTGCAGCTAGCAAGTGCTGCAAATGCGTGATGAAACCTGAGCTAGAGTTAAGTGATATATTCTATGAATTGTTTTTGTAAAAACTCTCCAGCTCCCTCATTTTCAACATCCTAAAGGCATTGGTTTTAACTTTATGAGTGGGAACGAATTGCATAGATGAACATGTCAGCTTGCAAAGAACTGAATGTAGCACAGGAGATAGCAGAGATCAATGCACATAAACTGGCTCCAGCATAACACGTAATTTACTTGTGCATCACTCCCATGGCTACTACTTGTGATATTTTAAGCAGAATAAGATATTAGCCACAGGTAGTTTCACCAGAATACGTCACAACCATAAATTGTAACAGCATTGACAAAAAGCTATTATCGTTCCGGAAGGCGAGAAACGTGTAACATAGACAATAGAGTAATTTGGAATTCTGTTGTATGTTTTTCAAAGAGGCAGGTTTTGCTTAGAATGGAAGCCAGAAACAGGGTACTGATAAGTATAATGGGGAATCGAATTTTGTACAGAAATATGATGAAAGTTTGCTCCTTAAACTAACAAGATGGCGCATTAGAAATTGGAATAGTAGCAGCTACTCATATTTCTCAACCAACACAATCATAAAGAAAATCGTGACACTAAAATACTGATTCGGCTAAGTAACTGGGCTTACTTGTTCTGAAGCATGAAATTGTTAGCAAGCAATAGTTTGAATCCAGCTATATTTTCGACAGCAAGGTTATTGAAGAAGCCAACAAGCCCCGTGCTGACACCAATAAGCAGGGCTAATGTCCATTTGAGGACAACATATTGAAATATTTCTTTCTTTGTTCTGGTTCTCCAGTCCTGCATGATAAGATCATTCTCTGCGATCCTATGCATAAAAAGAGGAAACTAAGCAAATATTTTACATCCAACGGGCAGTCTATGAGATAGAAGTTCAGTGACAGTTTTATCTTTTCAGGTCTAAGTTATACTCTTAATTGATATTTCACAGAAGCCAACAATCCCTGGAATAAAACATCAAGTTATTGCATTGGAGAATATGAACCACTACAGTCCATTAGTTCTACACTATAGCGAGACCTTTCGATTTTTTTTTTCTTTGAATTCTGCGGATAATACGTTTATTCAGGAACAGAGTTAAGTTGAATGTGCGTTACATGAGCATAGCAGGAAATCAAGAATGATAGCGCGGAATTCAATCTCTTTCCTTTGAATCCTCGATAATTTTCTCTCCGCCAAAAAAGACGGCGAAAGAGAAAAAAGAGAGAAGGAAAACAAAGAAACAGATTGCGTCCGATCATTGGATAAAATCAAGGAAACTAGAGTAACAGCTGAAACTTAAAACACGACATACTCGTAGTCGAGGCTTTCAAAGGAGCCGACATTGGCGGGAACACTGTCGAGCTGAGAGGTTTTGGCGAAGCTGCTTCTTCTGCGTAGCAACAGAGGTTCATTGACGGTGCCAAGGACAGAATCTCCATCATCAGAAACTCCAAAACCGTCAATTCGAACACCATTCTGCTCCATTATTCAGCTGAGAGGTCTTGGGGCAGGCACCCAGCGCAACGTCCCAAATAAACAGAATATCCATGTGGATCCGAAACGGCAAGATTGAAGAAGATTTGGAATCAGCATTGATGAGGGAGGATGATAAGAAGCAGGAATTGAATCCGGGAAATTCATAAGGAGAGCGAAACGGTTGGCGAAGAAAACTGGATCATAATCTTTCTCGTGTTGACAGATGGACGGTGGATCTAAAATTCTCACGTCATCCTCCTTTAATTATGATTTCAAGTTTCTTTGCAAAAATGGCACGATTAATGTGCTACTATTCAAAAAGATTAATAATTAATTAGAAACCTTAATTGTATTGATCAGCGTGTTGGTGGAATTTAAATCCATTCGCCTAATGCACTCCACGTGTCACTCTGGTTCTGATCCTCTTCTTCTTCTCCCTCTCTCTCTCTCTCTCTCTCTCTCTCTCTCTCTATATACCTCCTCCGTTGCTATCCCTGTCAATCTCTGTTTCTCTCTCCTCGTCTCTCAGTTTTGTCCTGTGATCTTTACAGAACTGATTTCACTATCTATTCTTTGCAAGGTTTTATTTGGTTGGTTTCTTCGACATCGACGTTTCGTTTCTCGTTTTGGTATGTTCTTAGCGCGCAGTTCAGTCCCCAACTCTTCTATTTTCAGGAGATCTGATTTTTTACGATTCGGGTTTTCCTCTTCCTGCTCGAAATTCATCGATTTCTCTGTTTTTTGTCGTTACGTCGATTGTTAGACTGTTTGTTTTCTTACGTTTGTGTTTATTTGGACGATATTTCCTATGCCTCTGCCCTCATGCTTTACCAAGGCTTTGTCTTCTGTCTTGTGCTTGGTCTCCAATCTGTTATTTAATGCTGGCATTCTTTCTCTGGAGATGTAAGGGGGAGAGATTGCGTTAGCGAGAGATCTGTAGACTTGAATTCTGTTTTTTTTTTTTCTTGCTAGTGATATTGAAATTTGTTTTGGCAAAAAAGTTGGATGACAGCGATGCCCAGATTCAGGGGGGACAGGGATGATACAGAGAAGCACTCGGGTTTGCTTAAACTTGTGCAAATTCTCTCGTTTCTATTAGTCTTTGTGGGTGGTGTGGTTATTGGGTTAGCTACGACGTCTCATATGAACCAGTACTTTAGTTCCCAATCCGAGCTTTACTCTCTCATTAACCATTTATCCGGTGCTGCGCCTGATGTGGTGAACAATTGCACCATTTTTCCTGCGTGTGACAAGGACAATTGTTTGAGCATTGAGAATTTCATCGAACCTAGTAAATTGACTCATGGTATGTCGGATGAAGAGCTTTTTTGGAGAGCTTCAATGGTACCAAAGAGAGAGGATTACCCGTATCCAAGAGTTTCAAAAGTGGCCTTTATGTTTTTGACAAGAGGCCCTCTGCCCCTGCTCCCATTGTGGGAGAGGTTCTTTCATGGCCATGAAGAGCTGTTTTCCATCTATGTTCATAGCAATCCTGGTCATGAACTCAATGTATCCTCTACATCTGTGTTCTACAGGAGGCAAATACCGAGCCAGGTATAAACACTTTCAAAACTACATGATTATCCCTTTTTCTATTAATGCTGAGTGATCATAGTTGCCCGAAGAAAACATTAAAGCTCAGATCGATTAACAGATTAATTGCTGGACGTATCAATGTATGGGAAGGCCTGGTTTTTGACAAAGAAACTATATATATGCTGGATCAAAACCAAGTTTTTGAATTTTCATAGATATGCACGTTGGGATATGTTTGTTTCAACATATCGTATGAGTCTGTTCCTAATTAACTATGTCCCGATCTGTCCATAAAAACTTTATGGTTAGAATGTCTGCGTTGAATCTACCCACGAAGCATCTGCTGCTCGCGGCAGGCTGCTTCTCAATCTATGTTTGAAATAGGAGACTATTAATCAGTGTATTTAAGAATCACTTAAATTGGAAGGTTAAATTTGTTGTTATAAACGGAATAGCTATAATCTGTGTTGTTTGTTGAATCCGTCTAAACTTAGATGTGAAAGTTTTATTTGATTTTTATATAATCTCTGATTTTCAATCCTATGTCCAGTTTGTTGCTTGGGGCAGTGCAACTCTATCTGATGCGGAAAGGCGGCTACTAGCCAATGCCCTTCTCGACTTTTCGAACGAGCGATTTGTTCTTCTTTCCGAGAGCTGCATTCCAGTCTATGACTTCGAAACCGTCTACAAATATCTCATTGCTTCTTCCCACAGCTTCGTCGAGTCCTATGATGAACCTACTCGATACGGGCGAGGCCGTTACAGCAGAAACATGCTCCCCCATATTAAACTTCCTCAGTGGCGAAAAGGCTCCCAATGGTTCGAGATGAACCGCTCAATCGCTGTTTACGTCATATCCGACGTGAAATACTACACCCTCTTCACGAAATATTGCAAGCCAGCCTGCTATCCGGACGAGCATTATATTCCTACATTTCTTAACATGTTTCATGGTTCTCTGAATTCGAACCGCACGGTGACATGGGTTGACTGGTCGATAGGCGGACCCCACCCTGCGACGTATGGCCCTGCCAATATTACCGAAGGGCTGATCCGTTCTATTAGAACTAATAGCACAAAGTGCTTATACAACTCAGAGAAAACTTCGCTTTGCTACCTATTTGCTCGTAAGTTTGCTCCGAATACTTTGCAGCAGCTGCTCAACCTAAGCTCGTTGCTAATGGGTTTCTAGATTATGTCGTTTTTGTTGTTTTTTTTGGTTAATTTAATCCTTTGATCCACAGAGGTTGATAGTTTTGTCTCATGAGCCAAATGTGTAAAGGGTAGGAAAGAAACATCCTAATTTCGAAATTCTTTGTTAATTATTTAGCAATTGTATCGATAGCAGCTTTGGTCCCATATCTTGCTGAGGTGATGAACAACAATTGTACAACCAGTTTTGTTTGAAATAGATCAAAATTTTAGGTCTAAAAGATGAGAAATCTGATGAACAAGTTATCTATAATCTTGGCAAGAGCATTTCCCATTCTTAAAATGATGAAATCTGCTACCAACAAATCGAACGCCATTGCCAGCCTCCCCCTGTGATCTTTCACGGAATTCTCCTTTTCTTCCTCCTCGACATCATGGATTACGCTTGAAACATCTTCTCCGGACCCGGCTTCTGCGATCTTGTTCCAACCGTTTCGAGCATCGGTATATCTCTTTTTGTTGCCCGTGCTCTCTATCTACCATTCTACTGCAGCAAATCGATGAACCTTCTCATTTGCTTCGATCAAGCTCCAACTGGCAGTTTTACTCGCTTTTCTTTCGACCATTATCTTCTAACTCTGCTTGTGTCCTCCCATTTGCTTAGCTTTGGGTATATGCTAGCTATTGAACGTAGTGCCCGGTATGCGAAGGGTCGGATTGAATCAACTCCTTTCCAATTTTTTTCACCCAACTCAACAAATCCATGAATCTTGAAGGAACCGACCACGGTTGCCCATAGTACAGGGTCGGGCGGGATAGTCATCGATTTGACCAACTCAATGGCGTCGTTTATAAAACCTTCCCGAGTAAAAAGATCAACCATGCATCCGTAATGCTCCATTTCTGGCTCAATGCTGTACTTGTTCGACATCAAAGTGAAATAATGCCTGCCTTCGTCAACCAGACCGGCTCCGCTACAAGCATTCAACACCCCCATAAAAGTAACATTTTGGGGGGACGAAACCTTGGCTTATGAACTTTTCGAAAAGTGCAAGCGCTTCTCTACCACGACCATGAGTGGCCATCATAGCATTCCTCGGACAACAATCTCTCAGAGGCATCTTGTCAAATAAGAATCTGGCCTTGTCTATGCAGCCGCATTTAGCGTACATATCGATAAGTGCTGTACCGAGTGAAGAAGTCACAGGCAATTTCAGTGTCTCTGCAATGGAATGAACCGATCGACCTTGGTCGAGCAGGCCCCATTGAGCGGACACCGAGAGAACTGAAACTAGTACAGCTTCGTTCATCGTAATTCCTCTTACTCTCATCTTTTCAAAGCCCTATAACCTTTTCTCCCACAGTCCATTATGAACGTAACCCATAATCATAGTGCTCCATGAGATAACGTCTCTCTCAGGCATTTCGTCGAACAGCTTTTCTGCATTAACAATCTCCCCAGATCTTACGAGACCAGCTAGCATGGAATTCCAAGAAACAACATCTCTGCATCGCGGACTGTCTTCGAACAACCGTTTCGCACTTCAACTCTGCAACAAGCGCAGTACAAGTGAATCAATGCGTTCCGAACATAAACATCTTCTTAATCCAAGTTTCAGAACATGGTTTTGAATCTGGGTCCCTTCGGCAATGGCCAGAGCATAACTACCAGCCTGCAATACGAAAGTAAATGTGTGCTTATTGGGTTCCAGAAAACCTCGACGCATGCGCACGTACAATCGAATCGACTCCCTCGGCTGTCCGCCCTTTGCGAAGCATCGAATGGCGTAGTTAATGGCCAAAACAGAGGGCTCTGAGATTGATTGTAGAATCGAGAGGGAATAGTGAAATGGAATTGACGAGGAAAGAGCGAGTTGAGAGAGAAGGAGACCCAAGAACCGGCAATGACAGCATGAGCTAGTTTGATTTGGTCTACCGAAGGGTTCGGTGGGAGAGAAGAGGAGGGAGTAATTGACTTAAATAGACGTAGAAAATGATTTGATTGTAATTTGATAAGTTTGTATTAGTAACGTGGGTATATATACAAGCAAGAATATTCTAGACAATACAAGTGGTAGAACTTTATTGGTTCTCCTAATAACAAACTAATCAAACGGTTATGCACACTAAAGGTGACACCTCCAATACCCCCCTCAAGCTTAAGGGGGCACCACTTGAAGCTTGTCCCGAAGAAGCCGGAAACTATCACCAGAAAGCGGTTTAGTAAGACCGTCAGCCAGTTGTGATAGTGACAGGGTAAAACAAACCTGAAGTTGCTTGGACGAAACTTTTTCACGGATGAAGTGGAAATCAAGATCAATATGCTTAGACTTGGAGTGAAGAGTCGGGTTAGAGGTTAAGAAAACAGCACTGACGTTGTCACAGAAGATGGTTGGAGGAGAAGGCAGCAATATGTCGAGATCCCGACAAAGTTTAAGAAGCCATAAAGATTCAGCAACGGCATCTGCAACGCTACGGTATTCAGATTCCGTGCTTGAGCGAGAGACACACTTTTGTTTGGAAGAATACCATGAGATAAGATTATGGCAAAAAAAGAAACAAGAACCACTTGTACTTCGACGGTCATCAAGAGCGAAACCCCAATCAGCATCAGCAAAGCCAACTAGACCGGGAGATACAGAATCTCGGGTAAATTTTAGAGAATATGAAATTGTACCTTTAAGATACCGTAATAATAGCTTCAAGGCTAGCCAGTGAGCATCTGTCGGGGAGTGCATGAACTGACTTAAGCGATTAATGGCAAAGGAGATGTCCGGCCTGGTGAGATTACAATATTTAAGTCCTCCGATAAGTTTCCGAAATAGTGTACCATCAGCCAGAGGAGTGCCATCTTTCAAAGATAACACGGGTTTTGAAAGCATAGGAGTGTCTACCGGTTTGCAATCCAAGAGATTAACTCGATCAAGAAGAGAGGCAATGTACCTTGACTGTGAAAGATGCAAAGTATCCTTACTGAATTGAAAATGAATTCCCAAAAAATGATGAAGGATGCCCAAATCTTTAATAGCAAAACGGCAGCCCAAAAACTTAATAAGATTATCCAAGGCTGAAGTTGAGTTACCCGTTAGTAAGATATCATCAACATAAACAAGCATAAGTATCCGAACATTATCATCACGAAATATAAAAAGAGAAGAATCAGCTTCGGACGGACAGAAGCCAAAATCAACAAGAGCTGAGGAAAGTTTAAAATATCATGCTCTAGGAGATTGTTTGAGACCATATAAAGCCTTGTGAAGACGACAAACTAAGGAGGGAGATGCTGGATCAACAAAACCGGGAGGTTGCTCCATAAAGACAGTTTCCTCTAAATCGCCGTATAAGAAGGCATTGCTTACATCAAGTTGTTTAAGAATCCAGGAGTTAGAGAAAGCTAATGATAAGACAAACCAGATTGTAGTATGCTTCACAACTGGACTGAAGGTATCAAAGTAGTCAATATTTTCTCGTTGATGAAACCCCTTTGCAACCAACCGAGCTTTATAACGATTAACAGAGCCATCGGAATTAGGTTTAATTCGAAATACCCATTTGCAGCCAATGACAGCCGAATCAGGTGGAAGAGGAACAAGAGACCAAGTTTTGTTACGAGTCAATGCATTAAATTCTTCTTGCATAGCAGTAACCCAATGTGGAAATTGTGAGGCTTGTTTGAAAGAAACAGGTTCTGAGAGAGGTGAAACAGAAGAGAGCCACAATTTTGGTTTGTGTACACCAGTTTTAGACCGAGTCGCCATAGGATGAGTGTTGACTGCCATAGGAGGATGAATATCCGGAGACTCAGATCGATGAATATTTTCAGGAGAAGGTTCAACAGCAGGAATAAAAGGATCTGGAGAAAAAAAATGAATTTGGAGGAAAAATGGAAGAAACTGTGACATTGATAGAGGAAGAAGCAGATTTAGAGGACTTCAGGTCGATGAGCGAAAAAGGGAAAGAAAACTCGTGAAATAAGAAATCCCGAGAAATGTAGAAACGACTGGTGGATGGATGATATGAGATGTATCCTTTGTGAGAAGAAGAATAACCAATAAAAACACACTCAAAGGATCTCGGTTGTAGTTTGTTAGAATTGTAAGGTCTCAAATTCGGAAAGCAAGCACAGTCAAACACTCGAAGAAGGGAATAATCAGGAACCCGAGAATGAAACAGAAAATAAGGAGATTTTGATGACAACAAACAGGAAGGTAAAAGGTTGATCAGGTGAACAGCAGTGGAAAATGCAAAGGACCAAAAACAAGTTGGCATGGATGACTGAAATAGGAGGGATAATCCAACCTCGACAACATGTCAATTTTTTCTTTCAACCCAACCATTTTGTTCGGGGGTATAAGGACAAGAAAGTCGATGAATTATACCGTTGGATTTAAAGAAGGTAGTGAGAAGAAAGAGGGAAAGAAAGTGACAGACACTGAGTTTTCAACACAGAGTTTATGAACACTTAACAAATTCGAAGATATGTGAGGTGAGTAAAGAGTATTAGAGAGAGTAAGGGAACGACCTGAAGGAGTGACCACTGAAGCTTGACCAACGGAGGAAATAGGAACACTCATCCCATTAGCGACAGAAATTTGTTCGGTGCCGGTGTACGGAGAAGAATCATGAAGTAAAAGGCCGTCCGGAGTAAAATGGTTTGTGGCGTCGGAGTCGAGAAACCACGAAGTGGAAGACGAGTCTGAAGGAGATGGTGATTTCGGAAAATGAGAGTGATGAACGAAGGAGGCCGACGGGCGAAAGGAAGACTGAGGAGAAAAGGAACTGGGCATCTCTAACTTATTGTTGAAATTGGGCTTATCAAAGGATGGCGCAAATGATAAGTTAGCCCTGTGGAAGCAGACCGAGGCTAGATGACCCAGTTTGTTACAAATTTGGCAACGGGGTTGAAACCCATTTTTAATTGAGCGAGATTGAGGCCCATAAGAAGAGTGGCCAAAGGAATTCGCAGCCGGAGGAAACCTAGGTCGAGAACCAGAAGGGGTGAAGTTTCGTGGAGAGGCGACAATAGCGTTCGCCTGTGGAGTCGGAAGCAGAGGAAGGTTAAGAAGAGCAGAGTTTTGGCGCTCCAGTCGCACTTCATAGGTAAGCAGTAAGCTGTGAACTTCTTCGATAGGGATTTCATTGGCGCGATGAGAAATCGCCGTGACGAATGAGTTAAAATCACTTCCAAGTCCATTCAAGATAATAAGAAGTTGATCCTTAACTGTGACCAGTTCTCCGATTGCCGCCAAATTATTGCATATGTTGTTGATCTTCTTAATATAATCAGTGACAGAAAACTCACCTTTATTAATGTTGTGCAGCTGGCCTTCGAGATCAGTGATTCGAGCAAGAGAACTAAATGAGTAATGACGAGCGAGACTTTGCCAAATTTCCGAAGCAGAGGAGAAATTGACAATTTGGGGTAAGATTGATTCAGATAGGGAAGAATATAACCAACTCATTACCAATCGATTGTACCGTTGCCAGATAGAATGTTCGGGATTGGGCTGAAAGGAAATATTATCCAGGTATTGAGGAGGCGTAGGAGAAGAAGGATCAATAAAACATTCTAAACCGTTGGAGATAATAACGTTTAGAATCATATTTTTCCAGATAAGATAATTGATCTGTGGTTAATTTCACCGACAGATTCTGAGAATGTGAGGGAAAAGGAGGAAAAAAATTTTGCCTTAATTGTTGGCTCTCACTGGTTGAAGGAGATCCGGCCATCGAAAGAAAGAGAGACCCCTTTTTTGAGAAGAAAAGTAGAAAGAGAGAGCCTAGACTCTTATACCAAAAATAGAAATAGAAGATGATGTGATAGTAATTGGATAAGTTTGTATTAATAACGTGGGTATATATACACGTAAGAATATTCTAGACAATATAAGTGGTAGAATCTTATTGGTTACAAACTAATCCAACGGTTATGCACACTAAAGGTGACACCTCCCATAACTTGCGACTGCCGAAAATTTTCTCAGCAAACAAACGAGAAATCTGGGATTTCTGGAGATCATAAAACAAGACTTCGATCAGCTTCTGCAACTCGATTTTGAACGAACAGACGTCAAGATCAAATTTGTAAGGATAGTAACTTCGATGCAAAATGGGCGTGGCCCAGTTGTGTTCCATATGTACGAGAGCATCGAATCGAAGACGAAGATGAGTTCCATTGTATGATATTTACGAAATTTTTTCAGTGCTTGGTTCTGAGCTAAAGTTACCGAAAACGTTTGTCATCTAACAGTAATCCAATTCTCAGACGATAATGCAAAAGAAAACTCACTCTCCCCTTCTTTTTCTCTCACCTCCCCATTCTCTCTCTCCTCACAGCACCTCGAGAATGGATTTCTTCTGCAATTTGTTGTTTTCTCCGTTTCTGCAGCGAAATCATCGACTTCCAGAACACTCGCCGGTGAGCCTGAAAATCCGTTTTCTCCTCCTGCAATGAAGGAATGGTTGAGTAATTTCTCTGCCGTCCATCTTCTCTCCGGGTCTCTGTCCAAGCACTTGGCTAAGAAATCCCGCCCTTGTTCAGAGAAAAACGGTGGAAATTGAGGCTTTTCGTCTTCGCATGCGATCTTCAACACAGCCGCCATTGGAGAGGATCCCGAAAGCTTATTTTCCCACGGAGGTGACCCAGTCGCCATTTCAATTACTGTGCAGCCAAGAGACCAAATATCAGAAGAAAAATCAGAGCTTTCGTTTCTCAAAACTTCAGGAGCCATCCACAACGGAGTTCCTCCGATGGGTAGTCGCCGGAAACTATCGGAGCCCAGATTATCTTTGAAGCTTTTTATCCTTCTCGCGAATCCAAAATCTGCTAATTTGACGTTTCCAGACGAACCCACCAGCACATTCTTGCATTTCAGGTCACCATGAACGATCCCATCTCTATGAAGATAGCTCAAGCCCTTGAGAATCTCTCTGGTATAAAGACGAACTACCTCTTCTTTTATCAACCCACCAAAACTTTGTGCAATATCTGATAAACTCCCTCCTCCCATAAACTCCATTAAAACGTTAAGCTCAAGCTCACCATTTTTGGCCTTGGAGAAATGCTTACCCAGGTATCTTACAACGTGGGGGGACTCTAACGTCTCCAGGATTTTAGCTTCCTTTTTCAAAGCCTCGATTCCTGCTTCTGTTTCTGCAGATTTCACCACGAAGATCCCTCCTGTCGCCATATCCATTGCCAAGTGGACTCTGCCAAACGATCCAGCTCCGACCAATTTTCCTTTCAACCATTGGGTTTTTTCTGAACCTTCGCAACGGCAGTTGCCCGCCATTGTTGCCCGCAGTTTTCAAGGAAAATTCTTTAACCCGCAGAACAGGAAATGTCAGCATACGTAGAGCGGTTTCCCCGTCGCCGGCAAACCGCCCTTCCGACAAGTAGAATGTAGCTTATCCACCGACAGCGGGGACAGTAAATCGGTCTGAGAAATTTCAGAGATAAAAGGATAACAAATGGGAAGCAGAATTTATAAAAAGGAAGTAGAGTAAGATCCGAACGGTGGGTGATCCTGTAATTAAGGAGATCCATGGATTGAAGTCTTATTTCAGTTAGCATCGACAGATTGAAAAGGACGGTGGGAGAGAAATCGGGTGGAAATATAGTCCAGAGATTTATCGTCGATCAAATTAATAATAAAAAAAATCCAATCCATTCCATGTCAGATTTACTAAAAAGGGTGTAGTATGATTTGATAGAGCCACACGCCCATCAAGTCAAACCCGACAAATTGACAATTTTATCATCCTAAGTTCATTCAACTCCTCTGCAACATCTCTGTTTGACAGCCTTTGCTCAATTGTAGAAACAAAATACAAGAAAAATTTGACCAACACTTGTAAGCTATAAAGGATCAACGCAATAAAAAGGACAAAAAATTGATTCAATTTGTTTTCTTATTTTCTATAACATGTTTCTTTTCACATTTACATGTGCCTAGAAGAAAGGCAAAAATAGCGAAAATGAGAACTTTCGATTGTCCAGTTTGCGACAGAGTGTGTGGCTCTCTAGATCGCACCTCCTGAGCTCCACGCCGCCAGAAAAAACCTTCTCCCTTCATCCATGGCTGGTAGGTGCGCGTGCGTAATACGATAAAGATAAAGATAAAGATAAAGATGAATTCGGAAAGAGCTGTGGCTGAGTTTATTGTGGAAAGAGGGTTGGAGTTTGAGGACATCGCTGCCCTAGGACTGGCTTGTAAAGCATGGAGAGCTATGGCTGTGACGTGCAAACAAACCTTCGTGAAGGAACCAACCCAGCAGCTCTGACTTCGTTGTTTCTTCCGTTATCCTTTCTGCGCAGGATGATTCCTACGTGGACAGCTATATAAGTACCATCGGAGTTGATTTTGTAAGTTTCTTTGGAGAATGCGCGTAGCACTGCTCCTTGTACTGTCATCTTTTTATTGTGTTTTTTTTTTCTTCTTCAGAAAATCAGAACTGTGGAGCTAGATGGGAAGGCTATCAAGCTGCAAATTGTGAGCAGAATGCCGATTTGTTGTCCATTACAAAGAATTCACCGACTCTGAAGTAGTTTCTTGCTTTGTTTTACCATTGAAATGATTATGGAGCTTCTGGGGGTTTAGACATTCATCAAACTCATCTCTTTTTACTTGCATTATTTTAAATTTATTTCTCCTCAAACAAACACGTCTAGCTGGTTTTCTGGAGTATCTTGCATTCCAACTGTCGGTGATAACTCGTACTAGATATGTAAACGAGAAATGCATGAAAGCTAGTTAGTTGCTGGTAAGGGTAATGAAGCACTTGAACTTCTATGCCTGAAAGATAAAAGTTTAAGCAAAGCAACTCATTAGTCTTTCAAAAAAAAGTATGCTGTTTGAAGCTGTAAATTGAACCACAAAGTTGCAATTTATTTTTGCATAGGCACAATACCATCTACACGTATGCATGGGAATACTCTAAAGTTTTGACTGTTTAATTTCAATTATTTGTTTCTCTTCATCAAGATCCCTTCTTTGGTTCTTATCAATTGCACTCTTAATATCAAAGCATATGTTTATAGGACATTTAGAGTAGCATTTTGTAATCATCATGAAAATGCTTAATTTGATCAAAGTGCACAGGTCAGCTTATGGTCCTTGTTCTCTTTAAAATGTTCTAGTAGCAAAGCCTTCACAGCATTGTTGTTGTTGGTACTTCATTGCTTGAAGCCAATCCATTTTTATAACTATGATCAAACACAAAAAAAAAATTAATTTTATTTACGTCTTTTAGTATTTCATTCGCCAAATTATACTCTCAACTTTATCTGCCATCTGTAATATGATTGATATCCATGCATGGTTTGAAGGTTTTGATAGCTGAAAAGCATTAATTTTGACCACTATTGTACTTTCTCATTGGGATACGGCAGGACAGGAAAGATTCAGGACCATAACAAGCAGCTATTATCGAGGAGCTCATGGGATAATTGTAATGCCCTATTTCATTTGCCTTTGGGATTCGGAAAAGAACTGATTCGATTGGGTGCTATTTTAACACTTCATGTTGGTTTTGGAAGCAACTTGTTCTGTTTACTTTTTCTCATACGATAAGTTTGATTGAAAATGTACAACTAACTGTAATTGAAATTTGATGATTTGTGAAGATAATTTGCTTCTATTCTTCTATGAACATGGTAATGTGAGTGTGGATTTTTTTTGCAGGAATCAAATCTTATTCTTTATTGGTCATAAGCTTTAATGAATTGTTGCAACAGATTGTTTACGATGTGACGGAGATGGAGAGCTTCAACAATGTCAAACAGTGGTTGAATGAGATTGATAGGTACGCAAATGACAGCGTGTGCAAGCTTCTTGTTGGGAATAAATGTGATTTGGTTGAGAACAAAGTTGTGGACACTCAAGAAGCTAAGGTATTGAACAGTAATTTTTACCTTCCACGTTTTAGTTATACTGAGTTGAGTCGACATTGTTTTGACATTTTAAAGATTATTTATATATCATCTTTTAGTGTTTTAAATGCAAATGCATACATAGACTTTGATACCAATTACTACTGTTGCTTCTGCTGTATATCCTATCATTCTTCTCTGCTGTTCGACTTTCTCAAATGCATCTTCCATTATATATTTTGTGGCGCACTCTCTCTATATACCGCAAGAAAAGTAAAATGAACTCTTGAGCTGTATGTGCGACTTTTATCTTACAGACAATCCATAAAACTTTGTAACACGTTTACAAACTGCAGGCATTTGCGGATGAGTTAGGGATCCCATTTCTGGAGACCAGTGCTAAAGACTCTATCAATGTGGAACAGGCTTTCTTAACCATGGCTGCTGAAATTAAGAAAAAGTGAGTACATTGTCTCTCCTAAATTGTGGATTATTCAATCAATATGCAAATACAAGATTAGTTGCAGCGAAGCACAAAACCCATAAAAACTGTTACTGGTCTAACACGCAACATTTCTTTTGGATTGACCAGTAACATGAAGGCAATAAATTCAGATAAATCATAATCCAAATACACTGTACTAGTATTTGTAATGAATCTGTTTCCATATTCCACCTTCATATCTCGAGGAAGATGCAATTTATTTGTGGGGTTGTTTAACCCTGGTCTATATCTTGTTTATCTGGTTGAACTCTTGAAATACATGCAGAATGGGTAGCCGGCCAAGTGCCAGCAGATCGACAGGGACTGCGCCGATCAAGGGCCAACCAATCCAGCAGAAGAGCAATTGTTGTGGCTAGCAATCTCCTCTACAAGGCTTGGAAATTGTCTCTCTTCAACTATATTTTAGAACTCCCCCTTTGTACAAAATGACTACATTTGCATGGTTTGAACAACGATTTGACTGTTTTGAAAACTGTTTTTTCATGTCTTATTCATTTTCTTTCTAAATATCGAATGAACAGGCTGTTCTTGTTGATCGTTATCAATCGGTGCACGACATATCAGGGTATGACTTTTAAATTGTATTACATTATTTTGTGACCACTAAAATCCATTTTGACAAAGAGATTCTTCAATGATCAATGAATTACATGACTGAGAAGATTGATGATCACATGAGAAAGAAATGCATAAAAGAAAACAAATATGCATCCACATTCAGGAACTCGAACGCAGAATCATTAGAACTGTTAAGAAATACATTACTCAAACAACAACACATCGGACAAACAATCAAAAACAAAGTTTGATCACTGTAATGAATATCCAATTCAAAATTGAAAGAAAAAAGAAAAAAAGAAAACTCGGAAAGGAGCTGTATTTGAAAATTACCGTATGGATGAAACTAGGAAGAACAGCAAGTCGACTTCGCATCAGGCTCCGGCCCTCCAACTACGATAGTTTTCCCTTCCTTGATACCAGCAGCCGGGGGCTCATCCGAAGAAAGCGTCTTCTTACTGATTATTCGATATATCTCGGACAGGATTGTCTGAAAAGCCTTCTCCACATTGGTCGCTTCGAGAGCAGAGGTTTCTATGAAGGATAGCCCTTCTTTTTCAGAGTAACTTTGAGCATCTTCTGTGGCCACGGCCCGGAGATGCTTGAGATCCGTCTTGTTGCCAATTAGCATGATCACTATGTTCGAGTCTGCATGATCTCGGAGCTCTTTCAGCCACCGGCTCACATTTTCAAACGACATCGGCTTTGTCACATCGTATACGAGAAGAGCTCCGAGAGCTCCCCTATAGTATGCACTTGTAATCGCCCTATACCGCTCCTGGCCCGCGGTGTCCCATATCTGAGCTTTAATGGTTCGTCCTTCGACCTATACAACATAAATATCCAATCACATAAATATCATTGCTTTGATCGTTTTTCCTTCAACCCATAGGACAATCTAACCACGTTATTGAAATTTTTCTTTAAAAGATCCCTACCCAATCAGATTATTCATGTCATATAGACTAAGACAACCATGCCAACATAACGCATGTATCGAATGTCGAGCTGTGCTGCACGATAAATGCCCGTACGAAACATAAGCTATCCAAAAACGAGGTAAGATAGCTCTGCATAGGGAGAACACAAATGAAAAGATCTATGGCTGTTTTGCTGTCGTTTCAAACTCAAAGAGCAACGCAGATTTTTCTTATGAATTAATAAATCTCCGGGTAATGAGATCCCACGAAGCTTAAACTATCTTTAGAATTTAACTACTATCTTAATTTCAGTAATCAGTTCATAAACTTTAGCATACACTTGACCTGCCCACATTTAATGCCAATAATTTAAAAAAAAAGGCAACTCAACTTCATTATTGCTTTCCGACAGAGCAGAATCAAATTCCAGCAAAGCTAAACGAAAACGCAAAACAAACGAATCCAGATCTAACAGTAACTTGTCGCGGAAACCAGTAATTTAACTAAAACTCTACATTTCCGAGCATTCAAACTAAGTTTTCATCACTATAATACCTAAGATCACAAAAATTTCAGAATCTCAGAATAAAAACGAAGTTCCAGAACTAATCCACATAAATAGTGCAGCGGATCAAGAATCAACCACGCAGAGAGAGAGAGAGAGGAGTGAGAACCTGGAGAGTACGCGTGGCAAACTCAACGCCAATGGTGGACTTAGACTCCAAGCAGAACTCATTGCGCGTAAATCGGGAGAGAAGGTTGGACTTACCGACACCGGAATCGCCGATCAACACAACTTTGAACAAGTAATCGTACTCCTCGTCAGCCCTTCTGCCCATTTCCTTCGTCTCTCTTCAAATCTTCTGCTTTCTCAGAATTCTAATCAAACTAAAATCGAAGCTTTTCAACGTTGAGCAAAAAGATGGGGTGGCGTGGATTAGTATGACGATAATGCCCTTGTCTCCACCAGTAATTGACATAAATACCCTGAGTGAGATTCGGGTCACGAAAAAAAATATCCGATTTTGAGACCCGATTCGTTCCTCTGTAAAGCCCTAGCTTTTCGCTTTCCTCCATCGTTATTCCACTGTTCCAGCACTTTTTTTCGGAAGAACGCTCCTCTCTCCCGCCCCAGGTCTCACGCCCCGTCTCCTCCTCTCTGTTTTCTTTCTGTTGTTGTCTTTCTAGCTTTTCTCGTTCATTTCCGAAGACGGTGTTTGCGATTCGAACTCTGTTTTGCAGATGGATCATTTACTAAGATTCAGTGCGGTTTTTTTTGTATTGAAATCATAAAGCTTAATTGAATTTTTTTAATGTAATTTGTTTGCAGATCTGATATCGGAGCGAACCTTTTCTCCGAGAAGCCATGGCTCTTGTGAGTTTCTATTTTGATTCTTTTGTTTCTTATTTCTATGTTTCTACTTACACTGCAACGCTTGCGAGGTAGAATTTTTCAACTTTTTACAAAGCTTGTGTTAGAGGTGGCAAATGAGCTGGTGAGCCCGCTCGTGAAAGACGAGCTCATTTTTTTAGGCTCATGAGTCCGCCGAGCCTAGGCTTGATGAGCGGGCTCGCGAGCCGGCCTGACAAGACCGACGGACGGCGGTAGGAATGTGGAAAGTGTCGACCGCAAATAAAAGGTGTCGACCGCATATGTAAGGTGTCGACCGCATATGTAAGGTGTCGACCGCGTTGCTTTTAAAGTCACAAAACAGAGATGGAACACGGAAACTCAAACTCTAATCTCAAATAAAATTTCTCGTCGTTCTCGACTCTGAGACTGAGATCTTCCTCCCTCAGCGACGCTTCAATTCCTGGTAATTGTTCAGTTTATCTGTTTTCTCTTATAGAGTTCTAAGATCTTCCTGTCGTATCTGATATCTCTAGTCTCTACTCTCTACTAATTGGCTAATTGCTTTCTAAATTGTTCAAAATTTAAAATCATGGCTTTTTCATCTAATTCCCGCTCTAAAAACAAAAGGCAGAAAGTGACTTCAAATAGTGACATACCGACTACAATCGAAGTGTTTGATAAACATTTGTTTGCAAACATTAAGTCTAAAAATGCTTATCAGTCCGAATTTCAATATAAGTCTATCATTCCTAGTCGTGTTTTTGAATAACACTATCTTACTGGATTAGACATCTACAATTTGCTAAATCGTATAAGATTAGCCACTCTGTTTCAATTTTCCGGTCCATATTTTGAAAATGCAATTAGACTATTCTATGCAAATTTTGCATATTCTGTACAACCCCCCCTTCAAGTAACAAGTTATGTGTATGATAAACACATAACGCTCAATTTCCGTAAAATCAATGATTTACTGAAATACAGGGACAATGAGCGTGCAGTCTGCTATTATGAGTCATTTGTCAATAATAGTAATTATCTTTTCTTTTGAGAATGATTGTAAAAAATTCGGATACTTCTCTTCCTTCCCGACCTAAAGCTAGTGACCTTAACGTAGATGTTCGCCTTATTCACTACATGATTACTTATAATCTTCTTCCGAGGAATGGTCATCGCGATCATATAAGTACAATGAATTTGTTTCTCATCCACAACATCTATAACAGAACCAATTTTAATGTTGGTTATGTTATTGTCAAACGCATGATCGAATTATTTGAAAATGCTTCTAAGTCATTGCCATATAACCTCATGTTAATGACAATCTTTAATGATTCTCGAGTCGTGTTTCCTACGAATGAGTCTTCATTACTTGTGAGGAAGGTAGACTTTTACTCTCAGTCTACTCTTGCTCGCATGAGAATTGTTCGTGATGAAAATGGTACCTGGATATTTAAAGCGAACAACCAAAATGTCAATCAGGGAGCTCTCTCCTTTTCAACACCTCACCCTTCAGTTCCTGCCCTTCAACCCATTATTCCAGATCAACTCAAAGCCTATATGTAATTCAAATTCGATCAGTTAATAGGAACCATAAATGGATTGAGAATTTACGTGGAAGAGAGGATGAATGACTTAGAAAAAAAGCTCTATTGTCTATATCAAAAAGTTCAGGACCTCAACTCATTTTCCTTTCCAGATCCTCCGAATGACCCTGTTCCTGAACCTGAACCGGAACCAGCTCCTGAACCTTCAAGTGTTGCTGCTCCATCAGAAGATTAGATTAATGTAAATGTAATGTAGTAGTCTAGACTTGTTGTATGAATATATATTTTGGATTTTTGACTGATGCTTTAATAGTAATAGTCTTGACCTGTTATATGAATATATATTTTTGACTGCTCCAAAATATTTTGTTTGTGTTTCTTGGATTGCCATAACTCATTAGTTATGGCCTTATGGGTCGATCGCTGGATGAAAATATTACATGAAATTTTGTTTGTGTTTATAGTCTTGACTTGTTGTAAGGGTCGACCGCTTGGTGAAACAGAAGATTGAAAAATGTCGACCTAAACATACAAGGGTCGACCGCAACTACAATGTGTCGACCGTCAAACGTAGGGGTCGACCGCTTGATGAAACAGAATATTTAAAAGTGTCGATCTAAACATACAAGGGTCGACCGGAACTCCAAAGTGTCGACCGCCAGACGTAGGAGTCGACTGCTTGGTGAAATAGAAGATTTAAAAGTGTCGACCTAAACATACAAGGGTCAACCGGAACTCCAAAGTGTCGACTGTCAGACGTAGGGGTCGACCGCTTGGTGAAACAGAAGATTTGAAAGTGTCGACCTAAATATACAAGGGTCGACCGAAACTCCAAAGTGTCGACCGCCAGACGTAAGGGTCGACCGAAAATCCTGAAGCAACGCCGCAACGGTCTGATGACCGTTGCAATATTTTCACTTTTTTTTTTTCTCTCTCTCCTTATAAATATACACAAACCTTGTGTATTGTTATGAGCAACTCCGCAGCACCTGTAAATCTCAAATACAATTCACCAAATATGCAGTAACAGATTAATAACACTAATATTCATTAGAAATCCAACAATAGCATTTCAGTGAAGAGAAGAATAAGCAGTCTAAGAAGAAGAATAATAATAAGAAGGCCAGAAGTGTCGGAGAGAAACGAAAGAGAGAGTAAACAGTAATCACAACAGACTACCCTTTCTCTCATGTTCCTTGCTCTTTAAAGATAAGGAACTACTATCCACATAGGACTAGGACTATTACGACATCCTTTGGACTTAAGGAAATATTACAACTTAAAAGAAATACTATCATTTAATAATATTTTAATTAAATGTATTCAGCTGGGAAATTGTGGGGGACCTCTCTTTCCTGTGTTTTCTGGGTTCTGTCCATTATCAAGCTTTTAGTCTGTGTCGGATTTGGCTTCTACATGAAGTCTAAGGCTCGGAGAGATTTTCGTCTTTTATTGGCATACTTGACCAGTGACGTTTTATGTGGATTCTGAGAGGGCATTTTAACTTCTCTCATTCATCTTCATTTATGGAAAAGACAATTTATTGACCTACTAGAATTGGAAAACCTAATTGGCTGAGATTATGATGATCATATATCAATCTAATTCTTCTGTGACGGAGGATCAGATATTAATGTAATGCTAGCAGGCTAAGAAAACTTGAAGATTACTTTAAAATTCTACTCTTTAACTTGGTGATGTTGCAGTCAATTTTGCCTTAGGATTTACTTTTTCCATGTATTTATAGAAAGTTCCATTGTGTGCCATAGTGTATTTATGTTGAAACAATAGTAGGTATTTCATATCTGATTTTAAGGATAATTTTTTTGGCTGGATGAATTAACTCATAAAATTGAACTGTTGAATTTAAAGACCAGGGGTCATTGTTATTTGCATCGTTTTGAAGTATATAAATTTGGAAATTTTGTAATTTCTGAGTGATTTGATGGTTTAAACAATCTACAGGACTTGCATTCAGGAAAGACAAACAAAAATAGTTACAAGACTCTTATTGCTGCCGAGTATGTTGGCGTTCAAGTTGAAATAGTCTCAAATTTTATGATGGGTGTTTCAAATAAAACTCCAGAATTTATTAAGATTTGGGAAGGTGTGATAAGAATCTTTTGAATTCACTACGAGAAAATTTGATGCTTTTAGACATTATTGATGACATTTTGAAAAACATCTTGTTATTTATTTAGATCCCTGTGCTGGAGACACCTGATGGTGCCGTATTTGAGAGCAATGCCAAAGCAAGATATGGTAACGACTGCATGCCAACTCTTGTAGTGGTGATGTGTATAGTGTTTATTGTCTTTCTATGTTGTTCCTTTTTGCAGTTTCTCGCTTGAAGACCCATTACGATCTATTTGGCTCTTCACCTATTGATTATGTGAGATAATGTTTCACTTTTTAATTCTTTTTCTTTTCTTTCTTAATATGGTATTTGATGTTAACTTCTTCTCATTCTATCTGCATGTATTCCTCCTTTCTACTCCCTTCAAAGGAAGAACCATTCTTTTGATCTCATTGATGATTTATTTTTTGGCATTTTCTACTCATGGTTCAGGGCCACGTGGAACAGTGAATTGATTTTGCATCATTAGAAATTGATATCCACATTTTGACTTGGTTTAGACCAAGATGGGGTTACGCCCCATATCTTCCTCCTGTGAGTTTTTTTTCCTCTCCCTCTATGTTTTCTTTCAGTATGTTTTAGTGTAAATAAGGGTAGATGAATTAACTGGAGTACTGAGAGTTTATTTTGCTTGTGTTTGTTCGTTATGTCTTTCATTGAACTCAGTAATTTGGTAGGGTGGTAGATTAGTGTTGGCTGACATTAAATTATATTGGATCCAGGCTTTGCATTTTTTTTATCTTATCTCCTGTTTTGTTTATCATTGTTTCTTACACATACGTATGATATTTAATGGAAGTGTTATTTATTGGAACTAAATATATGTTGGTGCATTTTTTAAATGAAAATGATGGAACTAGGCTTGCTTTCTCTTCAAAGGAAAAATGAAAATTTTGACTATGTTTGGGAGGTGCTTATTTGTATAATAATAACTTTGCCCCTTTAGTTTACCTGTGTTTGTGTGCTTTTCTGCATGAAGGTCGAGGAAGCTGCTATATCCGCTTTGAAGAGAGGACTTGGTGCTTTGAATACTCACCTTGCTTCAAATACTTACCTTGTGGGGCATTCTGTGACGCTGGCTGACATCATAATGACGTGTAACTTGTACTTGGGTTTTAGTCAATTAATGACCCAGAGCTTCACCTCAGAGTTCCCTTCCCTCATGTTGAGAGATACTTTTGGACCTTGGTCAATCAACCAAACTTCAAAAAGGTACTTGATGACGTGAATCAAACTGAGGCCGTTCCACCAATTCAATCTGCAAAAAAGCCTTCCCAGGCTAAAGAGCCTGCTAAGCCAAAGCATAAGGATGAACCAAAGAAAGAAGTTAAGAAAGAAGAGGCGAAGCAAAAGCCGAAAGTGGAAGCTAGCGAGGAAGAAGAAGCACCAAAGCCTAAACCAAAAAATCCCCTTGATTTGTTACCTCCCAGTCCGATGATACTGGATGAATGGAAACGCCTCTACTCTAACACAAAGACCAACTTCCGTGAGGTTGCCATCAAAGGTAATCTTTTTACATGGTTGTCCTATTGAGTAGGCAAAAGTTTTGATATTTAACAAAGTGCATTTGTTTTAAAGATAATGGACAACTGCGTTATTCACATAATTTTATTTTAATTTTTTTGGGTAGCTCTTGGATAAAATGTTAAACGTGAATAGATAGTAATTTTCTTCTGATCTGTCATGTGAAGTAAAGTATTTTATTTTTTATGGCAGGATTCTGGGACATGTATGATCCGGAGGGTTATTCTCTTTGGTTCTGTGATTACAAATACAACGATGAGAACACAGTTTCTTTCGTTACACTGAACAAGGTCGGTGGATTTCTTCAGCGCATGGATCTCGCCAGAAAATATGCATTTGGGATGAGTGCTATGACATGGAACTTTACGAATGGACGAAGGTTGATATCACCGACGAAGCCCAGAAGGAGCGAGTGAGCCAGATGATTGAAGATCACGAGCCTTTCGAGGGAAACCCCTTTTGGATGCAAAATGTTTCAAGTAAGGAATGAGTTTAAAATGGTTTTGGCTTTTGTGTCGGAGAACACAGAACTGAGTGTAGTTAAACCCTTTTGCCAATACTATTCTTAAATTATATTTTGACGAAACTTAATCGACTATGATTGTAGCTTGTGATAATCATCCTTTCCCATAAATGAGAAGCCATCTACTTTGTTCATAAGTAGATCTTTTTATGGAGCTTGTAATATGAATATACTCTATGTGTACAATGTTTGAATCTGCCAATAATTGAGTTATCAGGAACCAAACGGGGTTTTTGATCGATTACTGGCCGAACAAAGTGCCACCGAGATGATCAATCGCCCGAGATGGTGACATTGATAGTTGAAACATGGATACAAGTGAACTTCTTATCCAGGAAGCATTTCAATCGCACAAATATTAATAATAGCTTGAACCATTTAGAATTTCAGTTGGACAAGTGTCTCGTACAGTCAAGAACGGGCTTGTCCATTTGCAAACATGCATTATAGCGTTTAACTTGCTTATCTAATCAAATAATTATGCATAAACTAGATGAAAGAATATAGGCACATGAGATCAGAGACTTGGTTAACCTACCCAACTCAGATTCATATCAAGACCAACGCCCTCTTCGGGATCTTGCACGGTTACTGTCGCAGCGTCTAGTTAAACAAAACCAGGCATATTCGATTGGCAAAGTCATCATCTTCCGGTCTTAGCTCGTTTCATGCTGCTGCTGTTGAACGGTGACATGCTCGGGCTCATGCTCGGGCTCATGCTCGGACTTTCCTCCCTTAGAGTGCCGTTTAGCAACGCCAACTCCCTTAGCTGCTGTTTCTTGTAGTGGTCCGACGACTCGTCCTGAGAGATGGATCAAAACCGGGTTGGAAAAATCAATTGAACCGAGACAAAGGAGATGCGTTGTTCATGTTCATACCACTGGCTTCAACAAGTTTTCTAGGATGGCCACAGCCTGATCTATGCGTGCATTTATTATATCCTCAGGGAATTCAGCTTCAACCAACACATGCAGGGGCTCATTCAGGTGTTCATATCCCGTTTTATCTTTCAATTTCTCTTCCTGGTTGAAGATTCAAATTCAGCATAAATAATTAAAACAAGTTTCGAATTCAATCATCGACTTTCATGCAAAATATATGTCTCATAACACGTCATGTTACATTGTTGAAGGTTCGAAACAAGGAACATCAAATATGATCATGCAGAGTACCCAACATAATTCAAAATTATGCTGACAATAAAGCTTAGTATATCGTTGCAACGAGTAAATCACAAACACTAATTAACAAAAAATTAAAATAAAGTTTCTGTGATACCTTTAACGCATCTTTCACAGAACCTTGGCCTCGTATGTACACACGACATCCAGTCAATGATTCAACTCTTTTAAGAGAATTCCCACGAGGACCCAAAATTCGACCGACAAAATTATACTGCAAGAATTCGAGTCAGAAGAAACACCAACATTGATAGAAATGAATAATTTAATTCTCTACAATGAATATCCTAACTTACATTTGGGTATTTATCCACGGGCACGTCAAGTCTAATTACTCTTTTGATCACAGGTGTAGCCGGAAGTCCTTGAACACCAGGCCAAGCCATAGAAGGGATTTGCAAGGGAGGAATTCTTTGCATGTTTCCATTTTCCTACAATTAATTAGACAAGACCAAAGTTACATAATTATCCAATACTCTCCTATTTTACCTCTGGCATCATTTTTTATTTACCTCCACTGGAGGCCAACCATCAAAGTCGGTTAATCTTCTAGTTCCGTTTGGTTGCTGTCCTAGCGACCGAAATAAACTCTCATGATCATGCCTTTCATGATCAATAAAACCTTGATTAAATCCTGTCACGCGTCTAATTTCTGCAACAACATGAAACAAGAACTTTACATCAGATCAATAATTTCACCCAATAATTTAAGTTACTCTCACTTTTTCCAATGCTGAGATCTCAACGTGCTCTTTATTTGTTATCGATTTCGTAGATTGGGATTGCTAAAAATGGATGCTAACATCAACGTTCACCGCATAATTCTTCAAAATATTAGGAAAGGAGTCCATGTTTACTTTCTATATACTATAAATGTTTTGATATTACAATTACATTCCCAATTTTCTCAGCAATATAATCAGACTCCATTGTTTGAATAGTTGATTTTTAACTCTTAACATTCAAATACAAACATGTGTACCAGGAGGAGGTCTTCGCTTCATGACATCCAAAATGTCAACAATATCATAGATGCAAAATCATAGTGGCAAGAAGAGATAAACATCCAAATTCCCAAAGAGAGATTGGCTCCCATAAAACAAAGATTTATGAACATTATACAACATTTTCTCTTTTTCATAAAGGATCAGAGGACCATCATCAAATCCACCAGTCTAATTTGTCTATTTATCTTCAAAACTCTCAGATCTACAGTATTGGTTGATGAACGAGGAAACATGAATAACAAAAAGTGAATGCATAAAAAAAGAAGGTTATATATATAAAACAATTGATGTTGCACCAACCCTGATTTAGAAGTCTGCTGCATAAGGGTAAAACTTGCATAAAAGGGCCCAACTTTTGCCTTTCTCCTAGTAGTTCAGTAACATATCTGCCATTGTCACCCCAAAAGCATTATTTGCAAAGAAAAATATTTTTCATTCCAATAATTGTCATTGATAAAGAAGAATACTTGAAATAAAAGCAACGAAAAGTCTGAACAACAATGAGAAATGGACAAGATGAAGAGCTGTTTCAGTTTTCCCAACAGGAAAAAAGAACTAATATTTAAATACGACAAACAATCAAGAGTCTTGTTCTAAAACGCACCAAAGGATGCAAGGAAGAATCAGATTAGCAAGAAATTTCTGAAGAAAAACTCTTAAAAACGGTGGATATGATGTCGATATTTTATGGACAAGGATAAGTGAACTAGGATTAAAGAATCGTCCAAACTACAGTAGCATCATGACCCACAGCATAGAACAAACCGTTAGAGTTAAAAATCCGTGCTATGGAACTCAATAAATCACAAAAGCAGTTCGAAGATTCAACCAAACAAAATCCACAACGCACGCTGAAGTAGAACAAGTTCGAAGGCGGAGATGCATAGAAAACTGGCAAATAACGACAACAGAATTATAGAATGAAGGGAGGAGGTGGTGGTGCAGATAAGAGCGTTGAAATGCTAAATCTACCTTTCTCGATCTGAAGGAACAGAAGGCGACCTGTGGGGAGAAGCGTGGACAGCCGGAGGAGGATACTGGAAGTAACTGCCAGGAGGAATTCGCTCTCCCATCAAACAGAAAGTTCCTGAGACGAGAAATCAAGAAACAGCGATAAAAATGTCTTCCCTGAAAACCCAGAGAATCAAAAGAGAAGAACCGAGAGAATACAGAGAGAAAGTCGAAGACTTGCTGGATGGAAGTGGCGACGAGTGAAGGGGGGAGTGAGATTCAGGTTTGTTTTAGTTCAATGGAGATGGGGGAGAGAGAGCGCTAGAGGTAGAGAGAGGGAGAGAGTAGCCCTACTAAAAGTGAGACATTGGGATTCTTCAGGTTGGGTGTATTTATATCAAACCCAATCAAATCAACAGTAATACCCATTACCCTTTCGACATGAAAAATTGTGCTTTGAAAACTAAAGGAGTGTCTTTGTTGGTAATGGTGGAGGACGCCATTGATCTGAGCTTCTGAGCTTCTGAGCTTCTGAGCTTCTCCTTGTCCAATTTCCATCATTCATCACCTACAAACCCCCCAATCATTTTTAGCTTTTGCCCACTTTCTTCTTTCTCTCCTTTTCTTCCTCTAATCATCCTCTTCTTTCTCTGTCACACCCACTAAGATCATCGACTTATGTAATAATAACTCGACCTGAATTCGATATTTCAAGTTGTGCTTTTTTAGAAAACGATTAAAAGTAATCACTAAATCGTGAGTTGTATGTTTTGAAGCCCATCATCAAGACAGCCCAACGGCCACGAATACAGAAGAGTAGGCGTGGAAGCTCCTTCTCTACCAACTATGGCGGAGAAAAGCTCACCACTGCCTCTACTCGACCAGTCTAATAAATTGGTTTCCTAGTCTTCAATATCTCTGTTTATCCTGTCACGGGTTGGCTTATGGGAGCTCTTTCTCCACCGTTCTTGAAGTTCAATAACTTCTCTCTCCCACATTCAACTTCTCCGCGCACAGACGTCGTTTCTTGGCGCGAAATTCAATCGCTCAGCGACCCTCTTTAGAAGGGTCCATCTCTGTCTAACAAAACGAAGCCTCCTCAAGTCTCTTTCTTTCTCCCCAATCAGTTTAAACTTGGTACGAAATGAAAATCAATCTGGGTTTTTATTTTTCCTCGCTGGGAAAACTTTCAAGGCTTTTAGTGTAGACTTTGAATCAACAGTATGAGAAAATTTCTACAAACCAGCTTTACCCATTTAGGATTTTTTGGCAATCCATTGATGGTACCTGTACGTAGGGAAGGCAGAAGCTGATGTTGTCATAATCGGGAGTGGAATCGGAGGATTGTGTTGTGGAGGGCTTTTAGCTCAATAGGGACAGGACGTTCTTGTGTTGGAAAACCATGATCAGAGGCTACACCTTTGACTCCTGCCCTTCTTTGTTCTCCGGCCTCCAGTTTCGAGGTCCCATGGTGAATCCCCTCGCACAGGTTAATCTTCATTTCTGTTAAATTTTGCTCTTTTCCGGTCTTGGGTGTTATCTCACTGTGATGAAATAGGATAAATTTCATTGAACTTGAACATGATGAGTCTTACAAACACAACTTATTTTCGAAAGCATTCCAACTTGAAATGTGATTGATATTGACCCCTCAATCACAATATATCTACCTAGAAGTTGTGATTTGAACTATCAAACTTATCTCAGGCTTGGTCTCCAATATGCAGGTTCTAGATGCACTTGGAGAGTCCCTTCCATGCGCCATGTATGATTCATGGATGGTGTATATGCCTGAAGGTGAATTCTTATCACGCATTGGCCCAGCTGAGTTTTTCAAGGTGGATACCAGTCTTTAAGTATGTCACCTTTTTACATCTCACTCTATTACCAGATTATACTATTCGATCACATAAATGTTGGTAATAGCAGTGGTAACTTCCTGAGAGGGGAAAATCTATAGGAGAGAAAAGTACAACTAAAGAATGGATCGAAAAGAGCTTTGCACGAATAAAACATTGATCATCGTGGCCATATTTCATTTGAAAAGTTAAATAATATATTGATACATCTATTCTTATTAAGGCCCATTGAATGTTCTTGCTATTCTCTGTTGTCATTCCTTCTAAAATTAGTAGATAAGAGAAAAAAGAGGTGTCCACAAATATCTTAATGTGAACTTATTTGATATAGCTATCTCATGCGACCATTTTTATGGAGTTTTATTTCAAGTCATGCCCCCTCTTGGTTGCTTTCTCGAGTTCTTCCAGTCTCAGAGGATTAATGGAGTTTCATTCAACAACTACTGTCTTCAGTTTTACATGTTTACAGAGTGGTACAAGCCAGGCTGTTGTCTTGAGTCCTCTTCATGGAAATGGTGCACCTATTGACGCTCTCGTTCATGGTTTGGATAAGTTTGGAAGTCGTCTCTCTCTACGAAGTCATGTCGATAAAATAGTGGTAGAGAATGACCGTGCTGTTGGAGTCAGGCTACGAAGTGGTCAAGTGGATTTTGCAGTGAAAATAAGGGTTTATATTTGAAAATACGAAAAATTATGCTAAAAGCACGGATTTTTTCTGCAGTTTATACGAGCAAAGAAGTCTGTTGTGAGCAATGCAACCTTAGATTTATTACCCAAAGAAGCTGTTCCCAGAGAGAGTGCAGAGCAGGTTAAGATGACACCACAGTGCGAATCATTCATGCATCTTCATTTGGGCTTGATGCAGAAGTAAGCAGTTGTAGTAATTTCTCTCGTCAGTTTTCATATCTAGTATGCTATTAGCTAACCTCAGACTACCACTTTAGCTTCTTCTTTTCGAGTTTTAGTGTAAGATCAGAGGGATTCGAAAGGAATGCTAGCTGATCATATTGTTATATGTTGACAAGGTTGCCGGGAAAGACTTGGGAATCCATTACATTGCTATAAATGATTGGGAAAAAGGCGTCGATGCAGATCAGAATGTAGTGTTAATATCATTCCGAGTGTGCTACACGCAGGAACTGAGCCACACCGACTTTGGGAAGGACTCCCGAATACAAGTATCTCAAAAGCTGAACGATCCGAGGTACCAAAATCTATCCAATTGTAATGATCAGAATAGTCATATTGCTAGCAATTGAAACACAGATCCCTATTTTTTGAATGACTTGATCCCGAGGCAGGTAATGTGGAGGGTGGTTTAACGAGCGGTTGGGCCAGTATTTACGAGGGAGAAGTGTGAGGTGAAGATGGTTGGAACTCCATTGACGCATAGATGGTTTCTTCGGCGGAGTCGCAGAACGTTCGGCCGCGGTTGAAGCTGGTAAGAGCTCATTTCCTGGTCATTCAACTCCGATACCTCCGCTTTGTTGCTGTGGAGATTCTACTTTTCCTGGCATTGGAGTTCCCGCAGTTGCTGCTAGTGGTGCCATTGTTGCCGACTCCCTTGTCTCTGTTTCCCAACATTCTCAACTGCTTGGTGCCATAATCTAGTTTCATTTTTTTGTCTTTTTGAACAGGTAAAGTCTTTATTTACAGAATTAAGTGTTTGTGTACTTTTTTCAACAGATATCTTCATCTATGAGACTGGCTTCCACCATTTGTGAAGCTTCTTCTGATTTGAAAGTTCAGAATTTGAAAGGTGATACAGCCAATAAGATAATAATGGAGGACATGAGTTTGTGCAGGAAGAGAGAAGATGAGCATGGAGGAGGACCACCGATGACTAAATGCCCTTGAAAAAAGATACCATCCTCAGACAAGTCTTCCTAAATTGACCTTTCATCACATGAAAGCATGCAGTGCCTTCTAAAGTAAACCATCCCAAATCTAGTGGGCCATCCTCACTGTCTTCTGGTTTTCTTATTATTATTTACAGAGAGGGAGAGGAAGATGATGAGGATGATGCGAGGAAGAAACCGTAGAAAAAGAAGAGAGAGAAGAAAAGGAGAGAGAAAAGGTGTGGGGATTGGGATTCAGATTTGTTGGGCTGAAAAAATGAAAGGTGGGTATTGAAGGAGAGGGCCGACACGCTAAAAAGATGATATCTTGGTAACAGTCATGGATTTTAGGCCTCATCATTCTCTACACCTAATCCTGTCCCTCCACCCCGATCTCATCTTTCCACTTTACCTGTTTTAATTTTGGATCTTTATATGATTTCTAATGTCCATCTTATCTTCTAAATCAACCATCTTTCTGAAATCAAATTACTAGTTCAACAAATACAAGTTGATAGAGACACAGATAATTTGTCTGCGAACTGTAAAGTGAAGGAAGAGATCGAGTTCGTCGTCATTCGAACAAATTTCGGACGACGTTGAGTGAGTTACTGGGCTTCGATCGACTTGAGATCTTGAGTAGGAAAATCAATTTGTCGATTTCAGGGAAGAGAAATGCACTTCTTCCCCTCCGACAACGCTTCGATTAAATCCCATGTAAGTGTTTTTCTTTTCTATGAAAAAAGTAATCTTCTTTTTTCTTCGATTATTATTTTTAGTTGGTGCTGTGTATTTGTGATTTGGATTATACGGAGGATCGTCTTGATTTGTTCTTTGATTCTTTCTGGAAGATCCACACAGTCAAGATTAGTTGGGAATAGTTAGGGTCGAGAGAGGTTTTGGAGTTTTAGATCCGATCCTGTTCTTTGATCTAACTGCCCTTCCACTTTCATTCTCTTTGTAATCAGCCTAAATTTGGTTGTATAAACTAATGGCTTTCATCTTTCCCCCATTTCCAATCATAACTGAAAGCTAACAACTTCTTTCTCTGTGGGTTTTCTGCAAATTGTGTGGCCCCTGGGCTTCCACCGGGTGGCGATCTTTGCAGGATAGGAAGGATGATTGCTGGTTGATCTTGGTAGGAGAGAGATGCTTTTGGGGGGCTTAAAACAAACGAAATAGAGTTCTCTATGTTGGATTCTACCATTAGTTGAAGTGGGGAACCACATGAAATAAGAAGATATGTATAATAAAGAGAAGTGGATGGTCATGAACTTTAAGAATCTGGAAGGAATTCATTGGAGGGGAAGTTTCTTCTGGTTATAGTAGAGATTTATTGAAAACGTCAAAAAGATTTGTTATTCTTGAGTAAATGTTATAAAAAATGCCTAACAATTTCCTTCCTTGCCTTTGCCCAAGTACTTATTAGAAACTTGAAAAATCTACATGATGTACCGAGTTTATGTATAGATCTTTTACCGGCAGTCAAAAGGTTGACCAATTGGGATAATTTCAAGTGGGGAGAGTTGAAGACCATTTCTTTCCATGCTGTGTTAACAATTGAAATTTTTGCTGAGAGGGAAACTTTGATGGAGATGAAGTTGAGAAAGATTGCCTTTTTGCTGGCTCGATTTTCTGATGCTGGAAATGAAAACTCTATCCTGTCATGCAAATTTAGGAGGAACTGTGAAGTGTTTTTCATATGTAGAGATAACACTATGGCGCTGAATTTGGTTGCAAGTAGGGTAGAATTTTTTTTTCTAAGTTGGGTAAAGTGACTTGTGAGACTGTAAGTGATCAAAGCTGTCATGAGGAACTTGCATGTGTCAAATAAAGTCATTACTCTTAAATGTTCACAACTGATTAATTTTTACGGAGTTATAAATAGTTTTCATCTGAAGCTTATTAGCATTACAGAGAAACTATATCTTTTTTGTAAAAGTCTGCTGCATATCATTGCATGTTCTTTTTACTATATCATGTTACTCACTTCTTTGCAACCATGATTATTATTAGGAAGTATTTCAAAAGCACAGAGTAAAGTAAGGTTAGGCAATATTAGCATTTATCCAACGTAAAGGGTACCTGATGGCATCTGCAAGCCTCGGAAATAGAGGAGTGGGAAGTTCCAGGTCTGTTAATGGCTTCAAGGGTTCTTCTAGTTCAGTTGATTGGATTAATAGAGAGATGCTTGACATGAGACTGAGCGACAAAGTGGATAATGACGAGGACAGAGTATGTTGCTAGAATTTTTACCTTCGATGTTACTTTTATTAATTGCTTCAATAAGTTTCTTTCTTTTTGAATTCTTGGCTTTTTGCATCTGGCCTGATGTCAGTCGTGCTTTAGCTGGTGCGTTGGGAGGCTTACACATCAGTGAAAATTGGTTATCGACCATCTTTCTAACTCCAATCATATAAATGTATTCATGCTTTTGCAGGATAGTGAGCCTGACATTGTAGATGGTGTGGGTGCTGAGGCAGGTCATGTCATACGGACAACCATTGGTGGTCGAAATGGTCAACCGAAACGGGTATGAAAGAAACCAAAGTGCCTCATTTTATAATGACTGGTGTTTTTTATATGTGCGACTTGTTTTGCTATTGTCTTTATAGACAATCAGCTATATTGCAGAACATGTGGTTGGAACGGGATCCTTTGGTGTTGTTTTCCAAGTGAGTGTATTTTGTCATTAATATATGTCTACCCTACACTCGAAATATGAGTTCTTATCGTTGATTTTGGCAGGCAAAATGTAGAGAAACAGGAGAAATTGTTGCAATCAAGAAAGTCCTCCAAGACAAGAGATACAAGAATCGGGAATTGCAAATTATGCAAATGGTGGACCATCCCAATGTTGTGGCACTTAAACATTGTTTCTTTTCAACGACCGACAAAGAAGAGTTGTACCTGAATCTTGTTCTTGAATTTGTTCCTGCAACTGTCAATCGAATTGCGAGGAACTATAGTAGGATCAATCAGAGAATGCCCCTCATATATGTTAAACTTTATACCTATCAAGTATGTTATGACATCTCTGAAATCCACAGCTTTGTGGGTTAACACTTCATATGCTGTGCTTGAGTTTGCAGTTTGTTTAAAATGTTTATTTGAATATATGGTGCAGATATGCAGAGCGCTTGCATACATACATAATTGTATCGGTATTTGCCATCGTGATATCAAGCCACAGAACCTGCTTGTGAGATTCTTCTTTTGGTAGATTTCAGTGTTGTTTTTTTTTTATGTGCTTCTTATTCAAGTGATGGCATAATCTTCTATCAATCCTAGAATCATGGGATGAGAATGTTCGGGGCCCAAACTTATAGATCAGGAAAATTAGTTGACTGGATTATTGGCTTGTTGGCTGTAATTATCTTATCTTATGTAAATGTTCTTGATGAGCAAACAGGATCTTGAAGTAGTTGTGGATTTTCTGAATTTTATAAACTATGTTATTTAATTATTGTCATATTTTACGATGGAAATTTAGAATAAGTATTTGAATCCAGGTGAATCCACACACACATCAGCTCAAGATTTGTGATTTCGGGAGTGCAAAAGTGCTCGTAAGTTTTCTTGCAAGCCTTCTATCGTCGATTGGTTTGTGTTTTCACTCAGTTCAAGTTTGTTTGGTCGATCAGGTCAAAGGAGAGCTTAATGTTTCTTACATCTGCTCAAGATATTACCGTGCACCAGAACTCATATTCGGTGCCACTGAGTATACAACTGCAATAGATATATGGTCCACAGGATGCGTGATGGCCGAACTACTTCTCGGACAGGTGTTGTACCGAAGAATACTCAAAAACAAAACAGATATTTAAAATTACTCTGATTGTATGTCTAATGGGTTTGATCGATCTTTTCAGCCTTTGTTTCCTGGTGAAAGTGGGGTTGATCAGCTAGTTGAGATCATTAAGGTGACGAATGTTGATGCACACTGATCGATGCTGCGGAAACACTAACCTAAAACTTTATGAACAGGTTTTGGGGACACCAACCAGAGAGGAGATAAAATGTATGAATCCAAATTATACTGAATTCAAGTTCCCACAGATAAAGCCTCATCCATGGCACAAGGTATTCTTTAGTCGAGGTTTGGGTTTTCTGTTTATAGAGATGTGATCCGGGTTTTTTCTCGAAATAGGTTTTTCAAAAACGTTTGCCCCCTGAAGCAGTCGACCTCGTCTGCCGATTCTTCCAGTATTCTCCGAATTTGCGGTGCACCGCTGTGAGTGTAGTCTCTCTGATTGTGTTTGGATGTTAGATGATGGGTTTTAGTGTAGAAACTAATTCTCTGTATTTGCTGACACTGGCAGTTGGAAGCTTGTATCCATCCTTTCTTCGATGAGTTGAGGGACCCGAGCACCCGGCTTCCAAATGGCCGGCCTCTTCCTCCGCTGTTTAATTTCAAACCTCAGGGTAATGTCTTGCATTTTGAAAACTATTTTCAAAAACTTGATCAAGAGTAGCTTTCTTATTGGTTGAAGAATCTAAAAAAACATGATTGTATGATATGCAGAGTTGGGAGGGTTAGAGGGGGAGGTGGTGAATCAGCTTATCCCGGAGCATGCTCGGAAGCAGAACTTGTTCATGGCTTTGCACGCCTAGTGTAATGGACTAACTCCGTAATTATGTGTACGAGCGAGAGTGATTGTGGGAGTCATGGCGTGTGTTTTTCAAGCAAAATCTACGATAATTATGAACCCAAAACCCTCTCTTTTTGCTTCTGTTTAGGCATTGCATGTGTGATCATATGTGTGGGACCAGATGATTTCTTGGACTCATACAGCTTATTTCTCAGATCCTTTAGAGCATCCGCCGCTGCTGAATCCAGATCGTGCTTCAACAGGTTTCCCGATCGGAACTCAGAGGTCACAAGCCAAACTTTGGGGCATGCATAGTGATTACATGTTCAAAAAAACATGAATTTTCTTGAAAAAGTTGAAACAATTTCGAAACTTTCCACCGTCCGAGTGCCAGTTCTCTTGTATAGAATCATGGGCTACATTCGGTTCCATTTCTTGGAGATCGAGTCTAAACTTTATTTGTTTTTGTTAGATTAGATGACTCGTAATAATTATAGTTTGACTTGGGTTGTTGCGTGGTAACAACCACGACCCGCTCTCATCAATCGTTCTACCAACACTTGGATGCTCACACTTGCTGTTCTGATTTCCCTTTTGCCTCTCCATTCCAAAGATCCTTCCTTTTGCGAGTCTCTCAACTTCTTCTCTCCGATGGAAGCCATGGCTGTCGCAGCTGGAGAGGCGGCCCTGACTGTTGCTGCCGAAGCCCTCTTACGCAAGCTCTCCTCCCAAGACGTTCTAAAGTACGCACGCAGAAACAAGGTGGAATCTGAGGTTAATCGGTGGAAGAAAGAACTTTTCAAAATGAAATACGTCCTGGATAATGCCGAAGAAAGGCAGATGGGTGAAAACCCCATCAAAATTTGGCTCGACGAGCTCGGAGACCTGGCCTATGACGTGGAGGACATCTTGGACGAGTTTTCCACTCAAGTTATGCGCCAGCAAGTCATGGCGGAGGCTGAAGCCTCTCTGAGTAAGGTACGCAAACTCATCTCCACTCGCTTTGCTTGTGTCTATCACATCAAGTTCAATGTCTCCTTGGGGTCAAGAATGGAGAAGATCACTCAGAGGTTCGAAAGTCTCGCAAAGGAAAAAGAGAATTTGAAATTAATAGAGAGTACCCCAAGCAAAAAACTAGGCGTGCCCATGAGGGAATCTACAAGTCTCCCCGAACCTCATGTCTATGGCCGAGAGGCCGATAAGGAAACCTTGATCAGGGAGTTGCTGGGTGGTGATTACAACAGAGAGGGAGTTTCGGTGGTAGCCATCGTGGGTATGGGAGGAATAGGGAAGACGACAATGGCCCAACTTCTCTACCATGATGACATAGTCACCAGAAGCTTTGACATCAAAGCTTGGGTCTGCGTCTCTAATGAATTCGAGGATGTTAAGCTGACCGCGAAAATCATAGAAGGTTTCACCTCAAGCCCTTGCGGTGCCACGGATCTGAACAGGGTTCAAGAGAACCTAAAAGCTGCGGTCCACAGGAAGAAATTTCTCTTGATTCTGGACGACCTGTGGAATGAGAATTACATGCGATGGGAGGCTCTAATTCGACCCCTCGGAGCAGGTGGCTTGGGTAGCAGAGTGTTGATAACCACTCGAAATGAAGATGTTGCAGCCACTTCCGGTGCAGTGGTCGTGTATCGTTTGAAGAAGTTAAGGCCGAAAGAGTGCTTGTCGGTGTTGGCTCGCCATGCATTCGGAGAAAATGATTTCAGCGGACACCCGATGCTGAAGGATTTAGGGGAGGAGATAGCGAAGAAATGCGATGGCCTGCCGTTGGCTGCCAAGGCCATTGGAGGACTACTGCGAGTTAAAAGGCTGCCCGCAGAGTGGTCCAGGATACTGAAGAGTAATATGTGGGAGTTGCCACTAGACAAATGTCTTATTATGCCCGCTCTAAGAGTCAGTTACCATTATCTGCCACCCTTTTTGAAGCGGTGTTTTGCTTATTGTGCTATTTTTCCCAAAGATTATGGATTTGACGAGGATGACTTGATTTTGTGGTGGAAGGCCGAGGGATTCCTTGGGCAATCGACGGACTCAATGGAACTGGGGAACCAGTATTTTCAAGAGTTGGTATCGAGATCGTTTTTCCAACCTTCGACCAACTCTAGATTTGTTATGCACGATCTCATGAATGATCTTGCGACGTGGATCAGTGGAGGGACGTGCCTTCATTTACCCCACGACAAAGAGATCGCCTCTGTTCTAAATCTTGAAAAGCTTCGTCATGTATCATTTGTTAGCCCTCGCCACGGAGATGGAAAGAGATTTGAAAAATTTTCATCATCAAGAGGATTGAGAACGTTTATAGCCTTATTCGGCCATGGTTCTCTTAAAAGCAGCGGTATTTTTTGGAATATGAGATGCTTAAGATTACTTTGCTTGAGTGGTTATAACATTGAGAAACTGCCTGATTCTATTTCTAACCTGACGCTACTGCACCATCTTGATATGTCTTTCACAGAAATACGGCTCTTGCCGGAATCAATCTGTGGCCTTTTGAACTTGCAAGTTTTGAAGTTAAATGGTTGTCACTTTCTTATTCATCTTCCTCGAGAAATAAGGAAGCTCGTTAACTTACAAGTTCTTGACATCAGAGAGACTCGTGATTTGAAGGCGATGCCATCGGGAATTGGTCATCTCACAAAGCTTCAAATCTCGCCAAAATTTATTGTTGGAGAGAACCTTGGATTGAGATTGAAGGAACTACAAAATCTCTCGCTCATACAGGGAGAACTTTCCATCTCGAGATTGGAGCATGTGGTCGATGTTCAAGATGCAGACGATGCATGTTTAAAAGCTAAGGAGGGCCTTGTTTCGCTCAAGTTTCAATGGAGCAAAGATTTACGAGCTGTCCAAGAGGAAAAACAAGAACAAATACTTGACAGGCTCTGCCCTCCCACTAGCGTAAAGAGTCTCAAAATCGAAGGGTACAGTGGAAAATACTTCCCGAGATGGATTGGAGATTGTAATTTCACTAATTTGGAGACTCTTACTCTTTGTGATTGCAGTAGTGCAAGTTCATTGCCACCTTTGGGAGGATTGAGCTCCCTGAAAGCATTAAATATAGGATGTCCAAACTTGAAAAATTTACCCAATGAACTTCTGTCGATTGAATGGTTGAGCATTGATGGCTGCACAAATTTGAAGAACTTACCCGATCAATTCCCTTCGCTTAGAGAATTGAGCATCAAAGAATGTTTAAATTTTACAAATTTACCCGACCAGCTGCTTTCGCTTGAATGGTTGGGTATTGAAGGATGTTCAAATTTGAAAAGCTTGCCCCAGGAGCTTCCTTCACTCAGAGGATTGAACATTAGAGGATGTCCCAATTTGACAAGCTTACCTTACCAACTTCCTTCCCTTAGAGACTTGAGCATGGTAGGATGTTCAAACTTGAAAAATTTAGCCAACCGTCCTCCTTGGCTTGGAGAGATGGGCACTGAAGTATGTCGACAGCGGACAAATTTACCCAACTGGCATTCTTTGCCTAGGTTTACTGTTAGAGGATTGAAAACTTTACCCGACTAGATGTTTTGGCTTGGGTATTAAAAGATGTTCAGTTTGACGCATTTGTTTAATCACTTGTTTCGCTCAGATAAGTGGGTAACTAAATTCCTTTGCTTGCAAAAGGATGTACAAACTCACCCAACAACCTTGGCTTGGATTTCTTGGGAGCCCATCTTTGGAATGGTCGGGGATGGCTGTGGAGAACCATCTTTCATTTCTAGCCCTCCTGCCAAGCTTGCCGGTCTGCGACCCATTTTGTGCTGGCTTGTCCACTTTTGATCTTTTGCAAAAAACTATGATGTCTCTATGAATCTTTATTTGAAAGTAAGTTCGCTAGCATCTGTTCTAGCGAACCGAACCAGTTCATTTCCGGTCTAACAAAACCTGAATATTCAAAGTACATATTGGGTTTGATTTTTGTAGACCCATGTTGGTTGACCTCCGTCTCTACTTTCACTCCCGACTCCTAATTTACTGCAGCGCCACCTCTCTCTCTCTCTCTCTCTCAGCAGCTTGGTTTTCTTCACACCAGAATCCCGACTCTCTTTGTTGTCTCGATTTCGGACTCTCCCTCCAAATCATTTTACTCAGCTTCATCCTATTAATCACTCTGGGAATGACCTGCGCCGCGTTCCATCTAGTAGGATACCGGAACTTTTCCCTACAACCTCGCGATATTGATCGCTTTCTACTCTCAAAACCACCATTGTCGACTCCTCCCTCGGTCGGATGGAACTCCACCTTTTCCAGATCGGTCGCGCCTCCCAAGTTCACTGCTTCCACCAGCTCTTTTTGTCGCTACAAAAGCTTTTCACCGTATCTGCCCGTTTTCAAGTGTCTGGATGACAACATACAAGACTCGCTTTCTGTTGATGCCAGTACGACCTCTGCTCAAGGTAAAACATACTTACGCAAGATGGATGTTTTGGACTATATTCGTGGTTAATTGTTTTCCCCCTCCTTGTTCATTTGCTGGTGTTGGTTTAATTAGCTTGAACTAGTTTTTTTATTTATAAAAACACGCGCTTGAATTTGCACCAAGTTTTAATCAGTAAACAGAGAGTTTAGATAAAAAAAAATTATTCTTTTCTGGTTATTTTTATTAGCAGATCCAATTACTGCCTTGGTAATTGGCGGAGGGGGAAGAGAGCATGCACTGTGCTATGCATTGCAACGGTCTCCTTCCTGCAACGCCGTGTATTGTGCACCTGGTAATGCTGGGATTTCAAGCTCGGCCAATGCCGTATGTATTCCAGATCTCAATATTTGTGACAGTTCAGCTGTGATTTCCTTTTGCCATACACGGGGTGTGGGGCTTGTTGTCGTGGGACCTGAGGCTCCTCTTGTTTTGGGCCTTGCAAATGATCTTGTGAAGGCTGGAATCCCTACTTTTGGTCCCTCAGCTGAGGCTGCTGCTTTGGAAGGTTCCAAGCATTTCATGAAGAGATTGTGCGATAAATATGGAATTCCAACTGCCAAGGTTAGATTTAGTATAACACTGCTCATTGTAGAGTTTCCTTCTTAACCATGTTTATTTATTGCTTCTGTAAGGAAGGAAACTATTTGAGGATTGTGATCTGAAATCCTGATTGATTATGGTTATCATTGAGTAGAATGCCTGTGATGATATCTATTGTATCTTCAGTTCTAGACATCCTTGCTAATAATAAATTAAATGATGCAGTACAAAGCATTTGATGATCCTTTTGCTGCAAAGCAATATATCGAAGAGCAAGGGACGCCAATCGTTGTGAAAGCAGATGGCCTGGCTGCTGGAAAAGGAGTTATTGTTGCAATGACATTGGAGGATGCGTATGATGCTGTAGATTCAATGCTTGTAAAAGGTGATTTTGGTTCGGCTGGTTGTCAAATTATTATTGAGGAATATTTGGAAGGAGAAGAAGCATCGTTCTTTGCTTTAGTGGACGGAGAGAATGCAATACCTCTAGAATCTGCTCAGGATCATAAAAGAGTGGGAGATGGTGATACAGGACCTAACACGGGTGGGATGGGGGCTTACTCGCCCGCTCATATAATGACAAAAGAGCTTCAATCTCTGATCATGGATTCTATCATTTTTCCTACAGTGAAAGGAATGTCAGAAGAAGGGTGTAGATTTGTTGGAGTTTTGTTTGCTGGTCTTATGATTGAGAAAAAGTCAGGCTTGCCTAAGTTAATCGAGTACAACGTGCGTTTTGGAGATCCAGAATGTCAGGTTGGTTTAGATACTCTATGTAGGCAGTGATAAAATTTAGTTGGCATCTACTGCAAAACATCAATAGCTAATTTATCAAATGTAGCTTTTATTGACTTTACTTAATGAAGTTACCGGATTTTGATACAGGTGTTGATGGTTCGATTGGAGTCTGATCTGGCTCAAATACTTCTTGCAGCTTGTAGAGGGAACCTGAGTGGGGTTTCCTTGAACTGGTCCGAGGGATCTGCCATGGTAGTTGTAATGGCAAGTAAAGGATATCCAGGGTCATATGAGAAAGGAACTGTGATTAAAAACCTTGAAGAAGCAGAGAAAGCTGCTCCATCTGTTAAGATATTTCACGCAGGCACTGCTCTCGACTCGAATGGCAACTTTATATCTGCCGGTGGCCGTGTTCTTGGGGTTACTGCCAGGGGAAAACACTTGGAAGAAGCACGAGACAGGGCGTATGAAGCTGTAGAGGAAGTCAGCTGGCCGGGAGGATTCTACCGGAGCGACATTGGTTGGAGAGCTCTTCCTCATAAACATCTTTCTTCAAAGGGTAACTTAAAATGAGGGAAAATGATGGCTGCTTTTCCCCAGACATAATGGTATTTTTTTGTATCTTCTTTAACCATACCATATCCTGTTATGATTTTTCTCTTTAGTTTTCTTCATCTTTGCCTCGAATCTCTGATCGTCGGAGGGAATGTTGCTTGTGATACTTGATTAGGAATAGGGTGCATGATCTGAAACATTTTTGAAGACGGGATTATTTATAATTTGAGATGCGCTTGTATTTTGAGTTCGGTTGAGAAATTATTGTTGTGATTCGATTCCAGTGTGTTTTTCAGAGAATTTCAATGCGAAAGTTTGTCGAATTGTTTGTAGGCAGAATCATGCCTTGTCCAGTAAAGTTTCATCAGTGGACCCATGAACCATCGGGGAACAGCAGGAACTCGGGTCTCGCCGCCAACATACTTGAGATGGCCATTGGGGCCGGGGAAGGATCCTCCCGCCATGGCTGCCTAGGAACTGGACACTGTTCCTCAGATAAGAGGGTGCCTCGTCTTGGATAGGTTCGCTCCCCATTCTCACCCGCTTCGTCGGTGGAAAAACAAACTGAACCATAGTAGTGCTTTCATCCATAGATGAGATTTCTTGAATTTCATTCATAAAATAAAAAAGAAAAAAGAAAATGCAATGCATGGAATTCAAGAACGAGAAAGCAAGAATACATGGAAATGATATTTTTCTTGAATCCATTGCAATTTGGTTTGGCTCTTTCAACTCTTCCTCGTGATTTTTACCATTCTTAAAACAAGCACAGAAACCATTAAAACTTACAGAGAACTCAGCAGAAAAAAGGAATGGATTGCTTCATAAAAGAGATGCAACCCACGAACAAGGCAGAGGAAAAATCTAAAATTTACCGGCTCGAGTGAGAGTTCGTCCATGGTTAAACCGACCGAAAATGAAGAGGGGTGCAAAATGCAAGCACCCCTAAAGTAGAAGGGTAAATTGATATTTACCCTATATATAATATGTATATACAAGTGGTATCTAGCACTCACCTGCATTCTCCTCATCAACAAAACATTGGTTGAAACGGATGTTCCGGTCACGTTGTCAATGCAATACCTTAAAAGCTCCATCTCCTCCCCCGTATACACGTTGACGAGAGCTATTCGTCTTCGTCTTCGTCCTCATCCTCGGGTCTGATTGCAGTGAGTAAAGAAAACTTGACTCTGAGCGAGATCTTCCCCTTCTCCACTACCAGTCTTGCGCCAGACACCACCCAGTACCCTGGAGATTCCTGAGGACCTCTTGTCATCTCCGACGCGTCTACGAATTTGAGAAGCTTTGGGGCGTGAACTGCCACTGGCGGGCCCCCTGGATAGACGGCCGAGTTTATGTTCACATCAGCCGGTCGAGGGGGCGGTCTCTGAACGGTCGAAAAGTGGTGGCTGATTAGAGTTGATATCAGTCCTGACTTGGCCGCTAATCCTGGTGATCCATCCCATTCTGGAACCTTTACAGTTGTAGCTCCTAAAACTGTACAAAATCGGAGGCGTAGAAAAAGAATACTTTTCATCCCGTGATTTAGGACCTGCAATTGGGCCCCGGTTACTATAGAGAGATCTTCGTCGGATTGAACAGGAGCCGTGCAGACATGGGAGAAGTACTTTGACTGAACTCTCTCGTAGAATCTGTGGTCGTACGAGGCTTGCTTGAAGTTTTGTGTTGGATCCTCTTCCAGTGGGAAGGTTTTCGGAAGAGATGACAGATGTTGCACATGGATTGCTAGGCAGTTACTCTTCTTACCTTCTAGATAAAGCCTAAGACCAGTCACTGGACGCTTACCTGCATCAACCTGCGACAAACATTAACTGAAAAAATTGAAAACCAAGTACAGTCTCAATATATGCCTATTAACCTACAACTAGTTCTGGATTTTGATCTTCCCCATTGATGAAAAATTTGGAAACCAAACAGTTACAATATATAGCCGTTAAACTACACCTAGTTTTGATCTTCCCCTTCAACATGCAGAATTTTGATATAATTATGTCAGCAGAAAAAGTAAAGAAGTAGATACAGAAGAAGGTTTACTGGGATTGTGTTGACATAGAGCTTGGGCCCCATTATGCTAAACTGTAAAGAGGACAAACTCTGTTGTCTCCTTTGCGGACCCAGAGGAAGATCACTGAATATTGGTGCCCATTGCCTTGGAAGCTGAAATTCTAAAAATTGCTGGAGCTCTTCAATAGGAGGTTTATCTAGAATAGAAATAAAAATTATTCTTCCCCATACATAATCTTTTCAACTATTGTCAAGTTAATAGAAGGGACGATACAAGAGATTACGCTACTGATAAACCAGAATGTTCTTGTAATTTCACAGTAATATAAATATAAAGATAATAAGTGAATGATCATAAAAAGTTATAAATGTTGTAGAAAATATTAAAAAGTTTCAAGAGATTACGCTACTGATATCCCAATAATGTAGTTTTTTTTTTCTTTCTAAACCAACATAAGAATTTCCCAAATTGATAGAAAAGTAAGAGATGCTGTGTAAATAGTTCTTGGGATTTTGATATTCCTATATATTTTGTAGAGTTTCTACAAATACGGGGAATGGCTTCATTTATATAATCCTGTTTTTGCCAATCACAACAAATGAAGGCATCTGCGTATTAAAAATGAATTTGAATATTATCCTGACTGGAGCAACAAACAGAGAAAAAGCAACGTCCACCTGGCCATAGAAATGTGGCAGACACGTGATAAGAAAAAGTTCACTAAATTGCCATCAAGAAATTGTAATTTAGTTAATGATACAAGTGAACCTCTGACTTTAACCACATACTTTTGGCATTAAATAAAGTGGATGTTGTATTAAATCACAAAAAAAATGTATTTGGCTCATGATACAAAAATAGAAAATTATGTGATATGTATAAAAAAAAGGGTGTAGTCTTGCTCACATCGCAAATAAAGATTTATGGCGTGGCTTAAGAATCCGCATCCAGGAACACCGTTCAGGAGAGAGGTGAGAGGAATAAAGGACATTGATATTGCATCAGGCTCAAGCTGAACAGTTTGCAACCATTCATTATGAGACAGGTTCCTACTGTCGAGTCCACCTCTTCTCTTGCAAATGGTGACAATATCCTGCATTAAAGCAAGTTGAGTGAAATATTATCATAAGAAAGCTCACTCATCGTCTAGTTTTACAGAACCTCAATCCCATCAATAAATCAAATGATTGGACAAACCTCCTTTTGAGAATAAAAAACTGATGGGAACCGTTGCTCCATGATTTCTAACTGAAAAAGAAAGAGAAAACTGAAAAATACGTAAAACAAAAATACAAACCTCGGGGAAAAAACTCACTATGACCCTAAACGAATTCTTGGAAGGAAAATGATATATCATTACAGCTGACAAAAAATAATGAATGCAAAACTATAACCCTCATTAATGACGAAAATAATACATGCTGTTATTTGGATGAAAATCCACAAAGCTCATGTCCAATCATTTAGTTCAGATTCAGAAAAGAAAAATGCTTAAGAATAAAGATAATTCCGGTGACCTCGAGGAGAACCGGCAACTTTGATCATGCCAGAAAATGGTTAATGGAAATGCATATGAGAGTGCACTTTGTTGGATTATACTTTCTTGTCAAATCATCAACAGCGTTGTCCAAAATGTTTTAAAGATCCAACATTTAGAGATATTACTTATTCTCTTTCTGGCCCTAGTATAGGAAAGCAATACTACCATTCTAGGTTTTTTGTGAGCCACCCTTTCTTATTTCTTCTTTTTCCAAGTTTCGTTGCCCTCCAAACAAGTATATCATTATTATCAGAGCAATTTAACTACCATTAATAGAAAAGTAATTTTTCTGAAAAAAGCATGCTGAAGCCACAAATGTTCTGAGTGACAAACAAGTGCCCAACACATCCCTCATTCAGAACAAAGACAATATTTGTTACTTCATTAGCCATTTAATAGAGCTATCTAGGTTGACCAATCTTTCATTTTGGTAGAGCGCTTTGGATTTTACCATTTCATCTCAGATAGATCAAATTTCATTAGAACATAAAAAGATTGCTCAGCCATAGAGAATTTATAATCCAATTCTTCAGCTGAATATGAAATGATGGAAAATCTGCATTCAGTTACTAAACTGCAACAAACAGAAAAAGAGATAATAATTAAGGTGAACAAACCCTGTTGTTGCTGCTATATAGCTCAGAAGTAGTTCCATACTCTCCAGTGCTATCTAAAAACCTCTTGTCTGCAGTTTCTTTCAATCTTTTTTGTACTTCAGAAGGTTGAATTTGAGATGCATGCAGCTGCTTCAAGTATACTACATCTTTGCCTCCCATCTTTAGACCAACAATTACATGGGTACCAAAGGTATCAATAAACCTGAAATCAAAATTATCCAAATTCAGCGAGAGATTACCAGACACTTTGTTTTGATAAGACAATCTATAAGCGCAACCAACAGTGAGATGTTTTTCAATCAGTTCAATTATTAAAGATCATTTAGCAAGTAATAATTCTGAACTTAAACAAAAAACAAGCAAGCATGCTATGCGACTCCCAAGTAGCATAGCATATGTAACCAAAATATTGTTATATTAATCAGATTAAAAATTTTATTTTGATTCAGATATTGAAAGAGGAAATAAATTATTTGTTTCACTAGAGTTCCCTCCAGGCACAAACTATACATGTCAACAAAACATTATTTTCCATCATCCCATAGGATACTATAATTTTTTTTTTCAGTCAGCAAGAAATTAATTCATACAGAGATAAAAAGCAGTGTCAGGAAGAAAACAATGGGTATACACCAGTTTCACCATATTTCTGGAGAAATAATATATAGAGACTGGATATTACTTTGCTAGGGCAGCAGGATCCCAAAATGATGGCACAGCCTTCTTAACATGATCACGGAGCATTGGCTGAGATTTTTCTAGAGCAACTGTGTAGAGTGTGATAAATACCCCATCAAAAGCAAGAGCCTTAGTGTTGGCTGCATCTTTTGGCCAACATCCTGAAAAATCAAACATTGCGTTGAAGAGACCTGAGGGAATTTTACCAGTCATTGATATTTCCTGGTTGAACTGCTCTGACATCTGAGGGAAAGTTAAGGAACAAAGATGTCAAACATCCCCCAAGAAACTGTCATTGATATACCAAATGCTACACAAAATAAAGGTTATAACATGCAAGGTGTCTTCACAAATATTTATGGGTAGTCCATGACGGCATAGCTCCTAAGTAGTAGACTTATAACTGTTTCTCTTTAAAACCTTAAAGCCCACAATCCCCGTAATGGTAAGTAGCATTTTTCACGAAATTCAAAAACCAATCTGCTGATGATTTCCAACAAGCATGGTCTAAAATAATAGTGCAGCAATCCCCAATAACTGTACGGGTGCATATGTGTGAACTAAGACACAACAACAGATCTATGCATATTTGAAAAAGACAAGTGATATGTTGGCGTCTAACTGTTCCTCCATCATAAATTTGGGTATCCTATTTTCGCTGGTCAACTTTACAGTTTTGAAACAACTATTAGGAAAGGAGACTAAATTCAAAACCCATAGTTCGACAGATGGTAAGCTCTTATAATTGAAGTTTCTTCGTTTTCACAGTAAAAGCTCCACATTGTAGCTCATGTAGCACAGTAGCTGGCAAGTATTTCCAAATTGAAAACATGTGAACCCGCTATTAATTTGTTACAAATGCATGTCTGCACATTTTGGTGGGAGTATAATTACAAAATCAGAAGGTTAGTAGATTTGTGTGATAAAATTCCGTCACTAGTCAATAGACTGAGCACCCATGAGCTAGGATTACTTGTATTTTATGATACTGCTAAGAATGCAACATTGCCATGGAAAATTGAAGTCTGGAAAAATATGAGTATTACCTGCTGAAACGAGAGAACATCAGACCTGAACCTTGTGCGTTCCCCTTTGTCACACTTGATAGATTTTGACACATTTGGAACTGAAATTCCACCAGGAAGAACAATATTGTGAAGTTCATCTTCATCGATGTCAATCAACCGAGAATTATGCAAGTCCCCTTTGCAGAACTTCAGTCTTACGTCCTTGGTAATATCATATCCAAGGCCGATGGAATTAATGGCTATCTCAGCTGGCTTCCGAGAGGTTGACTTGAGCGCCATACCTTAGCACATTGCTGTTATTCACAAGGAAAAGTAAGCTTCTTATTCTACAAAGTACTTACACAAACAAGCGTAACAAAGTTAATAACTGCATTTCAACACGTCCTTGAAGGAAAATGACGAATCCAAAAACTCCAAACATAGTAATCGTGAAAATCTGCCTTCACTCCGTCATTGTAACTAACTTATCGGCAAAGGAATAGCCATAAACTTCCGGATCTAAATCCAAAAAATATCAAATATTGTTTATAAATCAAGGCACTGAGGAGAGGTGGATAAGCTAGTGAAATAAGCTAGAGTTGAGGAATAGAGAAGGCAAAGACTACATACACGTATGAAGCACAGGTGCCAACACAAGTTCAAGTACCGATCCAAGACAAAGTAGTAAAGTAAGCCGAAAATCAGACGAAATGCGCGTAAATCGAGCTGAAACCAAATCGCAAGGAAGATAAGTAGGAGATTAGGAAGATCGGGAGGCAGAGTTGGCATCCATTGCTGAAAGGTGTGAAGGATTGAGAGTGATGGTTTTCGGGAGAACGTCCGAGAAGGAGTAGGCCTGACCTGCCTGACCTTCGGCGATGAGAAGGGAACGCTAGACGAGATAAATAAATTTAAATTAATTACTTACTTTTATTTTTTCTCCCAAAAATATAATTATTTATAAGCATTAGCAATTAAATTTTCAATTTAAATTATAAGTTTGAATATTTATCAATGTACACGTTAGATGTGTCTTTCAACAAATATCATAAATTTGATTCTACCCATTCATATCTCAAAGTATTACTTTTTTCGATTAACACTTTAATTTTGAAATATTATTAAAGTAGGAGATTAAGGTGTCAATTAAAAATGTAATCATATTTTGAAATATTAATTGATAAAATTAAAATTTAAGGTTGCATTAAAAAAATACTTTAACGTCGCAGTCTTGATTGATACAATTAAAAGTTTAGAGCGATACTTGAAAAATATCTCTAACTTCATAGTGTCTATTGATAATTGTCTGACAATTTTTAATGTCTGCATATCTTCTACGTTGTAAGATTTATAAAAACTGTTAATGATTGAGTTGTTGAGAGTTGAGATCGAAATGGATCATCATGATGATGATCTGTGTTCCCTCCAATGGTGCCCAACAATTAGAGGACCTTAAAGATTCAAGGTGGAGAAAGTGGAAAAGATGAAAAAGAGAAAAATAAAAGAAAGTATGAATGTGCGGAGTATCATCTCTCAAAAGTGCGAGTAGTTAGAGAAGTTTTTTCGATTTTTGTAGGTTTTCTCAACTATAATGTAAAGGAGTGCGAGTTGTGGTTTCAAACGGGTTGTTCTCAGATGTTTAAATTATCTCTGAATGTGCAGAGTATCTCGATGTTTTCCTGCATGTATGAGTAGCTAGAAATATCATTTTGACTTCCTAAGGATCTCAAACTTATAATATAAAATATATGATTAATGAAATTATCAAACGAAATGAAAATATTTGACAAAAAACATGAAATGTATATGCTTGTTTAATTTGATGTTTAGGGTGCTTATTGTTATACTTATATATAAACTTTATGATGTATGGATGAACGGGACGATATATAATAATTGAATAAAAAAATAACAAAACATGATTCACATGAAAAATTGGAGGCGATGTGCGAATAGTGACAGATAAAATGCTATAATTATTTAAAGTATTTTTAAGATTTGAATATTACGTTTTAAATAAGTTTCAAGTTTATATTTTCGAATAAAGGATTTTTGTTATAAAAGATTATTTTATGCTATTAAATATTTGATGAAAATAAAAAGTTCGAATGCACTAACGATCATATATCTCAATCAAGGTTTAGTTTGCGGGTCGTCATAGTACTAACACACCGAAATCAATTATAGTTTTGCGTCTATGTTTAATCGATTCAGCACTTCCGTTTTTATCGATTTAAATTAGTCATATGTCTCAACGAGATTAATACACTCTTAACCAAGGACCATCAAAGGGAGGATGTACATAATATGAGATTGGGCGTTTTGAAAAGTTATATATCGGAGTAAAACCTCTCACACTTGATCAAATGAACAACTGAGCTTACTACCGAAATATTGATGATCGAAAGCGGACTACCTATACTATGAAGCTTCATTGTTCTCTGAGATTGACTTTGGGCCTTTCCTGCGCAGCTTAAGTGGAGGTGTAGAAGACCCCCTTCGGGGGGGGCCCAAGCCATCAGTGAGATACTAGTGAGATACTACGCTGGAAGAATTAGAATTCTAACATTGTGTCCGGACCTACTCGTTGGTGTTTATGCAAATTGAATGCTCATAAATATCGTATTTTAGTCCCTAATAAACGAAGATCCATTACAAATTAAAAGCTACTACTAGAGAATCGTTCCATTCACTCTTAATTAGGATATTATTATATTTTATTGATTTAATTAAAGAATTACACTAAAGCACTCCAACTAAATGCTTCATATAAAAACTTGAAGCTTTTTGAAGAAGCTGGACGCAGGAAGGATTGATGCTGGAGAATGTTACCGGCGGCGATGAAAGCGGGGGTGGTCGTCCATGGCAAGCATTAGGGGCTGTATTCCTAGGTCACTACGTTCTTTCCTCTTGCCGACGCAGCCCCTCCATCTCCTGCTGGACGATTTGAAACAGAGTTCCCGAGCAGTGGAGAATTCGAGAAAATCTAACCGGGCTAATAATAATTACCGTGTTAGTAAGAAGTTTCAAGGTATTGATTGCAGGTCAGCTTACAGGGTTTTATTTTATAATTTCCATATTGATCATTTGGTATGGTGAGCGCATTGTGTATCTAGGGCTGGAAGGAAGAAGTTTTCGGCGTTGATTATTTGCCTATCCATTCCCTTTGTGCCGAGAGGCGGCGCGTCGACAATAATCAATGACGGATAAGCCCAAACACGCACTACAACTCTCCTCCGACTCAAGGCCTTCCAAGTTTCCCAAAACTACCCAACCAAATCTCAGCCACGACGAAGAGGACCAAAACCAACTTCTTGAAGGAAGTATGTTACAGAATCCCAGATTGCAACGCTACTTGGTTGCCATTGAGTATATAGGGACACGTTTCAGCGGTTCGCAGAAGCAGTCCACTGTTCGTACGGTCTCTGGGGCTCTCGAGGTTCTTTCTTAAACTATTTTTTTCCTAGCATTTATGCTCTAGCATTTATGCTAGTAAATAATATTGTCAATATTTCCAAAGGATTTGATTCAAGAGCATATCCGCACTAAGTTTTGAATTCTTGGATTCCATCTCACGGGAGTGATTGCATCATTCTAAGTGCTGATGTGTTCTCTGGTTTGATTGTTGATTGGATTCCAGGATGCTTTTCAGAAATTTATTGGACAACCTGTTTCAGTTTTTTGCTCAAGCCGAACTGTGAGTTCATTTCTACTTCTTGCTACCTAACTTCGGCTAAAAGCATGATATGTGCAAGTCCTTGCTAACGTAACAGAGAACAATGATTGGGCAATTGCTTTTTTATTTTTATTTTGAGTTAGCAATATCCGAATTCACGATTATTGTTTCTTGTTATGACCGCATAGGATCTTGGTATCTTGACGTTGTACTCGAATTCTGGTTCCCCATCATCCATTATCATCCATAGCTTTGATTTTAATTTCTGCCTTCTTGGTGCTGTAGGATGCTGGAGTTCATGCAGTGTCAAATGTTTTCCATGTAGATGTTGAGCGCATAAGCAAAAGGAAGCCCGGTGAAGTGGTAAGAAATGGATATGAAAATGATGATAAAGATGCTGAAGAATTATCAGTTCACATAACTTAACTGGTCCAAATTTGGTTGTGGGTGTGTTCAAACACAATAAATAAGGTTTCATGTAGTCAACAACTGCTGTAAAATCATGGGATTATGGACAAACTTCGTTCTTGATTTACAATAATTGCAATAATAGTTTTCTTATGTTTAAATTGTAGAAAAATTACCACAAGATGTGAATGATTATGTATTCTTTTGTCCATTAAGTGCAGTTACCTCCTCACGAACCTGCAGTGGTCAGAAGAGCCGTAAATCATTTTTTGCAGGTTTTCTTTCTCTTGTTTATTGAAATCTTCTTAAATTTTATGTAAATGTCTGAGCTTCAACCAAATCAAAATTTCTTTCATGTAATAGAATTGGTACTGAAGGGATACCTACCGTAGAAGATGATGTGATAGGTATCTAAACACAAATTACATAAAAACAACAATTTCTCTATCAGAGAAGTTCCAAACAAACAGTTTTTTAAATATTTCTTACCACTCTCCTTAGTATACCCTCATCAGCTCAGAACTACCATAAAAAACTGTTAATACAAGTACAAGCCAATAAAAATACTTGAAATTTGGCAACTCAATGTCAGATACAGCTTCCTGGGATTGCAATGCAGCTTTTAAAGTTATCCCATCACTGTAGTGCTTAAACCCTTATAAGGCTGAAATGCCAGCACTGCGACAATTGCCTGGCTCACTGTTTTCCCTTACATTTGATTCGTTCTTTCTTTTTGCATAAGTCTTTGGAGGCCACTGGTGCTGATCCATAAATATTTTTTAATATCTTGATGAACAGTTGCCATACTGGATTGAAATACCTTTTCAATTTGAATTTCAGAAAAATGAAGGTGATTTGTCAGTTATCGATGTTCAATGTGTGCCTGGTGATTTTCATGCAAGATATAAAGCTCAAGAGCGCACGTAGGTATTTTTCATTTTAATTGTGTGCAGTATAATTGAAGCCGTGGATGTAATGACTATAGATGCAGTGGATGAATTTTGTTACATTTTAAGTTAGTTAGGCAAGTACCAAAAACTTTTCATTATGCTCGATTAGGTGTGGAACTTTTGATGAAATGTTATCCAATGGTATTATGCTATTCAAAAAGGTTTCTATACTGGTGTTTTTAGCCTTCCACTTTGGTTTGGCAATAAAAAAACATTATTGTTAGGATTTCTTTGACATTTTCTTTATCGGTATAGTTTCTTTAGCTCAATTTGGCAAAATATTAATCAAGTTGTGGAAACTTTCAGTTACTTCTATCGGCTACTCTCGGGACCAGAACCTTTGTCTACCTTCGAGAAAGATCGAGTATGGCATGTTATCGAGCCGCTAGATATTAAGTCCATGCAGGTAAATAATTACTTTACGTACTTGAAGTGTATTTTATCAGTTATTGTTTACCTTCATGTTATTTATCCCAATGAATACATGTAAATACATGCCGGGAAGTTCTCAGGAACCTATTCTAGATTTTATCATTGAGCCAATTAAGCAAATTAATTGAAGCAATTTTTATAAGCAGGAAGCATGCGAAGTACTCGTTGGACATCATGATTTTAGTTCATTTCGTGCAGCTGGTTGTCAGGTAAGTCGTGGACGTCCTTTTCCATTTTCCACTGAATTTGGTTTGGTTAGGCTTGAAAGCCATTAATCAAATGATCTATCATTGAATATTATCTATTATTTTCAAAATCCAAATGCTTGAATATACAAGTATGGTAGACCTGTATTTTCAACTAGAATTCATTCTTCAAGTTTAATTGCTGCTAATCCGATTATGTAAATCACGCTTCAGGTTTGCATGTAAATCTGTAGAACTTTAGAAATGCTTCAGCTTGAATTTTTCAAAGTGCTTGGTATAAAGTTGGTATACTGGATTCCTATAGAAATCAATACATTATCTGCAGGCCAAATCTCCAATCAGAACTTTGAATGAACTTCATGTTTGTGAGGTAGTCTCAGCCCCATACTTCCCATCAATGGAAGAGAGAAAACAAACCAGTTTAAAGTTAAACAAGGAAAATCTACGTGAAGGCGTGGAGACTTGTGAGATTGGATTTGGTGCAAGGAGAAAATATAGAAGTTATGTAGTAACTGCACGTGCTCCTTCTTTTCTTTACCACCAGGTTGGTTTATCACTCTGGTATTGGTACACTCATGAATTACGAAGGACATTGCTCTCCCAATCTCTGCTCCACATTCTCGCTTTGTTATAATTCAGAGCTCCTTTACATTTCTTTAACCTACAAGTTGGTAGCAGTAGGTGTCAATATTTTAGCTGAATCCTCGTTCTGTGGCGCTCCTCTTGGCTGTTTATGGACCAGTTTTGAAGTTCAATTTCTTGTCAGGTACGACTACTCGTTGGGGTCCTGAAAGCTGTTGGCACTGGAGATCTACTGGTCTCTGATGGTATGTGAATCCTTTTTTCTAGACTTGATCACCCTGCATTTGTCTTTCCAACCACGGAATGATTTTATTTGTTTTGAAAAATGGTATCCAGTGCAAAGAATTCTAGACGCAAGGGACGTGGGTGCAGCCAGTGCCATGGCCCCGGCATGCGGCCTCTACCTGGGGCATGTCCAGTACGATCTCCCGCCGAGAGAATGACATCCATAACGCTACAGCTTTACCAGAGGTTAGATCTGCAAGTTTGGAGCAGTGGAAGGCCATGTTTCTCGTGTCTGCTGCAGGATTAGAACTGAATGCTTGTTGACTTTTCCTATTAAGGGATGTGTTTCGAGGGAGGTTGACTTTTTTGTTACAAACAGAGTCGTTCGTTGGTCAGAAAAGAGTAACCAAAATGTATTGTCCAAGAAATTGGAGTTGAATTCTGGGTTTTGACCGAGCCCTTGGGTTGAGACGACAACGGAGTGAATGATTCTTGGTTTTTAAGGTTCGTGTGAAATTGAACGTGTCAGATCATTCACGTTACACAAAACGCCATGGAAACGTCTCTGCAACTTCCTTGCGGGACACCATTGTAGACCCACCGTCTTCGTTTCTTGTTTTCTCTCTCTATATATATCTACCTGTATCTTCAATCATGTCCTCTCTCCTCCACAGAAATACCTCCATTGTTTGAACCAATCGTCTTCCTGATCAGAAAAATCGTTTCTTTGATTACAGAAAATGTCTTCCAATCTCGTCCAGAGGTCTACCACCTCCAAGCAGGCATCAACGTCTGCTGCTTCCGCCGCCGCCGCCGCCGTCCCGGCTCCGGCCGCCGTCGTTCCCGTGCAGGTGCCGTCTTCGTCGTTCCAGCAGCGTGCGATGATCGGAACTGCCAACCTGGCAAACCTTCTCCCGACGGGAACTCTGCTGGCGTTTCAGATGCTGATGCCCATTTTCACCAACAACGGCCGCTGCGATGCTGCCACCCATTTCTTGACGACGGTGCTTCTCTTCGTGCTCGCCGTTTCTTGCTTTTTGGCTTGCTTGACCGACAGCGTCAAGGCCTCCGACGGCAGAGTCTTCCACGGCCTCGCCACCTTCAAAGGCCTCTGGCTGTTCCAGTACCCTGAAGACGCCTCTGTTCTTCCGGATCTGACCAAGTACAAGCTGCGAGTGATTGATTGGATCCACGCTACCCTGACTGTTCTTGTTTTCGGATCGGTTGCCCTGCGAGACAAGAACTTCTTGACGTGCTTCTACCCGATGCCCGACCAGCAAGTTCAGGAAGTTCTCGATATTGTTCCTGTCGGAATCGGGCTACTCTGCAGCTTGTTGTTTGTTGTTTTTCCCACCACCAGGCATGGAATCGGGTACCCTGTTTCCTAGACTTGGGAACACAAAATGTCTGTAGATTCTCTGTCTTCTTAATTCCATTGTATAACGAAGAACACTGCATGATTCTGCAGTTCTTCTGAATTACAGCCGACCCCCTTGTCATTGTTTGATTGCTTGTAATTGTCGTCTTTTCGATCAAGAAACACAGTTATGAGATAAAAAGACTTGCTTCTTCGAGGGCCCGAGAGAGACTGGTGGGTTTGAAATAAGGATGCTCTGATTTTTTTTCTCCCCAGGAGGCGTGGAGGATGACTCCACCGTGAATGGGCGTCGTTAAGAAAGTAAAATTGAATGACTTTGGATTAAACTAATCACTGTGTTTCGATTCAAACACGTTTCTAAGGTGAGTGAAGTCTTGGCAACAAAAATTGACAGGCTGTGTTGCGATGAAGACCACGATTTCAGCGTCTGCGTATGCATGCGTATTGGAAAATCTCATGTCGATTTTGATTTTGTGGATGAAAAAGAAAAAAGTTTGATTTTGTATTTTCTTGATTTCTGTTTGAAGCTGGTGGGTCGGTCGAATCCAGCGGCCCATTCTCTGGCAGAGTCTGTTTCCTTGGAACACTCCTTCGCGTTCCCCTCCCATGGCCGTCTTTTCCATCTCCAAGCTTCGCCCTCCTTCGCATTCGTCGACGCGACCCTTTCCTGGATTTCGCAGTTCAGAGGCAAAATGACCTGAAGCAAGCCATTTCCCTTTCGTCTGCCTCTTTGCTCAAGCCTCGACTCAATCTTTCCACTTCTACCGCCAAGTTCTGCCGCAATTATTCCCCTCTTTTCTCAATTTTCCTGCCTCAGCCGGCCTCTTTTCTCTGAATCTTCTTGCTGATCATCCTGAATATTTCCAGGTTGGTCTATGAAAGGCGGGCTTGGAGGCGAGGATAGGCTGGCATTGGAGCTTGTTTAGACACGAGGCTCGCGAACCTCTCTTTTAAGGTATCAGTTTCAGTAGTTTAGAATATTAGGGAATAAAATGCTAACAAATTATAAATAGATAATAAATAAATAAATGAGGTCAGGCCGCGACGGGATCTGCGTCCACAGGCAGAGCTCTTTCTGGACCCTCAGTCGCTGCCCCGCCCCCACACGCTTATTCTTCCCCTCCTTCTCCACCCTCAGATCTACTCCCTCCCATGGTGCTACTTCTCTGATCCTTCCCCTTCCCTCCCAGCTAGGGCTTCCCCCGACATGGCCTCCTCCTCTCACTCTCCCAGCTGGCGGGAGGGCATGTCTTCCGATAACATCAAGGGCTTGGTCCTCGCGCTTTCCTCCAGCTTCTTCATCGGCGCCAGCTTCATCGTCAAAAAGAAGGGTTTGAAGAGGGCCGGCGCCTCCGGCGTCAGGGCAGGTCCTTTTCATTTCCTGATCACTTCAAAGCCCTACTTCTTCTCTATTTTAAGTTTTATCCTTTTTTACATTCCATGTCTGGCTGGCTGCTCGGTCTTTTAATTTAACGATTCCATTTATGGATTTTGCCTCAAACTCCCGGCGATGGGAGATGGCTTTTTGTTGTAAATAAGATTGATAATTTTTCTTCAGGTTTGCGATTTTGCCTAATTGAAGCGCAAGCTATAAATAGGGCTCTGTTCTCAATAGGATTAGACTACTTTAGTTCGAATGAGACTCTGGTAGTCTTTAATTCACTTTGTTTGATCAAATTATGAAGATTTCAACAGCGAGCCTAAGCTGTTCGAATGAAACCAATGTAAATTAAGATCGATGTCATGGGTGCAGACTTTTCTGGCATTCATGAACAGTTTTTGCTTCCAACTATTGCAGTCATATTTTCTGTTAAGATGCCATGGAACTAATGATTCCAGAGCTACATATTGCTCTACCATCTCTTTGCCACCATGAGCTAAACAATGATAAGAATTGATGGATAAATTACTTCTATCACCACTGCTCGTAATTGAATGAATTTCAAGTGACAAAATGCATCCACTTAAGCGGTTTCTTCAATAGGACATTATTCCTAGACAAGAAAAAAATAAGAATCTCTTTTTATTTTTTACTTACCATTGATTTAGGCGCTAATTATTTTTTATATTGATCTAGGTCCATTAACTCTCTATTCTTATTATATAGAATATTTATCTGAATAAATTCATCATGATTTGTGATTTCTTTCGCAGGGGTTGGAGGTTATTCATACTTATATGAGCCTCTTTGGTGGGTGGGCATGATTACAAGTGAGTTATGTATTGTCATTTTATACTTCTTACATTCTTATGACATAAATAAAATTTCTGATGAATGTCTATAACAAGTCAATTTTTATTTCTAGTATATAAGTATTTTCACAGTATTAAATAATTCAATCAACTCAGCTATTTCATAAATTTTAAGAGATATAAAACTTGGTGGCTTTGCTCAATCTTCTCATTTTGTGAGGTTGCCGTGAGCATTGGTTGTTAGGTTGTTTGAAAAATAAATAGTTCATGCATGGAAAGAAAATTGAGCTTAAATCTTCCTAAGTTGTTCATGTATGTCTGTGTACTAGAAGTGTGCTTCTAGTCAATTCAGTGTAAAGTAACTGTTCCAACCTTTGGGTGGTTCTGCAATCACACCATGAACAATTGATACCTCCGTTTAATTCAGTGTGAAGTTAGTTTTAGCTTTTTAGTCTCATTTCCTTGAGTGCTGCGTCGGGGTGGTGGTTAATTTATACTATATCTAAACAGCGTTATTGAAGAGGTTATTTAAGGACAGAATTTGTGACAATTGAAAAAGCTTGAAAAAAAAGACAAGATAAGTCTAGCAATTATGTCTTGAAACCCACAGTATTTAAAGTGCTTGGATGACAATATTTTGTTATGGGTTCCACTGGTCCCACAAGTAGGCTTTTGGTTTCTTCTTGTTGGAACAATTATTATTATTTTGTTTCAATCTCTCATTCACGATGTTCAATATCAACTCTCATGTGGAAAACTAGAAGAGTGATTGTGACTAATACTATTGAAAGTTGAGGTAGCCGTGGACTCCAGTTTCTTTTTTTATGATTTTTGGTTGATATTCCAACATGTAACCTTTTGATTAATATTATAGGTGAAGTTCTTAAACTCTTGGAATAATTTTAATGATGCTACACGGTATTCAATGTGTATGCTTAACATGGTCAGAAAAGATAGGCTCATGACTGGCCTATAGCATTGCAACTCCCAAACTTGAGAACACTTTGAATTGATAGTAATTTTGCTATTTTGTCGTAATACTCGATGTTTAGAAGGGAAGCATATGTTCAAAGCGGAATCTTATCAAAACTAATTTAGATAGGCTGCTTCTTCATGTATATACGTAGGAAAAATGGAAGTTCTACACTAATTTAATGGCAAGAGAATAAGCGATAGAAATTATATTATAATGGAAATCTTTTTGCTCTTTAAAGTCACACTACTAAGGTTTTTGAAGGATTCATAAAGGAAGGTAATATGGTGGCTGAATTTGGATGATCTTCTTTACTTCATTTAGCTGTTTCCTCTTACTTTTCGCGTTCCTCTGTTTATTATGTTGTGGCTTACTTGTAAAAAGTTGGTAGCAGTATAGCAAGTTCACTTGGTTGGCATTGTATCTTGAATGAATGATAACTCATTTGGTCCTTCTTTCCGAATTAGATTTTTTTACCTTTATTATCTGTGGGCGGTGTGGCTACTTTAAGGATGGAAGACCCAGAAAATGTATATTTCTAGAGAATAGAAAATTGCGACCTAATGCCTTCTTCACACTATGCATTTCCATATTACTACGGCTGATGAAAGTTTGTTGCCAACAGTGGTTCAACACAGAACTTAATATGATTTCGAGAGACGTAGATTCTGAGGGGTTCACTTTTCTTTTCTCTTGACAGTGATTGTTGGGGAAATCGCTAATTTTGCAGCTTATGCATTTGCACCTGCCATACTGGTCACCCCTCTTGGTGCACTCAGCATAATCATTAGGTAAGATTGAAGTGGACCTTAAACTGAGTACAGTTTATGAAATTTGATTTTACTGTCATGTTGTGTTGCAGTGCTGCTCTGGCTCATATTATTTTAAGGGAGAGGCTTCATATATTTGGAATTCTTGGCTGTATTCTTTGTGTTGTGGGCTCTACAACAATTGTTCTCCATGCACCACAAGAGCGTGAAATTGAATCTGTTACTGAAGTATGGCAATTGGCTATGGATCCAGGTAAATTGATCGTGCTCATGCGGTATTATCTTTTCAAGTTTGTAATTTTTGTCTCTTTTTTTTTTTTCGTTTCATGCACAAACCTTAAAAAAGTCTGTTCTTCATTTTATTTTTCTTTGAAATTTATAGTGCTCACCATCTTTTCATTTTCCCCAGCGTTTCTTCTATATGCTGTGTTGGTTGTAGCAGCAGCAGTCATACTTATTGTTCATTTTATACCTCAATATGGCCAGACACACATTATGGTTTACATCGGAGTTTGTTCTCTTGTTGGTTCACTATCGGTATGTCTCGACACCTAATTTTTTTCTTGTGTTTGTTCGTCCTCATTTAAAAGTTCTGCCTAAAAATATGTTCAGGTCATGAGTGTTAAAGCGCTTGGAATCGCTTTGAAGTTAACGATGTCCGGCATGAATCAACTTATTTATCCCCAAACTTGGATTTTCACATTAGTTGTCTTTACTTGTGTGCTTACTCAAATGAATTACTTAAACAAGGTAATACTCTACTTTTATTAGGTCATTGGACATTGGCATGATTGTACATATCCTTTGACTTTTTAATAAATCAATTTTGCCAATATGATAAGATGTGAATAATACAGTTCTTAAGAGATTTTTCTTATTTATTGGCGGTCATCATTTTAATTGGTTATCTACAGGCGCTAGATACATTCAACACAGCTGTTGTATCACCAATTTACTATGTCATGTTCACGTCACTTACCATTTTGGCCAGTGTTATCATGTTCAAGGTATTTCTTTTCTGGCCTACGTTATCATACAATTTCTTCAGCTTCTTAGTGCTAGAGGAAAGAGCTTTTGTTTCAATTATACATGTCAATAAATTTTCTGTAGAGGATTTGAACTTTTAGTAGGCGTTACTCAGCTTGCACTTGAGCTTTGGATTTTTTTTTTTCATCCTGAAGTAAGATTCAAAATACCCAATTTACTACAAAAGTAGAAAGATGACACATGTTATCTTTAAATCAACTGATATGCTCATTACTCGTTACTTGGTTTAAATGATAGTAATGAAGTCTATCTAGTGATGTTATAGTCATTATTGGTTCAATTAATGAATTAGTGACCTCTTTCAATTAATTGTAGTTGGGACTTTAAGACGTAACATTAGTGAGTGACCAAACAATGTTGAAATTTGTGTTGCCTCTTTCAGGATTGGGATAGACAGAGCCCGACTCAAGTCGTGACGGAAATGTGTGGGTTTGTGACAATCCTTTCGGGAACTTTTCTTCTTCACAAAACGAAGGATATGGCTGATGGTATGATTTCCATGATTTCTTTTGAGATCTTTTATTTAGTTCTCAGAAAGGTCCTCTTTTACCTTGGCGTGTGCGGGGGGTTCAATTATTGGACTCGGATAAAACTTGCACACCTTAATCCATGCCCTCTTTATTTTATAACTTATGGACACATTGAATTTGATGATGCATAGTCAAACACCGAAGAGACAAAATTAAAGATGCAAAAAAAGGACCTGGTGCAATTGTTGATGAGTATATTTCTGTTGACTTCATGCAGGCTCGGCATCGGCCATTCGACTTCCCAAGCACATGGAAGAGGACGGATTTAGTGGGGGAGAAGGGATACCTCTAAGGAGGCAGGAGTCGATAAGGGCCCCATGAATGAATCTTCGCATAAGCACTCTTTCCGATCCCTCAGCCTCGATTCCATTGGGAGGTTTTCACTGACATCAACTTATGCTGCATGAGTTATTCCTTCCAAACCCTCCTTTCTCTTTGCTCTTTTGCGGTAAAAGTAGGAAAAAAAGGGTGAAATTTTTTCCAATTTTCCTTTCTTTTTTCCATTATATTGGTGGGGCTCTGACTCGGGATCAGATTTCTGCCCCCTAATGCATCACGGATGCCGATGCTGTCCGATGTAATTTTACACACGATGGTAATACATAGTGTATGTAGTTTCATTTACTGATTTTTGGTTCTCTTGCTACATAGATTTGTTCGCTAAACTCTTACCACAGTCAAAAAGAAGCTAGTAGTAGTGGGATAAATTATTGACACATTCCCATAATTATTTATTACCGCGGACTAAGAAAGGGAGCGTAGAATTATTGTTGTGGGAATTTGGTCAAGGTATGAAAGAGCATCACAATGTGGTTGAAGATGTCTATTTTTTGTTACTCTTTTGCTCCGGCTCACAAAAGAGCGGTCGTGCGTGAAAACGCAACACAGTTTCTCCCTCCAAACTACTATCCGTCGAGATCGAGTTGCAAAAGATAGATGTATCACATTCGACTGCTTTCCAATTTCTACATTGTACCTCTGGTATAAGATCTCAATAATGATCGAATCAATTCTTCTACTGTTACAAATGTCTTTCAAATGGGATCAGCTCTGGAGTGCTCAAAATTCTGTAAAATAAAAAAGCAAGAGAAGAACAAAAGGGTGTAACATCAAACCAGTTATTGAGCATGGTACAGGTGTAATTTACTAAGTAAACACATCAAACCAGTTTTAGAGCATGTACAAATTGTTTTCCATGTTGCTGAATTTGCAGGACAGGGTGAGTTTAGGAACCGAGAAGCTTCTTCCATCTCGCATATCCTAAAATAAGCAGGAATATTAAGACGCAAAATGTGGTCATACCTCCCACAGCGTACGAAAATATGCCATCGATGTCATAGAGGGTACAGTGGATGTTCATTCCAAACAGTCCAGATATCCAAGTTTCCATTGCTATGGCAAATGATGCGATGGTCAGTATCAACTGAAGCTGAATGAGCTCATTTCTCTGGTTGTCCAGCTGAATGTTCACATAGTCCTCTGTGTCATCTATGTACTCCCGTACCGAAAGTATCTTGTTTCGAGTTCCATCCAACTGCATAAAATATGCCTCCAGCAACATCTCCAGATCTTCCACGTCATTATCTTCCAAATGGTTGCTCGTTGCGAAACTCCCGCTCCGTGTAGAATTAAGTCGATGAAGATGGGAGGAAGGAGCAGATAAACTATTTGAGGCTACACCGCCCAACAAAGCCACAGATTGTTGATTCTGCATCCACTTCCTTGTTAAATATAAATGTGCCATGTCTTCATTGTCATCCAATAGATGTTCGATTTCATCCCTCACCTATAAATCATGCACGTGAGATCACTAAATCAAATAAATACAAAAATGAAGGAGAGTCATCCTTGTGTAAATTGACAAGAACTAGACATTTTTTTACTTGGCATGTATTCACCCGATCCAGCCACCTTATCAGAACGAGAAAGTCTTACCGACAAACGGCAAAACAAATTAAATAAATCAAAAGTAGTGAGAAAGCATGTGTACAAAAGCAACTGTAGGAAAAAAGGAATCAAAGGATGAATTCACTGTCAAAACTCAATTTCTCTAATTTAGTTTTCATGGGCATACTTAGACTTTTTGCAATCTGTCATGAAAAAATGACAAAAAAAATGACATGACGCAACTGTCTATCTGTAAAAGATAGCTACATTTTCATAAAATTAAGATTAAAATCAAACGACAACCAATCTACGAACCAGTTCAGTCTTCATATAACACTGCCATGTGAAGAACTATTCCATTTAATTTTACACAACAGCAATAATTAATCCAACACACCTTTTGCACGCGTGCAAGTAGACGAGTAAGATTGCTTTTCAAACTTCTCACGTGTTCAAGATTTTTGGTGCTGACATTCCTGGCCAGTTCATCAAGAACAGGGTATGCATCTCTCTCAAGCTCTGCTACCCTTGAGTCTAAGTACAAACAAACAACCTCTAATGCAATTTCCAGAACCTGAAACTCAAATGGGAGCTCACTGTTCAAAGCTTCAGCTGTTTCAGAGACAGGGAGCCGTTTCCTACCAGTCAAAACATGCACTCTATTATCTTGTTCATCCAGAGTTTCAGTTCCGTGGGTCCTAGATGGACTCTTCTGTGGAAGTTGCTGTCTTAGCTGATCCACAAATGGAAGAACCTCCTGACGAAGGGGCTCAAGTATAAGCACTTCTTCGGCAGTAACTATTGCCTTTATAAACTCTAAGTTCACAACCATGGCCTTCTCTCTGCCTGCCAAGGAAATGAGAAATGATACATTATTTGCATCCTCACCTGAATATTAGGCCGCTGAAGTTTCCGCTAGTCAAAACAAAAATGCATTCGTAGAAACTACAATCCACGGTTCGAGGATTTAAAAAAAAATAGCATGAGAAAAAATACCAATTTCGAGAAACCGACAGTCAAGCAAGCGATCCTTCATAACAAAAATTAAAATGGAATTCTAAACAAGGAATTACCAAGAATATTTGACGATTGAGAGAAAACAGGACCAAGGATCCTCAAATCCCGGGCAGGAATTCCAGCAAGCCGGATAATGGCGCTCTTATCGCACTCAACCATCTCGGAGCGGCCCCATCGGTCAAAACGCATCCACAGCCTAGGTCCACCGGCCTTCTTCTTCCCCTTGGCAGCGGCCGCAGCCCCAGCAGACGCGGAGGCAGCAACGAGGGCGTTGTTGGGCGGGGAAGTGGGGCCAAGAAGCGAGGAAGAAGGGGAGGGATGAGGGTGATGCTTGGTTTTAGAGCGACGACGGGGGTTGGTGAGGCGAAAAGAGAAGAGACCCTTCCCCATGCTTCGCCCCCGTCAGAAGAAAGAAGAATCGGAAGCAAGAAAGGTCTACGCCGCCGTGTCGGAGAATCTACGGGGCGAGGGAGGCGGCCATGGCATCGCAGCTGCTGATTTCAAGGTCGCAAAGTCTCTTCCTTTCCCCATAAACGCTTTGCATTGACCAATCTATTGCCACAGGTGTTATTTCTTGTAAGTTTAAGGGTCGATGTGAAAATAACTCAAAGTGTAGTGGTCTAGTTAGCAGCTTGCTTAAGTTTAGGGGTCAAATGTGAAACAAAAAATAGTGTAAGGGCTAAACTAGATTAGGTCGGCAATTTTAATTTTTAAACAGCCAAGGCTGAAGGTCCGTGTATAAATAGAGATGTAATGGCTTCCCAAAACCTCAGCGCCTGTTTACCCTCTCCGAAAAATCGCGGCACCCAGGCTTCGCACTCAGCTTTTCTCTTAGCATCGGCTTGGCGCTGTGCTCGATGTATGATCTTTCTTCTTCTCCTCCCCGGCCTTTCCTTTTTCTTCGCTCTTTTTTCTTGCCTTTTCCCCTCGTCTCCATGGGTTTGTTTCTTTTTGGGGTTTCGAAACCCTTTTTTGCTTCGCGTGCTGATTGGATGTCGGGTGTGGGGTTGGGAGAGATTTACACGGTATTTGGTTGCTTTGATGAAGAGTTGGAATCAGTAGCTTTTTGTTTTTGAAGTAATTTGGGGTTTTTTGGGAGGCGAAACCCGTCATGGTTTCTGTTTGGTCTTTTTTTATCTGTTATCCCTTCTCGTTATTAATTTTATTGGGCCAAATCATGATTCTGATTACGTAGTCGATGTGTTCTTCCTAGAAGGTCTTCGTTCTAGTTTTTATTATTATTCGCGTGCGAGTTGTTTAGTTTTTTTGTCGTCACATAGGGTTGAACTTTTATTTTTCAGTCTAAAGAAAGTTATATATCTTTTTCTAATAAAAATGAGTTGGATTTAATAAGTAGATACTTAATGAGAAGCGGAATATGCAAAATCAAGCAATCATTCAGTTATATGTAATAATGAAAGTGGGGGGCAATGTAGCGGTCAACAACTGACAAACCAAATTTAGTGAGCATATACTCTAACTTGGGCTTTTGTTGAATTATTTTTTTTGTTTCCACGTAAAGTATGGCTTGCAGTTGAATATATTTTGTTTAATTTTATGTCTTCATTGCCTTTCTGATTGTAGAACTGTGATTAAAATGGGTGTTGTATGTTGTTCAACACCTGCTGTATCTCTACAGATTTTAGTGTATTATGGCACTTGAAACCCAAACTTGCGATTGATTATTGACTTCTCTACAAATGGTTAACTTCTGCACAAAAGCAAAAAGAGAAGGCCTCAGTTTACACTGAAATAATATCAAACTGTAGCTTCTGCAGTTTCTCTGAGTCATCGTTAGGATGACTATTTAAGTTTCTGGAGTTATTAGTACGTCTTGCATGAGAATATTTTTGTTGGCAAACGCCATCAGAAATCCTGAAAAATTGCTGTGCTGTCCTGTACTATCTTAGTAATGTCATTCTTTAATATGTCAAGTCAATGTGAGGTTCCATAGTTTTCTGTGCTCATGATCTTAAAATATGAAGTTAACTTATTGCATATGAACATTAGTTACTGGGTTTGTTCTTTGTTATTGTTGTTATTGCTTAGCTTTGTTATTGTGTTTCTTAAATGTTTTTTTTGTTGCAGTTTTGGGATTGGGAAGGCTTATATTGACTAGATATATTGGCAAAAAAATTCCCTTGTAAAGCTCGTATTATCTCCATTGATCATTTTCTCAATCCTAAAGTGTTGCTATGGGTTTCCGAACAAAGTTACATTTGATTTGTTATTCAAATGAGCTTGTAGATGGGCAACCTATCTATGTTGCTTCAAATTGTCTTCCCATCAAGGCTACAAAATTTGAACCTGCTGGACATGCTTTCCACGCTATTGCTTTGAAACTCCTTGGTTACGAGGAGGAAGATATTAATAGTGATGATCAACAAGTAGTTGACGATAAGGAACCGGCATTTGTGCCATCATATGCTTCATATGGAAGTAAAGGTAAAAAGAAATCCGATGGAACCAAGCAACAAGATCACTATGCATTGCTGGGTTTGGGACATTTGAGATATCTTGCTACAGAAGAACAAATAAGAAAAAGCTATCGTGAAACAGCTTTAAGACACCATCCTGACAAACAGGCCTCTCTCATTCTTGCTGAGGAAACTGAAGCTGCCAAGCAAGCAAAGAAAGATGAAATAGAGAGTCACTTTAAGTCCATACAAGAAGCTTATGAGGTTTTAATTGACCCAGTTAAGAGAAGAATCTATGATTCCACTGATGAATTTGATGATGAAATCCCCACTGATTGTGCCCCACAAGATTTTTATATGGTGTTTGGGGGAGCTTTTATGATGAATGGCCGGTGGTCAGTGAACCAGCCAATCCCATTTTTAGGCGATGACAAGACTCCATTGAAAGAAGTGGACAACTTTTATAATTTTTGGTATAGCTTCAAAAGCTGGAGAGAGTTTCCTCATGCTGATGAGTTTGATCTTGAACAATCTGAGTCCAGAGATCACAAGAGGTGGATGGAGAGGCAGAATGCAAAACTTTCGGAAAAGGCCAGGAAAGAAGAATATGCTAGGATTCGAACTCTGGTGGATAATGCTTACAAAAGAGACCCTCGGATACAGAAAAGAAAGGAAACAGAGAAAGCCGAGAAGCAAAAGAAGAAGGAGGCTAAGTATTTGGCAAAAAAGCTTCAGGAAGAAGAGGCTGCCAGGGCTGCTGAGGAAGAGCAACGACAGAAAGAGGAAGAAGAGCGACGGGCTGCTGAGGCAGCTTCACAACAGAAAAAGTTGAAGGAGAGAGAGAAGAAGTTATTGCGCAAGGAGCGAACTCGTCTGAGATCTCTTTCTGGTTCTGTGGTACAGCAGCGCTTGCTTAATCTATGTGAAGATGATGTCGAAAATCTTTGTATGACACTTGATGTAGAGCAGCTGAGGAATATATGTGACAAGATCGAAGGGAAAGGCGAGATGGAGCGAGTGGAAATTCTTACTAATGCACTGAGATGTAATTCTGGGGGTGCTCAAACTGAAGAGAAGGTGATCAAACAAGAACTAGGCTCTCTAAAGGCCAATGGAAGTGTTCCTCTAAGCAGCTTCGAAAAGAAGGAGAAACCTTGGGAAAAAGAAGAAATTGAGATGCTTAGAAAAGGAATGCAGAAATATCCTAAAGGTACATCACGGAGATGGGAGGTTATATCGGAGTATATTGGTACAGGCAGATCTGTGGAGGAAATTCTCAAGGCAACGAAAACGGTTCTCCTTCAAAAGCCAGATTCGGCAAAAGCTTTCGACTCTTTCCTTGAGAAGAGAAAACCAGCTCAGGTTATAGCCTCGCCACTTTCGACTAGAGAAGAAGTGGAAGGCGTCCCGTCGGTTGTGAAGACTGGAGAAAGTGTGGTTGGTTCGGAGGCAGGAATAAGTGCAGAAAACGAGACGGCCGCGGATCCGATAGCTGCAAATGGGGTTTCGACAGTGTCTGGTCAAGATATTTGGTCAGCAGTTCAGGAGAGGGCTCTGGTGCAAGCGTTGAAAACTTTTCCCAAAGAAACCAGCCAGCGATGGGAGAGAGTTGCGGCTGCAGTTCCTGGAAAGAGCATGAGCCAGTGCAAGAAGAAATTCGCGTCGCTCAAGGAGAACTTCAGAAGCAAGAAAAGTGTGGCATGAGGAGGACGGGGAGACTTGAAAAGCGAATGGAGTTACAATTCTCACCACAACAGAGGGTAGATATATTATTCTGATTTTACTATTAAAGCCATTTATTTTTATTTACGCGAGGGAAGAAGTATACTTTTAGAAGTTGGAAAATTTAGGAAGGTAAAAGAGGGGAGTGAGTTTTAGGGACCTGAAAACGAACTACGCCCCAGGAATCCATTTTTGATGTAATTCTTTTGTCTGAGAAGCAGATTTCTATTTCAGGTAATATGGCTGTTTTCACGTAATGCTCTTTGAATGCCTTTCTACCTGGAAATTGAATTTTAAACGTGGTTATGATTAAATAACAAATTCAATTTTTGGGAAAGCCTGTACATATTCTCGTTTTGAATTCAAAAGAATGATTTTTTAGGATCATTGAAGCATGGACTTTGTTGGAATGTCGGTTGTTTAAGCATACATGTTAAGAGCTGAGGAATTTCTACCCTCTCATTCATTCAAAGATGTATCTTCCAAGGCGGAGGCTTTGTCCTGCCATTCCGGATGCGACAGATGCTGCATCTCTCTCCAAATCTCTCTCTCTCTCTAATAGCAACACAAGCACAAACTACAACCACATCTGCAGTTGCTGAATCAATGTGAGCATTCAAGTTTCCACACCATTTCTACCCACTATGCGATCAGGCCAAAACAGGGGCGTTCAAAAACATTGCACATTTATATAAATATAGCAGAACAACCATTATTCTAGGAAACCAACTGCAGTCATCCAAAAACAAGCAGTTACTACTGTTTGAAAAACATAATTCGGGCTTTTACATTTCTTTTCTTTTAAGAGCACAGGCACTGGACTTCTTCCTTCAAAACTTTCCCTGCAACATACTTTAGTACATCAGAAGTTTTAATAAGATAGCTAAAAATTTTTAAAAGCAAATGAGTTTTCCCTCCTTTGCACTCCCTATCCTTGATGATTTTGGAGAAAAAAAATCTACTTTTCATAATATCCTTTATCATGCCAGCTTCACAGATGTTGCTCTAAGGTGTAGAGTCAAAAGAGATTTTTTTTGGTATAAGAAAAATAAACAATAAAAAACAATGGAATTGAAATATGAAGATGCAGTACTACAATGGAATATTAAGTTTCAAAATATTAGGGTAGTGAGAAAGACATACTTGATCTGTTCCAGGTTGCCCGAAATTCCTCTGATCACCTTGAGCAAATCTCTGCCTTTCTCCTTGTTCTTGGTACCCTGCTCCATGGCTTGAATTTACTCCTTGACCATAAGAACCAGTGCTTGATCCTTGACCATAAGAACCTCCTGTTTGGCCTTGATACCCGCTCATTTCCTGACCTTGATAACCGCCCATTCCCTGGCCTTGGTGCCCACTCTCCAAAGGAAAGCCCCCGTCTCTCCTCAAATTCCCTTGTGGGGGTGGTGCATAATTCCTCTGGTCTCCACCTTGAGGGGATGGCGCATAATTCCTTTGTTCACCACCTTGTGGATAATAATTATCTTGTCCAACTTGATTATTACGATTACCCTGCCAACCTTGGTTGTAACCTCCCTGATAAGAGGGTGCTGGACTACCTCTTCCTGCTTGATAGTTGTCCCTTCCACCAGGGGAATTATCTCTGTTGGGAAAAGTATCCCTCCTTTCCCACTGTCCTGGTGGACTAGGATTCTGTTGAGATGAGTAGTTTTGCGGAGGACCAAAGTTCTGGGCATCTCCTTGTGCAGGACTTTGTGAGTTGTATGAGGGATTTCTTTGCCAATTCTGAGTCGATTCCCCCTGTCGATCGTATCTAGGTTGGTCGAAATTTCGATTGCGGTCACGGTATCTACCACCTTGCCTACCATATTGAACTGGGGGTGGCCTGGGTATAATTGTCCCATTTATATATTTATCCCCTATAATTACACAGATAATCTTAAATTCGTAATTTTGAAATGCCACAAACTAGGAATGATTTCAGTGCAAGCAAGTAGGATAGCGAATGGAATCCAGAGATGCTAAAAAATATTAAGCAGGATTTATGTGCAAGAAAATAAATTACCTCCGTACTCTTTATTTTGCGGATCAATGTAAGAATCTGGCAGTATAAAGACAACTCCAGGTACGCCTATTAATAAGTTAAAGAAATGATTAAGGGTGATGACCATTCAACTAAAAAGAAAGCATTTGGGCCATACCGCGAAACTTTTCAGACTCTTCTTCAGTCATAATAGCTTGAAAACCCTGGTAAGTAGTCGTGCTGCATGCGTACATTCTTTTCTTTGCTTCTTCAACACTGCATGAATTAAAAGGCAACTGAAATAAGGAAAAAACTAAACCTAGAGACTTTGGGCACAAATATAATATGATCACATGAAAACGCGAAGAATAAGAGAGAAGCAAGAAATGAGTGACCTGATGTTCAATCCTTTGGCGCAGGTTTCTTCATAAGTCTGCACCATCTGTTCGGGAGTAGGTTTGGGATCCTTGGGGAAATCCATGGTAATGAGCCAGTGGTTATAGTCGCAGCCTTCGAAGAGGATGGTGTCGGGCCCAATTTTATCGTCGTCAAAGTTAGAGTTTCCGTAGGAAGATCGAACAGAGAAAGGAGAAAAGGCAGAAGATCGGAAGGGAGGGGAGCGGGGAAGGAGAGGGGGCGGTCGAAGAAGGGAAGAAGCAGAGGAGAAGAAGGCAGGGGAGGAAGCAGAAGACGAATAGAGAGCAGGAGTAGCAAAGGCATGGCGACGGACAGAGGTGAAGGCTCGGCGGAGGAGGAAAGTGTGGGGCGCCATGGTAGCAGTGCGGAGGTTTATCCCCAGCTGAGCAGGGTTTTGGGAGGGAGAGAGAGAGAGAAAGAGCTAGGGTTTGACGACGATGGGACAGGGGGGAGGAGAAAGTCTAAATAGAAGCAGCTGAACCGGTCCGAGTTCTTTTTGGGTTCAGAAACAAGAACTTGCTATTTCATTAAGTAATTGAAAGATTTTTTAATAATTTGGAAGCTCCCACCTTTTGTTTCAAACCCGGCCATTTTAGCTTCTCCTCCCGCCCTTGCCATCCTCCTCGGCTCCTCCTCTGCTTCCCGCCCTCCCCTCCCTTCTCTATCCGTTCCCCCAAGCATACGTCCGAGTTCTCCTGATTTACTGCTGCTCCACATCCACCTTCTCTTTCGCTTTCAATCTATCTATCGTTTCTCTAGGGTCTGCCTGTTTTTGGAGCGTTTCAGATTCTCCTCTCCTGCGCATTTGATGTCCTTCCTCTGCGCTCGTACAGCTTGACTAATATTAGTCTTTGCACGATTCACGCTTCTTGTTTAATCGCCGCATTTTTCAATACACTCAGGTCTTTCTGTCCTAGGATGAGATTACTACTCAAGCCCGCAAAGCCACGTAGTTCCAATGACTATTGAACACGAAACGAGGTAATGATGGCGATGCGAGCCCTTTTATTGACATTCATCCAAATTCAAGATTTCTCTTATTTTGTTTTCACAGTTCGGACGTCCCTTCTTCGCGTTTCAAGTTGGACAACAGACTTCCTAAAGTTAATTGGTCGCAACACTACACCGCACTAGATAGTTTCTCCAACCAGAACAAATATCTCAGCTCCAATTTTTTATTCTCCTTACCCACACAAAAACCTTCAATTGAAGAGGGAGCAAGTGCACGGTATGGCATACACTCTCTTACACTTGTAAATATTTTTCCATGTAGTTGTTATCTGTGGATAATCACCTTATTCAGCAGTCGAGATGTAGTATTGTTAAGTAAAATGGTTGTGTTAGTTTTTTTTATTAAATATTAGATAAAGATAAAATCACACTCGCACAGTTTTCAGTTTTTCTGAACTCTGATTTATTATACCAGTAAATGAAGCAAGTCTCGAATATATAAATCATCTTTCTTTATTGGCATTGGATGTGTTTTGTGGAGTAGGTGAAGTACCAACACTTTTTTCTTAGTCGGCATGTTAGTTATTGCTAATTCATGTCGCTTTCCACAAATGAATGGTCATGGGGAGCACACTTTCTAACCTGTTTCTTGGATATCATTAAGGCTCTTCCATCTATGTCAAATACACAAGGGGACATGTTTGATGTATCCAATAGACGTTAAAGTCGAAACACCGATAAACTAGATTTTTTGTTAGTTTTGGATGCAGAGACAAACAAATAAGTGATGGAACATTTAGAAAAATTTACTTTGGAAGCTCTTTAACATCATATCAGAGATGATATAATTGAGTATACATGTTTGTTGTGATTGTTTGATTTAAAATTATTTCATCTTGTTCAAACTTCAATAGTTCCTGTGAAAGGGAGTGGATGGAAACTACAATATTTGTTGTTTGGGACTTTTTGCAGTAATGTCACGCTTACATAGAATATATGTCATGTTTGTTCTCGTGTATAGAATTTTCTCTGAGGTCTTCCATTTTGAATATTCTAATATTTCAACTTCTGCTTTATGTTTAGGATTTTGAGCCATCAAAATTGGAATAGTCAAATATTATCAAGTGAACATGAGGATAAGGTAAGGCTCAGGGAAATTGTTGTCAACAGATAGTTGGTGTTAAGAATTCAACCTCATCTGCTCACNCTAGATTTTTTGTTAGTTTTGGATGCAGAGACAAACAAATAAGTGATGGAACATTTAGAAAAATTTACTTTGGAAGCTCTTTAACATCATATCAGAGATGATATAATTGAGTATACATGTTTGTTGTGATTGTTTGATTTAAAATTATTTCATCTTGTTCAAACTTCAATAGTTCCTGTGAAAGGGAGTGGATGGAAACTACAATATTTGTTGTTTGGGACTTTTTGCAGTAATGTCACGCTTACATAGAATATATGTCATGTTTGTTCTCGAGTATAGAATTTTCTCTGAGGTCTTCCATTTTGAATATTCTAATATTTCAACTTCTGCTTTATGTTTAGGATTTTGAGCCATCAAAATTGGAATAGTCAAATATTATCAAGTGAACATGAGGATAAGGTAAGGCTCAGGGCAATTGTTGTCAACAGATAGTTGGTGTTAAGAATTCAACCTCATCTGCTCACTGATATTAATTTGTATGGGTTGTGATTGTAGGCCATTTGACAAAAATTTTTGGGGATTAAAATGTTATGCTCATACTCAACCAAAACTCTTGGTATTTTACAATATATAATTAAGATACGCAGATAAAAATGATCTAATTGTCTTGTTTTTAAAAAATAATCAGAAACATATTTTGATCAAAACACTTCTTGGCAGGCATGGAATGTTCTATTAAATCTTCAGAAATCCGTCAGACATTATGATAAACCTGGAAAAACTGTGCATGTTAAGGAAATTGATGCTGACTTTTCTCATGATACTGGAGCAAGAATAACCCTGCGAGGTGCTTTTGGACATGATAAAAGCTCTCAATTTAACCAACCACAACATAACTTTAAGGAAAACTTGGATGTTAATATTAAATCCTCCAGAGCAGTAGAGAATCACTTCTCTGGAGGTACCATCAAAGTTCCAAAATTGCAGAATGGCGTCGGAGGGGAAGAGCATAGGTGGTCAACAATCAACAATTGTCATTCTCAGGCCTTGCATCACTCATCTGCTAGTCATTCAGATGATATGAGTCACTTAAAGAGTTCTTCAACAATTATGGAAGACGATACCTTAATTGAGGTATTTGGTGCATGATTTATATTGATGTGATTAATTATGGTTTGTGTTGGATTAGCCACCTGGCATCATGGATCTCTCTTCAAGAAATATGCAATCCATTTATTCCCAATCTTGAACATTTACTTTTCCCCCACTCCCTCTACATTCTCTTCATATTTATGCGTCATCAATTTAGGTTTGTTTTGGCTTATGCTTTGGGTTAAGTACTCTTGCTAATCACAGCTAGGTTTCTATTATAATTCATGTCTTTTTGTTCGTGGCACTAAAATCCATACAATCATGTTGTATTTGATAAGATATCCTCATAGATAATTGACGACATACTTGCAAAAGGAAACAATCTATTTACCTTTTGATATATTGGTTTTCAGAATATTGATGTGGATCAAATTGTGAAACAATACCATTCAGCTTGCACACCTCAACTCTCTATTTCAAAGCTTCCACCAATAACTCCATCTGTACAAAACGGTAATTTTGCAGCGGAAGACGTTTGTTCAGCTCAAGAAATCTTATTAAACTGCAGCCACGGTTTCAAGGTAGAAATGATACATTTCTATCCCGATGTACAATTATTTCCCGTCGTGAAATTCACTTGGCTAATAGCTAAATGATCTGCAGACTGAACTCTGTCCAGAAGCAACAAGTCATCTGCAGCAGATAAAAGACAAGCTAATAACCATATCAAATGTACTTCTCGATAATATTAATGAATTGAATCCAACTCAGATAGAAGAGCTTCGACAAGACAGGTTATTTACTGACTATAGTAAGGATACTTAAAAAAGTAGAAGTGTGCTCAAGAGAGAAGTAACTTTCTAGCATGTGACAAAGTTGAAAAAATAAATATTTCTTCCATGCAATGTAGAGTAGATTCTTTCTTCTTGGTTTACATGGTTATTTTTGAGGTGTTTTGTTTGTTTTTAGGTTGCACCTGAATAAGCAAATTCAACTACTAGAAAAACATCTTCAATCTAATGCAGCTGAACAAGAGAGGCCAAGTACTCGCTTTGTGTCGACTGTAACTCCTAGGTCTATCAATTTTGAAACACCTCAAGGGTCTACTTTTAATATCGATCCTATGAGATTTGATGCTCAAGTTCGTCTGAATAATGAGCCACGAGGGTATGATCAGCATTGTTCCCCTGTAGCTTCATTCTCTTCGGTTGACAGGCTTGGTATGTCAAATGGTCCAATGGATAGGGAACCTTATGTACCAAAGCTAGTGGAAGTTAAATATATTGAAGGTTCTGATGAAAAAAAGTGGAGTAGTCGAGATTTTTCTTGGACGAAGAAGTTGGAGGTGCAGCCATGAAACCTAGGCGTTGAATAACCATCATCTTTATTACTGATAAGATATTTTATCTGATATTGGTCTTGTTATTCTCCTTTCAGGCCAATAACAAAAAGGTATTTGGCAATCACTCATTCCGGCCTAACCAAAGGGAGGTCATCAATGCCACATTGAGTGGGTATGATGTTTTTGTTTTGATGCCAACTGGTGGGGGGAAAAGCCTGACGTACCAGGTAAATGATTTTTTTTGCCTTTTTCACTTATGTTAACCTCTGTTCTGTATATTTAGATATTGAGTACACACTTGTAAAATTTATTTTTCTTCCTGCGATGACAATATTATTTCACTCTATCAAATATCCTAGAGTTTGCGGCCGCAAGAGTCTGACAAATTTGTTGATACATTTCTAATAAGATATTAGTTCATATCAATTTTTCACATTTGATTTTTTCCTGCAGCTGCCTGCACTTATTAGTCCGGGAATAACACTAGTGATTTCCCCCCTTGTGTCACTAATTCAAGATCAAATTATGCATTTATTGCAGGTGAGTTTGTTTTCTATTGAACTCAAAGTCTACTCATAGAAAATTCACTTCTTTGAGAACTTAGTGCAAATACATAATTTTTCTGGTGTTCTATCTTAGGCCAATATTCCTGCTGCCTATTTAAGTGCCAACATGGAATGGAGTGAACAACAAGAGATTCTTAAAGAAGTAAACTCTGATTACTGTAAATATAAGTTGCTTTACGTCACACCAGAGAAAGTTGCCAAGTGAGTATTTCTAAGGAGAAATAAAAATGATTTTTAGAATCTTGTTATTGAAAGTGTCTACAAAAACTCAAATTTTAAAGTGGCCATTGCTTTAACAAAGAATCAGTTGAGCATCTACAAGCATGCCTCATGATGGGACAACATTCTTGTATTTTCAAATATTTGTCAGCTATAGGTATTGGTGCACCCTGTGTATGTATCAGTGGTTGTGTCTTGACATGGGTACAACTCGTGATTGAATATGTTTATTTTATTACCATGCATGTATAGAAAAGTATTCACGAATACAACATACAAGGCGTGAATATCAATTGTATCAAGTTATCCTTTTATATTGATTTGTAAGAAATGAGAAGTTGGCTTATAGAAAGGGTAAGACAATTTTTATTTTTTATTTTTTTTATTCCTTTTGATGTTGATCCACTTGATCTTTATATATCTTCTGAGAGGAAAAAAGAATTAGTTTAAAGTTATGCCCGTCATTAGAGGGTTAATTTGATTTATTGTATAATTTCTCAACAGAAACAGATTTCTAAGCTTATTAGTTTCTATGCTCAAACGTGATCTTTATTGTATGATCCCATCTATTTCAGATTGAATACCAAATTTAAAAAGTGACATCAGTACATATCAGTATGCTTTCTTTTCTTTTTTCATGAGACTATTCTAATTGAAATTGCAGAAGTGATGTTCTGTTGCGACATTTGGAGAGTTTGAATGCTCGTGACATGCTTTCCCGGATTGTTATTGACGAAGCTCATTGTGTGAGCCAGTGGGGGCATGATTTTAGACCAGATTATCAGGTTGTGATTGTAGATGTTATTGTCATTTTTTATTTTTTCCATTTAAATTGACACATTTATTTAAGGAGTTTATTTTGTGTCCTGGCATTAAACCTTAGAAATTAAGAGGCATTGTTTGGCTGGACCGCTATTCTTTAATATAGTTTAATTTGAGATCCTTATATTGATTTGTTAGCGTTTATTTCTATTTTTCAGGGTCTTGGTATCTTGAAACAGAAGTTTCCAAAAACTCCAGTGTTAGCTTTAACAGCTACTGCAACTGCAAGTGTAAAAGAAGATGTGGTGCAGGCTCTTGGTCTAGTCAACTGCATAATATTTCGGCAAAGCTTCAATCGTCCAAATTTATGGTAATTGCTTGATGGATGTACTAGTTCATAATTCCAAGTGCATATCTCATCTTTCTGATAACAGGTATTCTGTTATCCCAAAGACAAAGAAGTGTCTGGATGACATTGACAAGTTTATCAAAGAAAATCATTTTGATGAATGTGGCATTATTTATTGTCTTTCAAGAATGGACTGTGAAAAAGTAGCAGAAAAGTTACAGGTGGGTTAGAATATTTTATGACTTAGTTCTGTTAATTAAGGTCATGTATATGTTTAAATGATTTGTTTGCGTAACGTATTTTTTGGCTAAAAAAAGGAAATCTATTTGTTGTTCTTGTTCTCTAATGTAGAGTCAGTTATTTTGTCTGTTTGCCTATTTGCTTTCTTTTTATCTTTTACTTAGGAGTTTTCATTTGGGAAATATGTAATGCGGTGATAGTTTGTGCTGTTAATATTTTATTAACTAACAAAAAAATGAAGTTTATAAAGAAGACATTATTATCCAGGAATGTGGACATAAAGCATCATTTTATCACGGGAGCATGGATCCTACTCAAAGGGCCCTTGTTCAGAAGCAGTGGAGCAAAGATGAAATCAATATAATATGTGCTACCGTGGCATTTGGGATGGGTACCATAATGCTTTCAAAGTTTTTCCTGACAATATGCATAAACATTTTCTAACTAAGGTCTTTCAGGTATTAACAAACCGGATGTTCGGTTTGTAATTCACCATTCTCTTCCAAAATCAATCGAGGGTTATCATCAGGTATTTAATGAAATTTCTTTGCTTCACTAGACTGTTGCCACTTTCAGGTGCCATGTGAGCAAAATATAGAAGCTTGAAAGTGTATCCACCTACAGCTTCATCATGCAACGCTTTTTCCTTAACCTGTTTGTTCCTTGCAGGAGTGTGGTCGGGCTGGTAGAGATGGTCAGCGTGCATCTTGTGTGTTGTACTACAGTTACAGTGACTATGTAAGTTGGTGCAGTCAAACTGGATCTTACTGTCCACTAGTTATTATTTACTTGCAAATGAGTGCTAATGATTATTTTGAAAACACAAACTTGTCAATTTTGTTCTCTTTGCAACGCAGTACTAAAAAAATTCGTTTTTATATTTTTCTTTTTAAAATATTTTGCTGCCTTGTTATGCAGATAAGAATTAAATTTATGATTAGTCAAGGGCCTGTAGAGCAAAGTTCGTTAACACCTGGATATTATCGTTCCAATATGGCAACTTCAGGAAGGATATTGGAGACAAATACAGAAAACCTTTTGCGTATGGTATGTCAATCACGTTTCTTGTTGCTTCTTTTCTTCTCTTAAACTATTTTTATGACTAATCTGAATGTGATTGATATTATGAACTGTTTCAGGTCAGTTATAGTGAAAATGACGTAGACTGTCGGCGATTTCTACAGCTTATGCACTTTGGAGAGAAATTTGATTATGGGAATTGCCGGAAAACCTGTGATAACTGCCTGATCAATAAAAGTCTTGTTGAAAAGGATGTGACCAATCATGCTAAGCAATTGGTCTGGAGCTTTATAATTGATGGTTTACTGGTGGGGTTATATTAATAATTGCATTGTCATCCTCTCACTTTTTATTTTGTTTGGAATAGGTTAATTTAGTTAAATTAACCGGGCAGCAACATTCATCAGCGCATATTCTTGAAGTCTACAGGGGGTCCTTAAGCCAATTCGTATGTTTGATCATTTATTTGATTCTCTCATCTTGTTAATTGCATCTCTAACTGCTTTTTTCTTTCAAAAACTAGGTTAAGAAATACAGACACGAGAAGTTAACCCTGCATGGAGCTGGAAAACAGCTTGGTAAAAGTGAAGCTTCCAGAATATTGCGACATGTTGTAGTAGAAGATATTCTTGTGGAGGAAGTTAAGAAAAGTGATCTTTACGGTTCTGTCTCCTCCATACTGAAGGTGCTTTTCACCATTTTCTTAAAATTTTGTGCTTAGTTTGGCTGATTCTACCTTGGAAGTAAAACCAGTTGCTTTAGCTTCGTTAAACTAAGAAGTTGGTTTAACTTTTTGGCTTCTAATGATTTTCTATGTGCATACAGTAAGTTAAAGTCATGCTTTTATTACCTCAGGTGAATGAATCTAAAGCAAAGAGTCTCCTTGTTGGAGGCCAAGAGATCATACTGAGGTTGGTGTTTTTCATGTAACAAAAATTGCATGTGTTTGAGACTAACATGTTTGTGATTAGTTTGAGAACTGATAAACCTTGTATGTATGTACATCTTTTGTCGTAAAATGTTACGATGCTTAGTTGCTTTTTCTGATGATCCACCTCAACAGATTTCCATCGACCATGCAAACACCAAAACCGAGCAAATCTGGAATAACTACAGCAAAATGCTCCCTGACGTCTGGGAAGATAAATCCTCAAAATAATGATGGTGCTCAGTGCCAACAAGACACAGACTTGGTAATTTTAGTTTCTTTCTATCGATTTGAGTGTTTGCATGGAAGTAATTCTATAGAGCCGTGCCATGTGCAATTGTGCCCATCTTAGCTCTATAAATTTATGAACTAATGAATTTCAAAATCAAACTATTTTCTCCGTTGCAGAATATTTCCGCCAAACTATATTCTTCTCTACGGATGCTACGAACAGCGCTAGTTAGAGAAGCTGCCGATGGTGTCATGGCATACCATATATTTGGGTAAATGATATATTTTTTCGTTCAGTTTCATATCACGATTCTTGTGAAAAGCTGTCATTGAAGAAGTTGGTAGTTGTAAAGAGTAGAAAGAAATATGAGTTTGATTTAGGTATGATTTGGTGTGGTATCAGGAATGCTACGTTGCAGCAGATTAGCCGTAAGGTGCCCAGAACAAAGGAAGAACTACTTGACATCAGCGGAATCGGCAAGTAAGATTTACTCTTCGCCGGAGTAAATGACTAGTGATCTTAATTTTGAAAGAAGTGCACATTTGAAGGAGGTTTGGGGGGTGATGCAGGGCCAAGGTACACAAATACGGGGATCGAATACTGGAGACGATAGAGGCGACGATCAAGGAACACTCCACGGGTGGGAGCAGCAGCAATGAGTTGACAAAGAGAAGAAGAGATGGGAAGAAAGATGAGGATGAGAACTGTGGGGAAGAGGAGGCGGCGAAGAGCAGTAGAAGATTGAAGAAAAGGGTGACGGCAGAGGAGGACTCGATGATGCAGGAGCAGGACGATGATGATTGGCTCATCACGCCTTGACGGTCCTTTCTATATTTCCCTTCTTTTTTGTACGCCATTTCACTCCACCCCATCTATGTAAAGGCGTGATGAGAACTGCCTTTGTTTTGTTCGTTTGATTCCTTCGTCCACGACCCTCCTCTTCCTCTCTCCCCTTCCTTTCTTTTCTTCCCTTTTCGTATCTCCCTCTCCTCTTCTTCCCCTCATCCATGGGCCTCTCCCGTCCCCGTTCCAATCTCTCTCTAGGGTTTTCCTCTCATGCCTCCCCTCCCCGCCCCACTCCCGTCGCCGATGATTCCCTCTCCCTCCATATCGATTCTGCTATTCCCCACCTCCCCAATCCCCTTCCTTCTGTTCCTCTTCAGTTGCTGGACCCGCGGGCCCAGACTGGTGCTGCCGAGAGGGCAAACGCAGACGACGATAGGGAGGTGGAAGAGTCATATTCTTGGTCACTCCATGTGCTTGAAACGCCGAAGAGATTCTGAATCTTCTTCCTCCCTCGTCTTGTCACTACCCGAAACCTGACCTAGACATATGCAGGCCAATGACCCGATTCTCGAAGGAACCTGATCATTGAGTCCGAGACTCGGGTATTCAATTGAAATCGAACAACGGAAGTTTTAAAATTTTAAGCAAGCTCAAATATTTAATCCAAATAATCAGATAGCATACATAAAATGTTTCAACTCAATAATATACATAGGAAGTTGAACAATTTAAAATAATATATCGTTCAAATTTTTCAAATACAAGTTGGAAAATTTAAACTCCAATATAAGCTTTATTGGACCTTATTCGGGAATGATCTTGAAAACAAAGTTTGAAGCCAAAAAAATGAGTGACTACTCTCCGTAGAGATTTTATTTTTATTATTAAATTATAAATAAATAACATATTAAAACATGTTTAAACTTGATTTTGAACCATACGTAAATATATAAATGCACACGAGGTGCAATACAAATGATGTGTATAAATTCACTCTAAGGTGGTGATAATTATAATGTAAATACACAATAAGATGCAGTGCAAATGATGTGTATACTTTCACTCTAAGGTGATGGCAACCATAAAGACCCGGATCCGGTTTAGGGATTCGAAACCCAAAGGCAGGATTAGTCGTCCCTACTAACCATTTGTGCACAATAACTCACACATGCTCAATGATGAATGTACAATGCATATGCATATGTTCAATAACAATAAATTACAATAATAATAATAATACAAATGCAATTAAACATTTAAAATTAGTATTTATATAAAAACTTCTACCTTTTAATTCCAATCTCAATTTTAGGTCCAATTAGGGAATCATGTTTCTCCCGCACCGGGCTCGTTTCAATAGCATCAAACTCATCTGTAATATCCCATATACAGTGTATAAGAGAAGAGAAACGAAAATCGAGCGAAAAGACAAAAACACGGCCAAAACGACCCCGAATGCCGAGGGGCCGGTTCAGCCAAACCGGTTCGGACTGAACCGGACCGGTCAATGCTGACCATTGACCGGTCAATTGTTGACTGGTCAACTGTTGACCAGTCAACCTCGGGTCGGGTCAGTCCGGCCCGGGTTGACCCTACGGGCCTGCGACCCACGCGCTCGTTCGCCCGCCAGCGACGATTTCAGGGGCCGATGCCGATTCCGGCCTCCGTTCTCGACGAAATTTACACCAAAACACTCGTATTGTCGAGACGGACTCAACCGTAACAAGAATCGCAAGAAAAACCAAGATACGTGTTTACCTTCGAAATCGCTTTAGCAGACTTCTTTATCCTTTCGAGACGGACATTCCGACACCACGATTACGTCACAAAATGGCAATTGTATTAGAATTCAGATCTCCCTCAAATCAAATGGTTTTCAAATCAACATGACTTCCATGGGCTTCGGAATCAATGGTTGATACCAACAAATTCCACATCAAAGTTTCAACTTGAGTATAGTCAATGGCCCGGTCATCATATTAGCACAAGATTATCTATACTGAATCTCTTTTGGTGCAATAATGGTTGGAACTACATGATTTCGTTCAAAATTTCATCACTTTCTCAATCATAAACGTAGCTGACACACATGCAAGATCTCATCAATAAAAGGTAAACTCACCTCTGTTCGATGCACTACATTTATTCATAACCTAATAATGTATATAGTTTAAAGAGAGACCCTTTTAATCATCCAAACAGACCGTTCCTACGAAGTTGAGAAACAAGTAATGCCTTTCATTTGCTTGTAGACATAAGTAATTCTACTACGCAAACATTGGAAACAATTGGCTGCGGAGTCCTCATATCTTCCTTGTCAAAAAAACCCATCATATGTTCTCTCTGAGCCGATGCCTAGTTCAGTGCTTTTACATCACATTCGTCTATCTTAAATGGTTCAAAATTAAATATAAGCCTCATAATTCTGCCTTCGATTCCAGTTCTTGCTCAGAAACTTCATCTACAACCAAATTTTCTGGTTGATTGGGAGCAACCACAGGTTCTTGCACATTTTCTTCATGCAAGATCTTCCTAGTAAATGTTTGTGCTTCCGAGTCGAGATCTACCCACTCACTCACTATCCTTCTGGCACCCTAATAGAAAGACAAAAAAATGGATCAAGATGAGGAACTCTTGCCAGGGAAAGACACCAACACAAAAGGAAACTCAAACAATACACCTTATAACATTTACTTTGAGATATTTTCAATTAATGGCATACACTTTTCCATATAACATATATTTTTCTGTTCTATTTGTGGATGAAAAAAAAACAGCATATGAGGTTCTAGTGATAAGTAAATCACAATCATCTTTATTGAACTAGATAATGCTTCGCATGGAAAAACAAAGGCCGAGACCTCAGCAAAGATGACATGCCACATAAACTCAACTGAGAAGAATATTTGTACCTGAAGCTTGGGTTCCTTTGTCATGGGATTGTTA
>QAOC01033098.1:0-28251 GCA_003255005.1 Begonia fuchsioides
AAAACATGTCACGTGCACCAGCTATTTTAACTCCTGCATATATTTCAGCCTTCAAACCTTGGGTAAACTAGTGAACCTTGTGCTCGTTGCTGCAAACAAGATGATTTGCAAAATGAGATAAGGCCATAAATTTTAGAACATACTCTCAAAAACTTCTTCTTTTGCACAATTGAACAAATTCCATGACTTTGTTCACCTTCACAAAGCGGTTGAAATACTTTTCATAAAATATTTCATTTAATTTGCTCCATTTCATTTTCTTGACATTGTCAGTGACTTTCACAATGTCCCGCCAAGACCAGGCATCCATTGAAATCAAGAAGGATGCACATACGTCCTTTTCTCCTTCCTACACTTTTTCATATTCAATTATACCTTCAAGTGTACAAATCTATTCTTTAGCATAAATATGATTCATGAACGACCATTATTATTTTTTAGGGTAAGGTCGACGAAACCTCAAAGTTAAGATCATTGATTGAAGAAAAATGATTATTTTCTAGTTCTTCTTGTGCCATGAACCTTTCAAATTGTTGCAGCTGATGGTCAACGATTTCGCACAATTGATTGATCACATCATCCCTTGTGTATGTACCTTTCACCATTTTTCTGTTAGTTGAATACTAGATGACACAATCATAAGCATCTATACTCATTCACATAATTACAAAAAAATTTACAGTAATGAGGTTTTTCCTTATGAAGTAACCTAGCCTCTAATACCAACTGTCGGCCTCATGGAATCTGCACACCACTCTTCATAAGCCTGTACGATCCTCCCATCTCAATCTACGGCTGCCCTGCCCCTCCTTTGTCGTCATTCTACACTATATCATCTGTTTGAACTTGTCAATTCTTCTATTTACCTTCTGTACTTGTCTGCCAGAAAGTCCCAAGAGTTACTCTCTGGTATCTTAATCGTCAAGACACCGCATGGACTGTATCTTCCGCCTCCCTTTTGCAAAGGCAATTAAACTATTTTTATCGTGGTATCGGCTGCCTTCTCTCCAAGGCGCACCAGCTTTGTCAGAAGAGTATGCTCGACGATGGAGAAGAGTGGGGATTCGATGAGTTCGTAATGAAAGCATGGAGCGAGCAACTTGGCCTCAGCCTCACCCTTCTGATGATGATGTTGTCAGACGGTTTGGGCAATTTTTTCAACACGATCGGCCAACACAAGGTCTGTTACGGTCCATGAATTTCTACTTTTATGCCGTTGGCAGCTTGATAGCAACAAATATTACTAGTAATGACCAAGGGTGATGAATTAGACAGTAACACTAGGGATCTATGACTCTCGACAACTGGCGACTGTTGTAATGCTACTCATTTCTTTCCATCACTACACAGCCTTGAAAATCTGACTTCTTAATAAAAAAAATTTCCAATTAATTCTCCATGTAATCTGCAAATGGTTATACAGATCAATACGCCTTAAGAATATTTAGAATAGAAGAAATAAAATTGTGGGTTTAAATCAAGTTTATCTCGAAGCCAATCTGACACCAAATTTTAGGCTTTTTCAACATTTTTGCTTCAATCACGACGTGGTACTCTACGATCCCAACACTGACTGCGCCGGCATTAGCAGCACCAAAATGAGCACCAGCGCCTGCAAAGCTCCTCTCATTTTTCAATAAAAGAACTGTTAATCTATCTNAAGCAAATCTGACACCAAATTTGAGGCTTCTCATTTTTGCTTCAATCACGACGTGGTACTCTATGATCCCAATGCTTACTGCGCTGGCATTAGCAGCACTACAAAGAGCACCAGCGCCTGGAAAGCTCCTCTCATTTTTTCAATAAAAGAACTGTTAATCTATCTTTACCTTGTGTCAAAAGTGGAATCTTACTCTTTCTAAATATTTCGTGTAAATTATTCAGGATACGTTAAATTTTAAGATTTAACAAGTAAAATGTCGCGTTGGGCCATGGGTGTCCTTATATGGTCTTCTTCAATTCTTTTTCCTAGTTTTTATAATGTTTTTTCTCTTCAATTTTGATTAGGTCACGTGTCTGCTAGTTGTGTAGTTCGTAAAATTAAATAGTTTGTAATATTATTATTGTGTTATAGTTGGAGACACTTTTATTTGACCATGACTTGTTTGATCGATTTTTTTTGTACATACTTCAGTCTTTGGGTCGAGCCCAAATCCACCTTAGTGTTTGGTTGCATTATTGTTTTGGCCCAAATTTGGATCGTGACTTGTTTCCTACTTTCGAGCATAACTTCTTTATGTCAAGGGAAAAAGCTAGGGTTCCTTTTAATAGTGTTTTAAGTAACGGGAAGTGATGGTCGAGGCTTTCGGCGCTCATTCATGATATTTGGAGGGTTGTTATTTTTTTAAGAAAACTTTCAATTATTGGCATATCTTTTTAATATAAAGTTGCATGGAACTTTTCTTTAACTAAACTTGGATCAATAGCTTATCTAATATAATTTAAATATTGATATATTTGATTATTAGTCACAAAATATCATTTCATAATTGCAATATTCAACACATTAAATGTATAAATATGTTAGGCAGTAGAAGTTTTCTAACTCGTTATTTCATGAACTAGTAGTTTGGTTATTCTTTAGTGGAACAAAAATAGCAATAAATGCAACTACTATAGTTAAGTTAGATCTATTTAAATGCAACAACATTCTTTAATGTGAAATGTTGATTGATGCAATAAATAATTAGAACTATTTTAATACATTATTAACACTTTAATTAAACTATAATATTTGACACGTCAACATGTATAATAAGAATGTATAATAAATATGTAAACTTAGCTTTAGTAGTTATTAATCACATTTGCGCTTCTTCTCCATAACTTATTTTAGTAGTTATTAGACAAGCAAAGTCAACATTCAAACATAAAATAGAATAGATTTACTAAAATTGAATTTGATATATTAGCTGATAACTTAAAAAAATTATTTTTATTAAAAAACTAAGTGTAGAGTAACAAGTTTGATTAAGTGACAAAAATTTAAAAACAATTATAGAAAATATAATTTTTTTTGCTCAATTAGGATTAAGTTTAGTAAATTGGGTTGGATTCAGGTTGTTTGTTTCTTATGGATCATAACTAAATTTGACCTTTTTTTATTTGCGGTTCTTTTTTTTTTCAATTTCATACATCTAGAATCAAGTACCAAGCTTTCAAAAGGGGTAGAACTGAAACCCATATTGTTTATATTCAAAACCGAGCCAGACGATTGGGCTTTATTTATGTCCACCCATTATAAATTAGGCAGCTCTACTGTTAATAATTTGTTTATGATACATACTAATTACTAACGAAGAGCCCTTTGCATTTTTAGTTGTAGTTGAATTTTCCTCAAATGTTTCGTTTGGTGCCTTTTCTGAAATTGTTTAATATGATTTCATTTTTTTTATTTTGGAATGAAAATTAATTACTTATAAAATAAAAAAGAAAACATCGGATGTTACATTTTACTTTTATTCAGATAACATAAACTAGCATAACGGCCATGCCTAAATCCCCTAACTATTTCCTTGTGCTTTTAAAGAAGCACTAATGATGTTCGCCATGTATTTGTTTGATACTCATTAACGCTTTAAATTCTTCGTCGGCATGTTGCATAGTTTATTGACATAAATCTTATTCTCTTGAGTGTTCATCATACATATTAAGTAGAGGCATAGAAACAACTGTTGTGCCAAATTTATTTTATTGGCATGACTTAATAATAACTCATTAGGATTATTAAAAAAAGACGGTCAAAGAAAGAAATCCTAGAGTTTTTTTAAAGTGCCATGTTTGACACAAATTTAAATACCAATCGAAGAAAGCTCAAGGAAACTATCACAGGGAGCCAAGTTCACATGACTAACTTGTTTGCTCGTTTTGTAGGTAAACACTTCGAGAACATTGAAGAGAAAAAAAGCTTCCTTGAACGACAAAGAATTGTCATATCATTTGATAACTTGACAACAAAATAATTGACCTAACCAAACTCTCGGATTGTTGAGCAAGTTGTAGACCAAACAAAATCGCCCATGATAAACCTTATATACGTTTTTTCCTAGCAATTTTTAAAGACAATAGCATGAGGTGAAGAGTTTCTTTCAGAGTCTCCAACAACCCATTTTTTGCATTAATTTTTCAACAAGTGATAAGACTTCTACTTTTCATCACCTTCACCTCATCCAATGAGATCTAAGTAAAATTTCTATAAGCCGACCCTCTTTGCAGTCAGCTTGAAATTAAAAAGACTTTCACCTTTTTTATCACCTCTACCTCCTTCAATCATGTGTTGACATTCAGCCTGCAAGCATTCAGTTAAAAAAAACTATTTGGGAGCATTCACATTACATTTTCATATGAATACTATTGTCCTAGTATACTTTTTGTTAACCTATTTTAGCTATCTTTGAGCAAAAATGTGAAGCATGTAATGTAGAGCCTATATATGCCCTCTTTACCACATTTTTTAGAGGTTGTTAAACCCATAATATCGAGAGCATTCACATGCTTTAGTTTGTTGAGGAATCCATCAAACACCTTTTCATTTTATATAGTGTGTGAGAGACCTTTATCATCTTGTTGCTAGTTTTTGAATTAGTGACTTGCTACAATCTTCCCAGTTCGTGCAAGAGGAATTCAAAAGTAAGATTGTAGATTTATTTTCTTTTCTGTCATTTCTCAACAATTCGTGTTGTGTTGTCTAGTAACGTGACCCATCATTTTGTATCAGAGTCATTCCCTTTTCGTAAATGTCAATATGTGCCAAATATCCGACTCTAAGTTTTAGCATGATGACAAGGACTACCGCCAATAACAACAAATCATGTGAAACGAATAAAATAGCACAATCAACCACTAGTCGAGCAGGTGAGCCAAATCCGCAAGGTTAGATTGATGATTTTTCTACAGTTCTAGTGACTAATGAGGGAGATAGGGGATTAGATTCCTAGAGCCATAAACGTAGTTCTATTGAAGAATTCAAGAACATTGAGGTTAGTGTACCTCCATAACTATTTAGACAAAGCAAAAATACAGCTAATATCTTTAGAATTACCTGGCTATGAACATTTTTTTGTGGGAGTGTTAAGAGGCTATGACTTTACGATTGATGAGCCTATTAAAGAAAAAGCAGTTTGTGACTATCTATTACCGGCAAGAACCTATGTTGCAATCACAAAGCCTTAAGCAAGGAGCTTCCACAGTTAAAGAATACATCACTGAGTTTGAAACTTTGATGATGAGTTGTTGATTAGAAGAATCTGAATAGTTGGTGTTTCACAATTTACGAAAGGAATCAAGAAGGAGATTTGAGATATTGTTGAATTATAAGCTTTTAAATCAATGGAAACTGCAGTCCAATCAGTCTTGAAAGTTGGAGAGGAAAATGAAAAGAAAGGGTAACAAAGTCAGTACTCGATTCACTCCTAAGCCAAACACTTCATTCAATCATGTACCAAAGATTGAAGAAAAGGGACAACTGGCAAGGAATTGGCCATCAAAGTTAGTGGATACGAAGCAGGACAGCCAAGACAATACACGACAAGGAGCTCCAGAGATAAAATGTTTCAAATGCCTTGACTTTGGGCATATTGCTTCACAATGCCCCAATAACAGAGTTATATTGATTTGTAAAGACACTCTAGAGGTTTTTAATGAAGATGAAGAAGTAAAGATGTCGATTGAGGAAATGAAAAAGTTTGCCAAGCATAAGAGGGGGAGTTGCACATATGTAATTTCAAAAGAAATGATGAAGAAGCTAAAGTTGGAAACCACTACACACCCTCTACCATATTTTCCTACAGGGTCGAATGATAATGAAGGTATTAAGGTTACTAAATAACCTGTTATTGAATTTTCTATTTGCAGATATAATGATCGAGTACTTTGTGATGTAGTGCCAATGAGTGCCAATCATTTTCTTGTAGGGAGGCCGTGGCAATTTGATCAAAAGATTATTTATGATTGATACACAAACTTTTATTCATTCAAGCATGAAGGAAGAATGATCAAGCTTGCACTCTTAATCCTTGTGCAGGTGGCATTAGATGGGAGTTATAGAATTGAGAAGGCAACCACTACAAATCTATTTATGTCGAAGAAATAATTGAATATTTTTTTTTTGAGTTGTGAACCACTAATTCAACTGATGTTTAAGGAAAGGATGGAAGAACTTACCACTTGTCCAAAGAAGATCCAAGAACTATTTGGAAAGTTTGAATATGCATTTCTAGAAGAGCTACCAACTAGATTACCTCCCCTTACAGGGATTGAGCACCAAGTTGACTTTCAGCCAGAAGATATCTTGCTGATAGGCCCGTTTATAGGACAAATCCTAATGATACTAAAGAGTTGACCAATCAAGTCGACAAACTATTGAAGAAGGGTCATGTTCGAGAATCCATTTGCCCATGTTTGGTGCCTTCTTTGGTGGTGCCCAAAAAGAATGGCATAGTGAGAATGTGCAGAGATACTAAAGCAATTAATCGGATAACCATCAAGTACTGCTACCCAATTTCCAGAATATTTTTAGCAGTTCTAGAAAATCAAATGCCCAGAGCACGTTTATGAGATTGATAAACCATGTTTTGATAGAAGTTTTTGGAAGTTCATAGTGGTGTACTTTGATGATATCTTCATATACAATAGAGAATTTATTTGAAATACTAAGGGAAGTAAAGCTATTTGAAAACTTGAAGAATTGTACTTTTGGAAAAGATAAAGTTTGTTTCCATGGATTCATTATCTTTGAGCATTGTATTCAGGCCGATAAATCCAAGGTAGAAGCCATCCTAGAATGGCCCGTGCCACTAATATTTCAGAGGAAAAGAGCTTCTGTAGTCTAGCCTCATTCTATAGGCGTTTCATTAAGAATTTTATTTCTACAATGGCTCCCCCTACATATTGCACTAAAAGGGTAAGGAATTTCTTTTGGAGACATGCTTGTCAAGTGAGCTTTGAGAATATTACAAAGAAGTTAAGCAATGCATAAATTTTAATGCTTCCTGACTGCAACAAAGTTTTTGAGATTGACTGCGATGCATCCAGACTAGGTATTGGAGCTCTTCTCATGTAAGAGGGCAAACCATTGGCCTATTTTAGTGAAAAACTCAAGGGAGAACTTTTCAACTACTTAACTTATGATAATGAATTTTATGTAGTGATAAGAGCCTTAGAGTCGTGACAACATTATTTTCTCCCAAAAGTATTTGTAATTCATACCGATCACTTGGCTCTCAAGCCAATAAGAGCCAGGACAATCTCAATCAAAGACATGCTAAATGAGTAGAATTCTTGGAAAGTGTTCCTTATAAAATCAAGTCAAAAAAGGGAGAGATGAATTTAGTAGTCGATGCACTCTCAAGAAGGTATGTGTTGCTAACACAATTAGGCACTAATTTTTTTTTGTTTCGATTCCATAAAAGGAGTTTATGAAGGAGTTGATACTTTTGTCAAATTTATGAAAAATGTAAGCCTGGGGAAGTAGGTTTTGCATACCTAGCGTTGGACTAGAGGAGCTGTTGATTAGAAAAGCACGTAGTGGTAGAATCGCTGGCCACTTTGGGGAGAAGATAACCCTTGAAGCTTTGAAGGAAAATTTTTACTGGCCAAATCTCCTAAAAGATGTGCACTAAGTGTTACAGAGGTGCATTATGTGCAAAAAAGCTAAGAGCAAGATTCTACCTCAAGGGCTTTAGTTACCTTTTCTTATTTCTAATCTTCTTTGGGAAGAAGTGAGCATGGATTTTATGCTTGGTTACCCCATACAGCTCGATTAAAGTGTGCAAGTATGGTTGTCGTGAATAGATTCTCAAAAATTGCTCACTTTATAGCATGTGCTAAAACTAATGATTTCCGAATTATTCTTTAAAGAAGTGGTTATGCTTGGATGGAATTCCAAAGATAATTGCTTCAGATAGGGATATCAAATTTTTTAACACCTTTTTGAAGACATTATAGAAGAAGCTCAGAACAAAATTATTGTTTAGCACCTCATTCCACCCATAAATCAATGGCTAAATCAAGCTGGGTTAATAAAACCTTGGGAACGCTCTTAAGAGGGATTGTTAGCAAGAAGCTCACAGATTGGGATGTTAAACTTCCATTTGTAGAAATTTCTTACAAGTGGAGTTTGGAGAATTCTACCCAAAAGACTCTGTTTGAGGTAGTATATGGCTTCAACCCTCACACCCCAATGGATCTCCTCCCTCTTCTCTTCAAGGATGTTGTAAATCCTAATGCAAGCGAGAAGGCTTAATTAGTGAAAGACATGCACAAGCAAGTGAGAAATAACTTAGAGAGAAAGGAGGTTGTAATATTTAATACAAGAGATCTTGTGTGGCTGCATTTAAAAAATGAGAGGTTTCCCAACCTTAGGAAATTAAAACTACTATCTAGGGTGATGGACCCTTGAAAGTGTCAGAACGAGTTAACAATAATGCTTATAAACTGGAGTTACCTAGAGACTATGAAGTTTTGTTAACTTTTAATGTGCAAGATCTATCCTTATAGAATTTGAGAAAAAATCCTAAACTACCCGAAGAGTATGATGTGCCACATTTAGAACAAATTGAAATAGCAATCAAAGAAAGTTTGAGGAGAATCATCACAAGGAGCCAAGCTCGCATGACTAACTTGTTTACTAGTTTTGTAGGTAAACACTTCGTGAATATTAATAAGAAAAAAAGATTCCTTTCGGTAGCAAGAATGGCCATATCATTTGATAAGTTGGCAACAAGAAAATTGGACCGACCAAACTCTTGGATTGTTGAGCATGTTGGAGGCTGAACCAAACCACCCGTAATAAACCTTTTATACATTTTTGCCCAGCTACTTTTGAAGACAATAGCATGAGGTGAAGAGCTTCTTTTGGAGCCTCCGACAACAAAAATTTTTCAGTAATTTTCCACAAAGTAATGCCACTTTTACTTTTTATAACCTTCACCTGATCCAATGAGATCTCAACAAAAATCCCTACAAGAGCACCATTCTTTTCTAATCTTTTTTGCGGCCACCAAGTAATAAGACTTCAACATTTTGTCACATTCTCCTTATCCAATGAGATCTCAACAAAATCTGTGTAGCCCACCATCTTTGTAGCCATTTGTGAAAGACTTTCACTCTTATAATCACCTCCACCTCCATCATGTGTGGACATGCAGCCTACAATCATTCAATGGAAAGAAACCATTCGGAGCATTCACATTACTTTTTTAGCTGAATACTACTTTTCTAGCAAAATTTTTGGTAACCTATTTTTGGTAACCCTAAGCTAAACCATTATGCATGTAATGTTGTAGATCAAGTGGTTATACAAGACCAATTGAAAGGGATTGGAAGCCCAATGACAAGGTCAAGAACCAAGAAAATTCATGAAGCAAAAATGGTTTAGTCGAGGAAATCGAAATGAAAGAATCTATTCAACATCAAAACAAAATGCTTATTGTGTTCATTGTTGAAAAAAATATTGATATCATGCAAGGTGGTCAAGTATACAAGCCCAAAGCCCAAGCCCACGACAAGACTTTGAAGGGGCAAAGGAAATAAATTTTACTCGATTAATAAGTAAATCAAATTTTACTTGACCAACAAGTAAATCTTTTGGCAGATTCGAAAATCTTGGCAGATTTAAAAGATATTTTTGTTTTTTAATGTCTTTCTAATTCCTAATTTACTTAGAAATTATGTAGGTTATTTAAAGGCATCCAAGTTATGGTGAAAGATACAACTTTTATGATTAATTCACCTTGAGTGTTTTGGAGATAATTTTCTCTTCGGTTTTTTGCGAAGAACTCGATCTTCATGAAGTTAATTCTTGATAGATCAACTTTGATAGCTTTGGTTCTTACTGACAAATTTGGTTATGGTCAAGCTCCTTGTATGATAACTTAGGTGATCAAGTTCCTCGTACTTGATTTAAAGGCGATCCTGGTATCATTTTCTGCATTGTTGAAGGGTCTCGAGTTTGATATACCTTTGGTTCTCTTTATTTGGTATTGGCTCCTTTATTCAAGTTTCTATCTTTATTTAAGCTTTCATATTCTTTCTTATTTCCTTATTTTCTATCTTTCTATCATTTTATAAAAAAAAAGAAAAAAAATCGAATAAAAAAACGTGAAAAAAATATTTAGCAAAAAAAGAGAAAAGCACAAGCAAAAAAAGTGAAGAAAAGAAATAATTTTTCCTTATTGTCTTTGTTGTTACTGTTATAAAAAAATCTCGTTACTTCAAATAGTACTTACTAATTTTGGTGACTTTAAACTTATTCATTGACTTTCTTACTCTTACATCATTAGAGCAATGCTTCATTACACATAAATTTATTTGGATCCCATTATTTCTTTCAAGATAGTTTAACTTTGACGATCTTGAAAGTTTGAATTTTCTGCTTCAAAGTTTTATCTTAATTGTTTTTGCTTGCTGAATATTTCTCCTGAATTGGGTTCTTACATAAAGAACTAAAAGAAAAAATTGAGAGGAAAAATGCAAGAGTGTGAGACTATTTTATAAACGCCATTAATTTAGAGAAATATGAGTGTGAGTGACATTGATTGAGTGTAAACACGTGAGAGAGTGAGTGAGTTCCATTTATTTTCTTACTTATTCGCTAACAGTTACTTTTATTTGTTATATTGAGAAATGAGTATGAATGAATGTCAAATTAATGTTAAGTCCGACAATGAGAGCAACAGTTACAAAGAGAAGCGGTATCATAGAAAAAACCAAGAAGATGGCAACCTAAGCACCATCAATATGAGGATTCCTTCTTTTCATGGTAAAAGTGATCCTGAATAATATTTAGAATGAGTAAGAAATGTTGATCATAGTTGTGATTGTCACAACTATATCAAGAAAAAGAAAATTAAGTGGCCTCAATGGAATTCATGGACTATGCAAGTACATGGTGGGATCAACTAGTGCAAATTCAAAGAAGGCATGACGAAAGACCCGTTTCCACGTGGGAAGAAATGAAAACATTTATGCGTAAGAGATTTGTTCATAGTTATTATCATCGAGATGTTTGTAGGAAATAGCAGGAACTAAAACAAGGCTCAAAAAGTGTGGAAGAATCTTATAAAGAGATGGAATCAACTATGATGAAAGCCAACATAGAGGAAGATGAGGAAGCAATCATGACACATTTTATTGGAGGATTGAATAGAATAATTTATTACATAGTGGGCATGCAGCACTATGTGAACATAGATGAATCCATTCACAAGTCTATCACGGTCAACAACATTTGAAATCAAAGGGAAATTCAAAGGGTGCATCTTTCTCAAACTCAAATTAGAAATCAACTTGGAGGCACGAGAAACAAACTATAAAGCCTAAGGAAGATTTCATGGGAAAGATAACAACTACCTCTAATAATGCTTCTATAAAAGGTACGGCTAAAAGTATTCTAATAACTAGAGCTTGAGAAGTTAAACCCTTTCGTGTTCAACGATTTGGCCACTATGCTTGAAATTTTCTGAATAAAAAAACAATGGTGATACGTGACAATGGGGATGTTAGAATTGAGAACTCAAGGGATGGCGAGATGCCCCGATTAGAAGATTGTAGTAATGTGGATGTAGAGGAACCCGTAAGAGGTGAACAGTCACTAGACGTGTACTCAACGCTCAAGCCAAGGACGATGAAGATGAATTACAAAGAGAGAACATATTTGATATTAGATGCCACGTGAATAACAAGGTATGTAGTTTGATAATTGATATTGGGAGTTGCACTAATGTTTCTAGTACATTGTTAGTGGATAAGTTGGGATAAGAAACCAAAAAGTATCCAAATCCGGACAAGCTACATTGGTTGAGCAATTGTTGTGAAGTCAAAATTATTAAATGAGTGAAAATTGCTCTGTCTATTGGAAAATATCATGATGTGGTTCTTTGTGATTTGGTTCCTATGCAGGCAACACCTATTTTATTAGGAAATCCATGGCAATTTGATCCAAAAGTCAAGCATAATGGGTTCAAGAATGAGTGTAGCTTTGTTAAAGATGGTAAGATAATATTTCTCAAGCCACTTAAATAGTGGGAAGCTAGTGAAGATCAAGAGAAAATTATAAAAGATTTCAAAATGAGAGAAAAGCCAATATGTGAGCAAAAGAGTGAAAAAAGAGCGATGAGAGAAAAATAGAGCGTGAGAGAAAAATAGAAGATAGTGGGAAAAAAGGCAAAGAGAGAAAACAAGAGGAGAGTGGGAAAATGAGTTGAATAGCGAGAAAAAGTGAGGTAAAAAGTGTGATGTTAGCAAGGCAACATGTACTTCTACTCTTGTACAAGGATATTTATCTTTGTACTGACGAGCTAACTCCTTTGTTTGCAAGTGTTGTTTCTACTCTTTTAAAGAAATTTGAAGATGTATTCCCCAAAGAAGTTCCAAGTGGATTACCTTCGTTAAAAGTAATAAAGTACCAACTTGATTTTATGCCTGGGGTTTCTATATCGAATAGACAGGCCTACCGATCTAATCCTGAAGAAACAAAATAAATCCAAAAACAAGTAGACGAGCTAGTAGAGCTGGGTTTTGTTAGAGACAATCTTAGTCCATGCTCGGTTCTTGTGATTTTAGTTCTAAAGAAAGATGGGAATTTTCAAAGGTGTGTGTATTGTCGAGCTATTAACATGATCACGATAAAGTATCGACATCCTATTCCAAGGTTAGATGACATGCTTGATAAATTACATGGTTCATGTTTATTTTCAAAATTAAACTTAAAGAATGGATATTACCAAATACAGATGAAAGAAGTGGATGAATGGAATACCATTTTTAAAACTAAGTTTGATCTCTTTCAGTGGTTAGTAACGCCGTTTGGATTATCTAATGCACTTAGTACTTTTATGAGATTAATAAATCACGTGCTAGGAGCTTTTATCCGAAAACTTATTGTTTTATACTTTGATGATATATTGTTATATATCAAAACCTTAGATGCACTACATTTACATTTAGTTTTTATTTCTTTACGAGAAAATTAGTTTTATGATATCTAGTGCACTTTTTATATGGATTTGGTAGTTTTTCTTGGTTTTATTGTAGGATCATAAGGAATTTTGATGGATCAAGAGAAGGTAAAGGCAATTCAAAAGAGATCGAGACCAAAAATTGCAAAGTGAGGTTAGGAGTTTTCATAGATTGGCAAGTTTTTAAAGAAGGTTTGTTCGATATTCTAGTACTATCGCGGCACCACTGAATGATCTTATCAAAAAGCACGCTGAATTTAAATGGACCAAACTACATAAACAAGCTTTCAACCTTCTAAAAGATAAACTAACTAGTTCACTGTTACTTGTCTGACCTAATTTTGATAATGTATTGGAAATTGAATGTGATGCGTTGGAAAACGGTATTGGTAGTGTTTTGACATGAAATTAAAATGGAAGGATATGTTAATTCATTTTTTTTTTTTGGATTGAAGAAAAATGAACAAGTTTTGATGAAGGTTGGCCAATTTTATGGAGGTCGGAATGTGTTTGGGGAGGAGGAATTTACGCCTGATTTTCAGCGGTTTGATGGAGGATAATGATCACGAAATGGAGTGAAGATCTAAATGGAACTTGTACTAACCTTTCTTCCTTGCAAGGATGATGAAAAGCAGCAAAAAAAAAACTCAACTTACTAGCTCGGAAGTAAGCTGAATTGAAGGTTCTTCTCGGACGGCCAAAAATGACTCACCGAAGTTCAATTGGAAGGGAGCTTAGGAAATGAATTCCAAAGAAATGCCAATGCACTCTAATTTCCAATATCTCAAAGCTGATTACAACTATCCTCAAGTGAAGTATTTATATACTCTAAGTAAGCTTAAACTATAGCCACATTCAGTTGAATGAATCAACCTAAGCTTAGTGACTACATTAATCTTGAAAATAAAAAAGGAGGGAAACTAATTCTAGAGACTTATTAGCAGCTAGCTAACATCACATGGAGGAAAATAAACTTCCTCCACGTTAAGGGAGAGAGTTGGCTGCAAATCAAAAAGTAAAAACCCATAAAACCAATGAGAAACCCATAAAACCCATGTCATACCCTCGCTATTCCCATGTGAACGAAATTAAGAATGAAATGAGCTGAAACTAAAAAAAAAGTTTGTAAATGAATAATACTTCATGGGCCATGCAATGCTAGAAACCGGGTTCGCCAAATGCTACTCGGGTGCACTATCTTCTTAGGTGCACTTCACTTCTTCTCCTTGATTGATCCATGAAATAAGATGCTTGGATTGATCTTGATCATTTAAAGAGGGCTCCATAAATGATATTCAATTAGATGTGATCCCCACAAAATGAACAAACAAATTAGGAAATCCTTTGGCTCAGCTTCGGGTGTGGCACGTTCAAGAAGGAGAACCCAAGGCATGTTTGAGGATTTGTCCTCAATTTTCGAGGCTTGACCTCTTCCTCCAAATCATCTATTACTTCCCCAATGTAAGGAGACAAGTCTTGAACATTGAAAGTAGCCAGCACTCCATATTCTCCGGGAAACTCAAGCTTATAAGCATTTGGATTAATTTTATCCACAATTTTGAAAGCACCAATAACTCTTGGTGAAAGTTTGGAATCCCTTTGTCTTGGAAACCTTTCCTTATGCAAATGCTGCCATAATAAGTCTCCCACATGAAAATTCATTGTTAGGCTGCTTGGTTAACATACTTAGCATAGGACTTGTTAGCCTTTTTGATGGATCAACTAACCCTTTCATGAAGGTTCTTTACTGATTCGGCTTTCTTGGCTCCATTCAAATTAGTCACTTCATTGTTAGGCAAAGGTAATAAATCAAGAGGAGTTAAGAGATTGAAACCATAAACTACCTCAAAAGGAGTAATTTGAGTCAATTCATGAAGACTTCGGTTGTATGAAAATTCAATGTAAGGTAGTGGTATGTCCAAATCTGTGCGTTTCTTACTCACAATGGTTCTTAACAAATTTCTCTAAGTGCGGTTTACTACTTCAGTTTGTCCATATGTTTGAGGGTAAAAAAAAGGTATACTAAAGAGCAATTTTGTACCTACTCTTTTACAAAGTGTCTTCCAAAAATGACTTAAGAATTTGGTATCCTAATCTGAAACTACGGATCTTGGAATATCATGAAGGCGCACCACCTCCTTAAAGAAGTGTTCAGTTACATCAATAGCCTCATCAGTTTTATTACATGCTCAAAAGTGAGCCATCTTGGAAAATCGATCAACTACCACCATAATAGAATCTTTGGCCCTACTAGTACCTTACTTTTGGCCTTCTTGTAGATGTTTTATTTCTGTGCAACTTTATTCACATCTCGCAACAGATGAGGCCAATAGAAATGCTCCTTGAGTGCGTCTAAGGTTTTCTTCTCACCAAAGTGGCTAGCAAGTCCACCACCATGATCTTCCTTGATGAGGGATTCATGGATTCCCTCATCAGGGACATAAAGCTTTCCATCCTTGATTAAGTACTCATCCGTCAAATAAAAACGGCAATCTTCTTTCTTCAAGCTTAACTCATACCAATGTCTAAAATCAAGATCTCCTTTGTAAGCTTCCTCTATCTAATCAAAACCAAAAAAATTAGTAGTCAATTCCGTAAAAAGAACACACCTTCTTGAAAGCGAATCGACCACAACTTTACTTTCACCCTTCTTGTATTTGATGATGTATGAGTATCTTTCTAAGAATTCTACCCACTTGGTATGTCTCCTATTCATCTTGCCTTGGCTCTTGATGTGCGTGAGAGCTTTGTAATCGGTGTGTATGATAAATTATTTAGATAAGAGATAGTGTTGCCATACCTCCAAGGCTCTAATCACCAAATAAAACTCTTTGTCATATGTAGAGTAATTAAGAAATTCACCCTTGAGCTTTTCACTAAAATAAGCAATTGATCTCCACTCCTACAATAAAATAGCTCACATCCCAATCCCGGATGCATCACATTATACTTCAAATTTTTTGTTGAAATCGGTTAACATGAGAATAGGGGCTTCACAAAGCTTGAGTTTGATTAACTCAAAACTTTCTTGACAACTGCGAGTCCATGCCAACTCCTTTCTCTTCTTAGTGCAATCGGTTAAAGGGGCGATGATAGAGCTAAATCCCTTGATAAATCTTCTATAAAATGAAGCAAGACCATGAAAACTTCTAACCTCGATGATGCTCTTGGGAGTAGGCCAAGCTTTGATAGCTTCAATTTTTTAATCATCCACCTCCATGCCTTCTTTAGAGATGATGAACCCTAGAAAGTGAATCTTCTCTAGCACAAAGAGTATCAAACAACGAGATTATCAAGATGAGCATTCAAATATGTGCTATAAACTAAGATGTCATCAAAATATACCACCATAAATTTTCCCAAGAAATCTTAAGTACAAAATGCATCAATCTCATGAAAGTACTAGGAGCATTAAAAAATCTGAAAGGCATCAATAACTATTCAAAGAGTCCATACTTTGTTTTGAATGCAGTTCTTCAGTCGTCTCCTTCCTTCATTTGTATTTGATGCTTACCACTCTTCAAGTCCACCTTAGAGAAGCAAGCTGTTTCACTAAGTTCATCTAACAAGTCATCAAGTCTAGGAATGAGATACCTATACTTGATAGTAATTTTGTTGATGGCTCGGCTATCCACACACATGCTAAAACTCTCATCCTTTTTACACACCAAAAGAGTAGGAACTGCACAAAGACTCATTGATTCACGAATATAACCTCTTGATGTGCCAACGGTATCGGACGACACAACACAAATAGTGTGGAATTGGAGAAACGAAGAACCAACTCTACAATCTTACACTTGTATTCCTCTTTAACGAAGTGGGGAAAATAGCAGCAAGTTACAAATTTCACAACTAGCGACAAGATAATAAAACTTACAAACACACGGATACTACTCACCAAGTGAAATATGAGGCTCTTTGGAGGATTCCTCATTAAACTAAAAGCAAAAAATACTCTGGATATTATATGTTCAACCACCCTTACAAAATGAGCTAAGGAAGGCTTATATAGCCTCTGAATTGCATCCATCACGTTTTTGTTTCAATTCTAGTTAAAAACATGTTAACAAAAAGTATGCTGCAAAGTAGTTTTCAGATGAAAAAGTAGTGTGAATGCTTATGGATGGTTTCTCCCATTGTGGGCAGGCAGGTTGCATCTTCACATGTGATTGGAAGAGTGGGAGGTGATAGGAAGGATGAAAGCCTTTCACTTAATGGCTGCAAAGTTGGTGGGCTTGCAGGGATTTTGTTGAAATCTGATTGGATGAGGAAAATGTGATAAAAGGCTGAAAGCTTATAAAGGGATGACTGAATTTTAATGTGAAAAATAGATTGGATAGAAGGGAACAAAAGGAGACTTGCAATTTTTCATTTGATTGGATAAAAAAGGAGGTACCTTGGTAACACCAAAATAATGGCTGCAAAAGATATTTTTGGGACCCCATAAGCAGCTCTCAAGCTCATGCTTGGTCTTGAAACATGGTGGAAAAAAAACCGTGTGAGTTCATCAAGGGGGGACTAGTTGGACGCTATTGTGCTTGATATTCCGATGGCTTGGCTGGTTTAATTATCTTGCTGCCAAGTAATCAAATGATATGGCAATTCCTCGTCCTTGAGAGTAGCTTCTTTATCTCCTAAATTCTCCAAATATTTATCAACAAAACGAGCAAACAAGTTAGTCAATTTGCGAGTCTGGCTCCTTGTGATGATTGTTCTAGGGTTCTCTTCAATGTGTGCCAGTAGTGGCACATCATCCTCCCTGAGTAGTTAGAGATTTGTTTTCAAATCCAATGAGTGTTCCTCTTGTCCACTTTCGTCTTCATGAACATAGGGAGACTGGTCTTGCACATTAAAATTCTCTTACATGATATGGAGGTAGTAATTTCGATGTCCTTAGGTTTGGAAACTTACATGATATGGAGGGCCCAAAAATTCTCTTGCCATGAATGTTTATCTAATGTGTTTTCTAATTTTGTAGCTCCCTATATCATCGAAGAGTTCAACCTTTTCCAACTCTAATTCTTTCCTTTGAAATCAAAGCATGGAGGTCCAATGGAAGAAGGAGTTGAAGCCCCCATGCTAGTGGACCAAGCAACAAACCATGAGGACCACAATTTGATCCGGAACAATTGGACCTCAAAAGCTTGCTGTGGCAATTTCACACCACACCCACCCTCTAATGAATACAACATCTTCATAAGAAATGTAGTCAATTATTTAAGGTTTCTAGAGATGGGTAGAACGTTCAAATTGGACATTGTTTGCTTCTTCAAACGATGCAATCACAGAGAGCCTAAGAAGAGCCATCCACGATCAGTTTCACGCCTAATCCACGTTCAAACATGAAGAATTCATATCCAATCCCACTCAAGAAGAATAGCACTCCTAAAGCCTTTGGAAAGATTTAGGAATAAAATTATTTCCTTTACGTTTTTGCATTCGATTTTTTTTTCCCGAACTAGGGTTTTTCTTTTACGTCAGTTGCATGGATTTGCATGGGATTTCTAGAGTTAACTAATTATCATTTGGGAAGATATTTAGGATATTTCCTTGGATCCTAATGAGCTGGAGGAGAAGCGTAGGAAGAGCGTCCCCATGCAAGTGTAATTGCAGATTTGATTGAATAAAGATTTACCTTTTCAAATTTGATCTCTCCCCTTTGAAGTTTGCCGCTTCAAAGACTCGGTCTCCAAAAACCTATTTTCCGGCCACCGAGAGACAAACCCCTGGAGTTGATAATTTTCCGAGCAAACTGTAACACCCCACTTTTTGAATATAATGTTTTATGTTTAAGGAATGAAATGTACTAAGAAAAGATTAATATGGAGACGAATTGGAAACAATTTTGTTGTTTACTTAATTCTGAGGTTTTAGGGTCATTACATGGAGTCGATTTCTTCTAATGAAATTTACTAGACTAGTAGATGAAACTACAGCAATAAGAATTTCTTGAATTGGAAAGGTACTGAGAAAGTTATAGATCTTAGAACCCAATGGTGGGTAATATATGTTGGGTTGGAAGTTGGTAACAGAGTAGTTTATGTGTTTCAATCATAACATGCCTTAGAAAAGCCTAAATGGCAAAGTGTTCTTTTACAAAGATGTAGTAGACGTCGAGATAAGAAGATCGATAGGTAGATCATTTCTATTGAACTTTTTAAGAGAAAATTTTGTTTAGCATATCTTCTTGTTCCCACGATCATTCCTCTTCAAATTTGGAGGATATCATCATATTTTACCCCTCTGTCACCCCTCATAAAATCAGCCCCGGATTCGTCCCCTAAAAAAATATTTTGAGTTCAATTTCTCCCTCCTCCAAATCCCGGATGTTTTGGAGCTGCTTAGTCAAACCCTAGCTACTGTTTGATTCGATATCTCACAATTAGCTGAAGAGATTGCCTTCCAATTTTTAGGTTATACGTTCAACCCCTCTCCAAAGTCTCAATTAAAATTTCAATCACAAAGGGAACACCATTTTGAATAGATTTAAATAATTCCTCTTTAGACGTAAGAAAATTTGTTTTACCCATACCTTGTCTCCTTGTAATCTCATTCTTAGAAATTTTCTTTGGATCTAGTGGTTTTATTTTGATGCCTCTCCCTTCAAACTTGAATGAATATTGATTGGTGTAGCATTCATGCATAACTTTTTAGTCAAATTGCCATGGTCATTGCAAAAGTAAGTGGCTAGCACTCATAGGTACCACATCGCATAATTCCTTGTCCTTGTAGCCTCCAATAGAGAACTCACATTGCCCTTGCTTGGTCACTTTGATGTCTTCCTTATCATTCAGCCACCTTAATTTTTAAGGGTTCAGATGTGCCATAGTTTCAAGCCCCAATTTATCTACAAGGTCATGAGAGGCTACATTAATGCAGCTACCTCCATCAATAATAAGAGAGCATACCTTTCCCTTGATGAGGCATTTATTATGGAAGATATTCTTCTTTCATCTTCACTTCAGGCATGTGAAGTCAATACCCAATAAATAACCATAAGTAAGGGACCCTCTTGAGCAAAGCATGTTTCTAATTCATTCTCTTGCTCTTTTTTTTATCTCTTCTACAGCTTCATCTTCACTTTCTACCTCATTAGTGCCCTATCTTAGGGTCATTACCCTTTTGTTCCAGCATTGTGAAGCAAAGTCACCTAAACTAAGACATTTGAAACATTTGATTTCCTAGGCTCTAGGCCGAGTGTTCTCTACAACCGCCTTAACTTCTCCATCTATCTTTTGAGGCCACGACTTGATAGATGTCAATTTATTTCAACCTTGCTGGAGGTTTGTAAGAATTGTTAGGTTTATGGGTGAAGCATTGAAAACACCCTTACCTTTCCTCTTTACTTGCTGCTCCACTTTCGTGGCAAGTTTTCTTACGACATCCATTGAATTTAGTGGTTACAACTTCACTATATCTTCTATTTCTTTATTTAAGCCTCTTAGAAGCCTTTATAATTTGTTATTCAGGTTCATTAAGATAACAAAAAATTCTAAGAGTTTCAAACTCAGTTAAATAATCTTCAACTGAAAGGTTAGCTACTCTTAGTGATTGAAGTTGTAGAAAGAGCTCTTGCTTGTAGTGGCTCGGAACAAATCTTCTTCTCATCAACATCTTCAAATCTTTCCAAGAGAGGACTTCATCATCACCTTCACGCCTTCTTTGAGCTCTTAAGTTATTCGACCAAAGACTAGAAAAACCGGTTAGTTCTAATGAGACTAATCTAATTTTCATCCGTTCAGAATAATTATAACAATTGAAGATCTTATCAACTTTCTCAGTCCTATCAACACATGTATCCCCGTTGCAAGAACCATAAAAGGAAGGGATTGATATCTTTATGTTTCTCATGTCATCATCACGGTTGAAATGGTCATGAACATCATAGTCTCCATCAGATTCATCAATAGCTGGACATTTTGAAGCAAATAAGCCACCTCAGAGTTTTCTCTTTGGAGCCGGGGTTGGAGGAACTCTCATAGGGGGTGAATTAGCATCAAAATTTTGCAATAACAGCTCCAGCTTCTTATTACTTTCATCAATTTGTCCTTGGTAGATAGATTCAGCTACCTCATGGATTGGTGTGGTAGAAGGGTGGTTTTGTGCAATGGTTTCTTGGTTGTTTTGGTGTGAAGCTCCACTTCGAGTCATCATCACTTAATTGCAAGTGTATCAAGATAACCAAAGTAGAAATGGAAGTGTGGGAAGGGATTTTAAGTTCTAACACCAAATGACAGGAAATTGAAATGGCTTATATGTTAATTCATTTGGCCTCGGATTAAGGACAAATGAACTTGTTTTTGTGAAGGTTGGCCGATTATATGGAGGTCGGAATTTGTTTGGGAAAAAGGAATTTATGGCTGATTTTCAGCGAGTTTGATGGAGGATAATGATCACAAAATGGAATGAAGATCTAAATGGAACATGCTACTAACCTTCCTTCCTTTCAAGGATGATGAAAAACAACAAAAAAACTCAACTTACTTGTTTGGAAGTAAGCTGAATTGAAGGTTCCTAAAATGAGTGACAAGAGTTCTATTGGAAGGGATCTTAGGAAATGAATTCCAAAGAAATTCCAATGCACTCTAATTTCAAATATCACAAAGCTGATTACAACTATCCTCAAGTGAGGTACTTATAGACTCTAAGTAAGCTTAAATTATAGCCACATTTTGATGAATTAATTAACCTAAGCTGAGTGACTACATTCATCTTGAAAATAAAAAAGGAGGGAAACTAGTTCTAGATACTTCTTAGCAGCTAGCTAACATCACATGGAGGAAAATAAACTTCCTTCACATGAAGGGATAGAGTTGGCTGCAAATCAAAAAGTTAAAACCCCTAAAACCAATAAGAAACCCATAAAACCCATGTCATTCCCATGTGCACGAAATTAAGCATGAAATGAGCTTAAACTAAAAACAAAGTTTGCAAATGAATAATACTGCATGGGCCATGCAATGCTAGAAACTGGGTGAGCCAAATGCTATCTTCTTGGGTCCACTATCTTCTCGGGTACACACTTCACTTCTTCTCCTTGAACCATCCATGAAGGGTCAAGCTCCTTGTTTGATAACTTAGGTTCCATGAGTAAAGTTTGATTGGGGTCAAGTTCACCGTGCTTGATTCAAAAGTGATCTAAGTCGACAATATCCAGTGCATTTGCTTGCTTTAGTTTGTTGAGAAATCCTCCAAACACCCTTTAATTCCCTTCGGTGAGTAATATACGTTTGTGTGAGAGTTTTATCATCTCTTGCTAGTTGTAAAATTAGAGACTTGCCGCAATCTTCCCCACTTTGTGCAAAAGGGATTCAATAGTAATATGGTAGATTTGTTTGCTTTTCAGTCATTTCTCAAACAACTCTATTGTGTTTTCCAGTACCGTGGCACGTCATTTTGATCAAAATTTGTTAGGGAGAGTTCCTAAAAAGTGATTTCTAGAGAGAAAAGCCTTGAATAGAAAAACTAAGAGAGTGGAAGAATAGATAAAAATAATGAAGGCAATCCTTCCAACACGACGACATTCTCACATTCACAGTTTGGTAGTTATCTTTTTCTGCTAAACTGTTCAAGTTTAATCTCAACTTATTATATAGATTTTTTCTGTTTATCTATGGTTGTGGTGAAGATATTTGTCCTTATCCAAGATTATTAATTATCTTGATCATATTAGTGATACTCTTTGAATATCATAGAGAACTTTAATGTACTCATTATTAATATAGTGGAGTTTTACAGTGTTACTCGCTCGTTGTTTTTTGGTCAATTGGGATGGTTTTCCTACGTAAAAGTATTTGTACCACATATATAGCTTATTTTTCCGTTATTTTGGGCATCTTAAACTTTTTTATTGAAAAAAAAAATTTTGTTGAGATTTGACACCCATTTCAATCGCAATATCTTTTAAATAATTATTTATTTTAGATAATTAATTTGTTTGACAATATTTTTATTATTATTTCTTAACAATTGGTATAAGAGTTGTGTTGGACGATTATTTTAAATCTATGTCATAATGGAAGAGCAAAATTCTATCGTGATGATAAAATTAAACTCCATAATTTATGTCATTTAGTAAAGGAAGATGTTTGATCTACTTTGTAAATATCTCTTTTATATGACAATGAGTACCACCAATAACCAACGAGCCCGTGAAACCAACAACAAAAACAAGCAAATATTAGCCAAAAGGGTGAGCCAAATCTACAAGGTCAGATCGATGATTTGTCTACAGTCCTCTAGCGACTCATGAAAAAATAGAATAGTTAAATAGGCAAATTTCTTGAGCCCCTAGACCACGAGGAATTACTAGGATTGTGAGGAGAGAGTTTTGCCAACCAATTTTGCGAAAGAAGTTTGCTTGATAAAGCTATGGAGCAAAAGATGTCTCCTAACCATAAACGTGGTTCTGATACAAAATTGAGGACATTAAGGTTATTGAACCTCCATTTATGGGCACTGGTAATGGTGGTGTATTTCTCGATTGGTTGGATAAAGTAGATAAGGTGTTAGAATTCCATAACTATTCAGACGAAGCAAAAATATAGCTAGTAGATTTAGAATTATTTGGTTATGCACATTTGTCGTGGGATAACGTCAAGTCTAAAAGGAGACAAGAGGATCATCAAAAGTCTATGACATGTAGATTGATGATGTGATTGATGAGAAAGAGGTTTGTACCTCTCCATTACTAGGAAGAACTTATGTTACAATTACAAACCCTTAAGCAAGGAGCATCCACGGTTGAAGTATATCTAAATGAGTTTGAAACTTAGAAGATTAGGCATGGATTGAAAGAACCTGAAGAGTTGGTTCTTGCACGGCTTTTAAAAGGGCTCAAGAAGGAGATTGGAAATATTGTGGAATTGCAAGCTTTTGAATAAATCAGCATTTAAAGTAGAGAGGCAGATTAAGAGAAAGGGAAAGCAAATTAGTACTCGACTCACTGTTAAACCGGACATTCCATTCAAGCTCTCACTAAGAGTTGAAGAAAAGGGACCATTTGGAAGATATTGGCCATCGAAAGGAGTAGAACAAAAGAAGGAAGGTCAAGCCATTGCAAGACCAAATGCTCTAGAAATTAAGTGTTTCAAGTGCCTCGGCCTTGGACACATTGCTACAAAAGCTACCTACAAACAAGTTATCTTGATGTTTGAGGACACTCAAGAGGTCAAAGCGTGAAAGAAGAGCCAAAAGATATTTGTGAAGAAGAGGAAGAAATGGAAGAGGTATGCCACCCAAGAAGGATCTCTCTTGTTGGTTATAAGGAGAGATTTAACTTCCAAAGCCATAGGAGATCATACGTAAAGGGAAAACTTATTTCATAGTCAATGCTTGGTGATGGATAAACTTTGTTTCCTATTTATTGATGGAGTTGTACAAATGTTGCTTCAACAGATTTAGTAGAGAAATTGGAGTTGGAGAAAACCAACAATCCCCGACCATAACTATTTAAATGGTTGAATGAAAAAGAAGACATTAGGTGACCAAGAAAGCTACTATAGAGTTTGTTGTTGGAGGGTACATTGATAAGGTGTTATGTGATGTGATTATGATGAATGCCAGACATTTGCTTTTGGGAAGGCTCTGGAAATTTAATAGGAGGATTACACATGATGGTTTTACAAATTATTGTTCTTTCAAGCATGGAAGAAAGGAAATGCATGAAGCGCTATGTGGTTTAGTGGAGGAAATCTAAATGAAAGAATCTATTCAACATAAAAAAAATACTTATTATGGTTGAAGAAAATACTTATATCATGCAAGGGGGTCAAGAATACAAGCCCAATAGCCCTAGCCTACTACAAGATATTGAAAGGGCAAAAGACACAACTTTTACTTGACCAACAAGTAAACCAAATTATACTTGACTAGCGAGTAAATCTTCTGGCAGATTTGAGAATCTTTCCAAAGTTGTTTTAGTTTTCTAATATCTTTCTAGTTCCTAATTTACTTAGAAATTATGTAGCCTATTTGAAGGCATCCAAGTTATTGTGAAAGACACAACTTTTATGATTAATTCACCTTGTGTGTTTGGAGAGAATTTTCTCTTTGGTTCTTTGTAAAGAACTCAATCTTCATGAAGTTAATTCTTGATAGATCAACTTTGATAGTTTTGGTTCTTACCGACAAGTTTGGTCTGGGTCAAACTTCTTGTTTGATAACTTAGGTTACGTCGGCAAAGTTTGATTGGGGTCAAGTTCCTCGTACTTGATTCAAATGCGTTCTAGGTTTTTTTTTTGCATTGTTGAAGTGTCTCGGGTTACTCGTTGTTCTCATCATTAGGTCTTAGGGCAAAAGGCTTAGGGCTTACATCATAAGCTTAATGATTAGAGTTTAGGGCTTATTGGGCTAAGGGTTTAGTGCTTTGGGCTTAAGGATTATGGCTTAGGACTTAGGACTTAGGGCTTAGAGCTTAGGGCTTAAAGCTTAAGGCTTAGGGCTTAGGGCTTAGCACTTAGGGCTTAGAGGTTTGGGTTAACGACTTAAGGCTTAGTGCTAATAACTTACATCTCAAGTCTTAGGGTTTAATGCTTAGGGCTTGGGTCGTATAATTTAGGGCTTACTTCTTAGAACTTAGGGTTTAGGGCTTAGGGATAAGGGCTCACGACTCACGGCTTAGGGATTAGGGTTTATGTCTTACGTCTTAGGGCTGAGGGATTATGGCTTTGGGCTAAGGCTTAGGGAGTACGCCTTAGGACTTAGGGCTTAAGGCTTAGTGCTAAGGGCGTAGGACTTAGTGCTTAGGGTGTAGGTCATAGGGCTAAGGCTTAGGGCGTAGTGCTTAGGGCTTAAGGCTTAAGGATTATGGCTTAGGTCTTATGGAAAAGGGCTTAGGGCTATCGCTTTAGGCTCACGTCATATGACATAGTGATCAGAGTTTGGAGCTTAAGGCAAAGAGCTTAAATCTTTGATCTTATGGCTTGGCTTCGAGCTTAAGGCTTAGAGATTAGGTCTTAGATTTTATAGCCAAGAGCTTACGTCTTATGTATTAGTGCTTAGGACTTAGAAAATAGGGTGAACATCTTAGCTCTTAAGGCTTATTACTTAGTTCTTAGCTCTTAAGACTTTGGGCTTAGGGCTTAGACGTAGTAGTTTAGGACTTAGGGCATAGGAATTAGGCATAAGGGTTAAATGCCTATGGTGTAGGGTTTACGTCTTAAGGCTTGGGGTTTACCATTTAGAGCTTAGGGTTTAGGGTCTATGTCTTAGCACTTAGAGGGTAAAACTAAAGGCTTAGCACCCATTGCTATGGGCTTAGGCTAAAGCTTAGCACTGAAGGTTAGGGCTTAGGTCTTAGGACTTAGGGTTTAGCGTTAATGTCTTAGCACTTTGAGCTTAAGCCTTAGGTCTTAGGGCTTCGGGTTTAGGGCTGAAGGCTTTGGGATCATGGCTTAAGAATTAGGCCATTGGGCTTCAAGCTTGGGGCTCACGGCTTCGAGCTTTGAGATTAGGGCTTAGTGGTAAGGACTTAGGTATTAGGGCTAATGGTTTAAGGGTTAAGGCTTAGCACTTAGGGCATATTTCTTAATATTTAGCACTTAGGGTTTAGGCCTTAGAACTTAAGGTAAACTCTAAGAGCTTAGGGCTTACCTCTTAGTGTTTTAGGGATTTAGGTTTATGACTTAGTGATTGGGGCATTGGGTGAGGGATTTGGGCTTAGGTCTTAGGGCTTAGGACTTAGATCTCAAGGGATAAGGCTCATGGCCTAGGTCTTAAGGCTTAGGGCTTTGGGCTTTGAGCTTTGAGCTTTGAGCTTTGAGCTTAGGCCTTATGATGAGAACCACGGGTATATCAAACCCGAGACTCTTCAACAATGTGGAAAAAGACACCTGGATCGCCTTTGAATCATGTACGAGGAACTTAACCCCAATCGAACCTTGTCGATAGAACCTAAGTTATCAAACAAGGAGCTTGACCTAGACCGAACTTGTCGGTAAGAAACAAAGCTATCAAATTTGATCTATCAAGAATTGACTTGATGAAGATCGAGTTTTTCGCAAAGAACCAAAGAGAAAATCTCTCCAAAACACTCAAGGTGAATTAATCATAAAAGTTGTCTCCTCTTACAATAGCTTAAATTCCTTTAAATAGGCTACACACTTTTTAACTAACAACAAGTAAATTACGAAAGAGAAAGTAATTAGGAAACTTAACAAAATAAAAGAAAGAATTTTATGTTCCAGCCCATTCCGAAAAGGTCTTCAAAGCAGCTATAACTTTGATGAAGAAAACGTTTTCAAATAACATTGGAAAAATTGACGAATCTACCAATATATTCTTGCTGGTCAAGTAAAAGTTTGATATAAGGAAAGTTGCATGTACTTTCCTATTTCCTTTGTCCATTCAATATCTTTTATTGGCTTGGGCTCTTGGGCTTGTGTGCTTGACCACCTTGTATGATGTCAACATCTTCTTCAACACTTAACATAATAAGCCTTTTATTCTGATGTTGAATAGATTCTTTTATTTCAATTTCTTCTACTAAACAACAAAGCGCTTCCTGCATTTTCTTGGTTCTTGACCTTGTCATTGGGCCTCCAATTCCTTGCAATTGGTCTTTCTTCTTGGGATTGATTTGTGTCATCACTTGATCTGCATCACCTTATCTCTTAGAGCTTAAGGCTTACGACTTAGGGGTTTAGGGCTTTATATTTACGTCTGGCGTCTTAGGGCTTAATGTTTAGGACTTAGAGCTTAAACCTTATGGTTTAAGTCTTAGGCCTTAGGGTATATATCTTAAGTACTTAGAGTTTAGGGCATAGGGCTTAAGGTTTGGGGCTTATAGTTTTTGGCTTATGGCCTAAGGCTTAGGGAATAGTCTTTAGTTCTTAGGGATTAGAGCTTAGGGATAATGAATAGAGTCTCAAGGCTTATTGCTTATGCCGTAGGGCTTAGAGCTATAGGCTTAGAGCTTAGGCCTTGTACCTAAGGGCTTAGAGTTTAGGGTTTAGATCTTAGGACTTAAAGTTTAGGGCTAAGGTTTAATACCAAAAAAAAATTACCTACTTTTATGATAAATTGAGATAATTTATTAAATAGGAAAAAAATGAAAAAGGTAGTATTAGACAATTAGCATAAATATGATAGTAAAAGAAATTACACTTCATTATTTAAGAATATGCAACCACCACCTTAGATTTCTTCATTAATCTATGATATTATTTACATAAACCTTAATCAGATAATAATATTAGATATAAATATTATTTAATATTCTAAAAAGAGAAGCAATAAAAAGTGTCACGTGTCTCAATTTTATTAATGACTGGATGTGATTAAAGCATAATTA